>JAOXYF010000020.1:6674418-6705415 GCA_028565775.1 Sternarchorhynchus goeldii | reverse complement strand
CTGTTCCCAGAGGTGTTTTGATGAAATAAGTCTTGATAGTCAAGATAATACTATAATGCTATACGATAATTGTGATGGGAGGCCGGCCCCGCAGCACGAGGTAGACGCCCACTTAGACACGCACTCAACGAAACCCCGGCCTCGTTAACCACGTGCACCACATGTTCCTTGTTTGTTTCTTTCCTTTCGCCATAAAACTCCACAGGTCCAGTCTACCAGTGCTGCACATTCCGCAGAGAAAAGGCCAGACGCGCTGCCGGAAAGGACCAGCCTCACACCTCTCTCCTCACTCCCTCCCCCACCCCCATCGACCGTTTAAACCGAGAGGGTTTTTTTTTTCCGATTGTATGCTATGCATGATTTTCATTCGCTTTGTAAAGCGCTTGTGTGCGCTCTTTGCAACCGTCTGTTTATTTCGTGTTGAACGTGGATAGTAAAGACGTGCATTTACCGCCCTCGCCTGCTCCTCCTTCCTCCTCCTCCCTCCCGGCAATATAATACTGTCAAATGACAATACTGTTCACTATACGTAGTAATGTAACCTTTTTTCTACAATCTATATGATTAAAATCTATGGTATGTGAAAGCCAGAGAAGCAACGAACAAATACTGACTATACGACTATTGAAATGACCATTAATTGGCCATTCTTTGTTACTAGGAACCTTCAAAGTTAAAAGAATAGAGCAAAATATTTGAATCTACCATGTCATAGAGATTCTTATATATAATTTATCCTCAGGGAAATAAGAGACAAATATCCTTTGTTCCTTTTGTCCATGACAATGTGTCTTTTTATATTCTTGAGGACTCTCGTTGCTCCTGGCTGCCTGCAGTGGTGCCTCCTCTGCCACTAAACAGTTAGATGTTATTTCAGAAATCATCTGATGACACTGGAAGAAATAAAGACAACCTTGAACAAGTATCATGTAAAGTGAGTAAATTACCATTCCATTACACCAGTGCTCTGTGCAAAAGGCAGACGGTCCCTTACATAGAGGGAAAGAACTGTTATAAGTGACCCACTATAGTGGGATCAAGTAGAGCAATTTATTACGCTCACATAGAGAAAATGACACCACTCCATCTGCAAAGAGGTACAATGGTGTTACTCTGCTAAAAGCTGGGCCTGCAGCTCCAGGCCCACACAGTTCACATCTAAAGCTGCGTGCAATTCACAGGTCTGACTCTGCATGCATCCCTAACATAATCCTGAGACACCAGGCCCTTGTGAAAACCCCACTTCCCCTACGCCATCATCACCGACCCACAAACCCCCCCCCTGAGCTGTGCTCTGCGACGATGTCTGATCATTCACTTTCAATTACTCCGCTATCAGACATCTCCCTCAGCCTCCTAATCAGTTTAACGACAGCGAATCAGGAAGAAACACCTGCGGTGAGGGTGGGTAATCGCTGGACCAATTGGCCCCTGCTGTGAGCAGGAGCCACACGGAATCAGTGTAATGAGCTGAAGCAAGTGACAGGGACAAAATTCATTAAAGCCCCCCAGGTTTCTGAATACCCCATACCCTAGTCAGTTCCCTACTCCACAATAACATGCTACCATGGCGACATTAAGTAGACAAACATGGGGAAGGTCATGCCTGGAGTGTTTAAAGTTCAAGCTTATTTCAGCAGGGTTTTTTTTTTTTGTCAGTCATGTTAATCTTCTTTATATCACTCCAAGCAAGTGTGTGGAGTGTGGAGTGTCTTCTGAATCTGGATTCTACAACGCACTACATTCTGTCTACACACGACAGGCTTATTCAGTGCATTGGAGGGAAAAAAAGAATCTAGAACTATTTTCATAGTAGAGGTGTAGCAGAGATGGTGTAGCAGAGATGGTGTAGCAGAGCTTAACTGACTCAGTAAATTAACGCACATGTGCTATTCTTACATATTAGATTACCAGGCTGTAAGTAAACCTGCAGACTCACTGTCAGCATCACAAATATGCTGAAGTGGTATATTCACTGTGCCGGCTGAGGAGGCAACGTATGAATTAATGAAATGGCTCCCATGTGGCCATCAGCAGTAAGTAATCAAATAATTCATGTGCTCTTCCATTTGGGACACGGTGAGCCAGCTGCATCTGCACTGCCCTCTGAGATCCTGGCGCTCTGATGCCAACCTGGCCCTGATCAGAGGAAGACTCTCTGAAAAATACCAGATGTCTTGCCAAATAACGAGAGGAGTCATAATCTCTCTTTTGTTGCATATAAATAACTCTGCCAGAGAGAAGGAAAAGATGTAATTGGTATGGATTTAAAGTGATTGAAAAGGGTGATCTATGAAGGATGCAATGTATTATTGAGGCAAACGCTGTTCTTAACTTTTCACCTCTGTATAATGTTTCCTATACAGATGAATGAACATTGGAGTAAATAATTCACTGATTATTTGAAGCTTGGTTGTTACCTTTGCAATTCTATGAATATACAATGAGAAGAGTAGCAGCAATATAAGATATACAACAGTAATGAATCGGCAGTACAGTACAGGAACAACATGATGTATGACACAGAGATCAAAATATTATACAATTAATGCAAAATAAAAGTTACGTACCCATCAGGTCAGAATGCTTTCATGTGCAGTTAAAATAAAAACAAAGACGGAAGTACACTATGGAACAATTAACAAAAAGTACCAGGGAACAAATTCACTTTGGTTTCAAAGTCTCACTGATGTTTGATGGCCCACCTGTGGTCCATGGAGCACATGGTGGAGGAGATGCATGCCTCCTCCACTCTACAATTCACTACAGGTATTCACCACTAAACCATATGTTCCCCTAAAGGTCACCCAGAGCCTCCAGCTCGTGAATCGCCAAATGTCACCCTGCTAATAAGATTATCCTCAGCCTTCTTCCTCTGAATTCATATTCACACAGACAAATCTGTCATATTGCTGTGATTATCATGTAGTCAAGAACCAGTTCACCTTTTCAGACATGCTCAGGCAAGCTGTTTAGTAAAACATTTTTTGTCACACCTCAAGAAGGACATACGAAGAACCACTCTACATCTGGAGGGCTGTGTGGCACACAGTAGTGCAGTGGTAAGACTCCGCTTTGATTTTAGGTTCAAATCCCAGTTGTGTCATGTGCATTTTCTCCATGGAGTTAAACGGCCTGTTTTTTTACCTTTGAAGAGAGATGTTTTGTCATTTGTTGTTGTCACTGTTGTCATTCTGATAGGAAACGCAGCAATATATTCCCCCTTTGTGTCTCAGGGAATACTTTCACAACAGATGTGTGGTAAGGATCTAACCATATACCACAATGTGTTTGCTTTGCAAATGCTGGATCGGTGGTTTGCATCAGCCAAAATTGTTGCAGTTACCCTGAGGATTTAGTGCTGAATTATTCGTATTTCCGCTGACAAAAACAACGAGTGCTGTTGCAAAATGCTTGCGCCACTTTCATGTGGGAACGGTAGTGGAAATCTAAAGATCTATATATTTTCCTCATGTTAAATGAAAACAATAAAAGTTCTTCTTTTTCTTTATTTATAGTTTCTGACTCTTGACACACAGACAACCCATCCTGCACATAAACATCCCACCCTGCATAGCAGGTGTTGTTCCTATGAAACTCGCAGATGTTTGAAGCACTGAGTGCACTGTGCTTGTTCAGAATACTTGAAGTTCATGCTGCCCCTTTCCAAACACTGGATTATTAGTGCCTTGAGATAATGGCGGTATTTTACACAGAATCCATCATGCGGCATTTGCTCGTGTGTTAGAAATACACACACTTCCTTTGGAACCATGACATATTACATGGTTGTCATTTTGTGTATGAATACTTATGTACTGAGAATTAATGCATTTCAAAGAGACGAGCTCATAATTGAGCAAGTTTTGCCCTCTTTAATATGTAGTCATTTGCACATTGAAAGAAACTGGAATACATTAACCTTTTTCTGCTGTTGTTTTTATTCCTCTACTTGATTGTTAAAAATGGAACAACACTGGTCATCTCTTAGGCAGCCCTGGGCTTCATTCAAGTCGTTGTCTCCGATCAGCCTTCCAGCAAACAATTACTACAACAAAGCCAGTGGATCGGGGGAAATGGGCCTCTTTTGTCGGCACAGGTACGTCCCGGTTTTTCCAAAGACTTTGCAATCGTTGGCAGCACATGAATAAAAGGTCGGCAGTTCTTTTCAGTGTGAACGGATAGAGCACCATGTTTTATCGTTCAATTTCAGACAGCCTGCTAGCATCACAAACCACGCCGTCATAACCAGAGATCTCCGGAGAATATGGTGTTTTATCTGCCTTTTGGAGCAGCCGCCCTAGTGGCAATGACTGTCTTTGCCTTCTCCCTGTTACAGGGGCTGCTTGGATGCTGCCTGTCACATGATAAGCTCTTGAACAAGCTAGATACTATATTGCATAACGAATACCCTCATTTCACATGATATATAAGCCACTATCTGTGATGCAGTGTCCCACAGACACCATCCACGCAATGATTAAAGTGCCACGAGAGAGACAACAAATTCCTAGCTGCCCGCCAAGATGTCATTGAAATTTCTTCAGTGCTTGAGACAATATCCAAATTCCATTTGTACATCCAATTTATGAAATGTTTTTCAATAAAATGAACCAAGCCATAGTCATATTTAAGTACGCTGTGTAGAAGTAACTTTGTACGGTACCAAAGGTGACACTGTTCTTAAATGGAATTTATAAAGTATTTCCACAATATACTGCAGTGAGATGAAAGATTCCGGGTCACCTGTATGGCATGATGAAGAACTGGGCCAGAACTGAAGATAGAGGCCTCCACTTTTTTTTAAGCAGCTTCTGAGTTGAGCTGAACGTGTTTGGATGCTGTGAGCAAATATTGATTTTGCTCTCTTCCCTCTGTGGACTGCTACGGCAGTGACAGTTCAAGCCACCCTCACTGTGCGAAAAGCAATGTGTGGGACTTAAGTGACTCAACCATCTACCACCCCACCCCCTCATCCAAAAATTAAATAATAAAACAAACAAAAACAAAGCCTCCTCTGCCTGTTTCTCACACGCAAAAACACATACAACACTACCAATGTGTGTATTAGGGACGACCACCTACCCTTACGTAGGATTCGATTCAAACTTCTTCATATGTGATGATGCTGTGATGTCAGCATATCGTGCACTGGTACGCCTCTTCTCAAGTCGTCCCGGTTTTGTCAGGTCTGTCATTCTAGTTTCCCATTACGCCGTGCTTGGTGAAAGCACGCAGATGCCAAAGTTGCAGGCGCTGCAGAGTAATGACACCCGGTTGTCGTGCGCATAGCCTGCGTGGATCACGCCTGCTTCAGTCAGGAGTGGATGCCTTCTAGCGACACCCTTCACCTGAAGCCCATCCGCAGTGGCCTGCACCAAGGCGGACCTGCACCGGCAGTTATTTAGTTTCTTCCGTTTACCCAAAATGTTTTCATTTTTACGTTATTGTCTGGTCTTGATGCATTGTGATGCACCTGCCATGTGGTGTGGCTGTAATTTATGTTCATTTAATATCAAAATGTAATTCTAACGATGCTTATTAATGTTTCGATGCTCTCTTGCTCCATGAATCTCTCTTTACCCTTTTCTCGCTTACATAAACGCACACACAACATGCACACGTGCACACATGCAAATGATCATACCCCACATTTCTTCTGTGCTACTTCTGCTTACTTTAGATTTATTCAGTGCTGCAGAATAAATGGAATCAATTTCAACCAATACAATATTCAGTGTTATAATAGTATTGTTAGTCATTTTTACTACTGAATTGCTTGCTAATCCAGACATCATCTTTTGAAAAACTGGCAGCTAATCAGAACACTGAGAAAAGTGTGGCATCATTCCTGATGACAGTAGCAAAAGAATTAGAGCAAAAGGATTAGCCCAACTTGGCATTTTATACTGAATGAGTCATTAATTATTTAACAACCTATCTGGGATAAATGTCTGTGTATTTGGGTGCCACATTTGGTATCAGAAATGGATCTCATGGATGTTGTAAATTTGTGTAGTGCATGTATACTGTTAGTGTGTGTCACTTTACAGAGAACTCAGGGATTGGAGGAACAGATGTCTAGAAATATTACCCCTCATCAACAAAAACCCTGTTTGTCAGAGGGCAGATGAAGGAGGCAGCTTTCCCCATCTGAGGTTTTAAACAGCACACAGAGACCTGACAAACATAATCACTGCTGCCCAGTGTTGAGGGACTCTTGTTAACTCTCCCAGCCCAGTGGCCATTTTGAAGGCCTTGCTTTGATCGTCAGGCCTCACCACCAACTGCCAGCTCTGCCCTGGAGCAAAGAACGTGAGTAGCACATGGCAGATGACGCAGCCGAGACCTCAGCGAGGTGGAGGTGGGGCTTGGGGGAGACGGGCGTGGCTGGCAGGGTGACAGTGTCTCCACGGTGCCAGTAACAAGCCTTACAGACGAGCCGGGATTAACCTCTACACCACAGCCTGATGTGCCAGATGCTGCCATGGGACCCATGAGGCCTCCTGAACAGACCCAGCTCAAGCCTCCTCTGAGCGGAATACAGGTGCTGGAGGAAGGTCTGTTCTGAAAGGAGGATGTGGAGGACCACTGTCCAGCAGCAGGAGAAATGAGTCCTGCTTCTCTTTTGGGCTGGTCTGAGGGTTACGATGAGGCAGTAGCAACTCAAATCTGCATTGATAGACCTTAATGACTGAACCCCTGTATACATCTAAAAGGAGATGCTGCCTATGTGAATACAGAGATATTTATTTCACATTAAACAACCAACAGTTAGATATTTTAATTTTGCATGATCAAACCAGCTCCATATTTACAATGCTCAATGCTAATTTTCTTTCCGCTTCTCGTTCCTCTTTACCTCTGCAGCGTCGCCCATTCCTTCAATTTCATGGGTGTACAGGTGAAGAAGGCTTCGGGTGCCACTATCTCTAAAAGTAGAATTTAAATTTCAAGCCACATTAAGCCTCCCTCGTCGCTCTTTGCAAACAGAATTGTATTCCGCGCCTCTCGTCTCCCCCAGACAGTCTTTTTTTATTTTTGTTCACGTCAGGCCCCGGCTCACCAACCCTATATCATTTCGTGCCAGTCAAAAAAAAGTGCAGCGTGCTCGGAAAAGCAGAACTATGATCCCGGTCGTGGATTTCTTCTCCTTTGTCGCCTCGAGATGACAATGTCATATCGGCGCTGGCAGCGTGGAAATGCCATTGGTTCTGATGGAATTCGGTATCTGTCCACTTCCATTGTCATGACGGATCGCCTTTCCCGCGTGCCGCAAACAAGTTCTCCCGCTCCGCTTCCTCCTGTTCCACAACGGATCATTCACAAGGGCCAGAACACCTGGATCTGGTTTCTCTAAACAGCGAGTCGTTTGTTGTCATTACTCAGACACTTCCTGCTCTATTTTACGCCTTACAGGTGGTGGTTAGTGGAATTAAGTGCCAAGATCCTTTCATAGTTGGCATAATAACAAAAACAGGTACCTTTATTGCTGCATGATAGCCAGAAGAGATCTTTCGGTGATGTTGTCAGATGTTAAGCAATGAAATTTGTCGAACCTCATTCTGAATTCATGAAGAGACGCTCACTTTCTTTTCTGTCTTAAAATTAGCTGGTGCTCTGCTGAACAAGATTGGTCTGTTCGCTCATTAGTTTTACTGAGACATTAGTCTCTTTTTTATTGTTGCCTAAAGTTGGAGTCAAATTCTCCCAGAGCTGTTGGATAACACAGCTGTTAAAGCTGCAGTGTATAAATGCGACTTATTATTCTCTGTCATTAAATAATATTTTGGCAGGATTTTAACGAGAGTTTAAAAAAAACTCAGCTTTTTATGAGATTTCACGTGAAAATTTAACCGGGGGTTATTTAAAGCTGATGTGGTAATTGATGCTTGTTTGAATGCTACGAACAAAGTTGTATAAAAGGGTGCACTCAGTTACTGGTAGAGCTGGTAGGTTTTATTTATAATAAAATGGCAGAGATACATCTCACTTTGGAATCTAGTGACAGTTAACCTCTTTGAAGTGAAGGTATGACACGGTATCCACTTTTCCAATTAACTATGAGACGCTTCACGGTTTTATTTTAGGCTCGCACCCTATAAACCTGTTGCTGAGCACGCAGTACAGAGCGCAGTGACATCTTCACATAAATCTAATTTCCGCGGTTGCTGCTTCTAGAAATCTAACATCTTATTGATGCTCCTATCAAGAAATTACAGACTATCTGTGAAATCTGCATACTGATTCCCAGGTTATAAAGGGGATGAGTGTCAAACCAGATATTCACATCAGATATTCAGTTATTTTTAAAAAATGTCTAGGTATATAAATAATTATTAATTTATAAAATTAATCATTCTAATTGTAAAATATACTTATGACAGCAACACAGCACACAATTAGATTACAATTAAAAACTTTAATTAAATACCATTAAAGTCTTGTGTGTCAGATCTGGGATTGCTCATCATTGTTTTGTTTTCATCAAAATATTTTCATGAGTGATTCATTTTCTGTGTATCACTCTGCCTGTTCCACTCAGCTCCACTCTACTCCACTTCATAATGCACAGCTAATTCAGTTCTGTGGACTAAACGCTCACAATGACCTTATTGAGTCTGCCTACATTTACTAAGTTCACATACATCGCAAATGTAATTTCGAGGTGGTTTATTTGTTTATTTGTTTGCTTGTTTATGGAAGGAACTTAGTTTACATTTGTGTATGCAGTCCTGCTAATACCATGAATCATCACTATCCATCTGAGTCATTTGTTGTGAGTCTTGTGGAGTGTAAATTAGAGCATTACCCCTTCAGTCACTATGCTTCGCGCACGAACCAACTCCCGCCAGCGGAAAGGCGCCTCTGCGAGATGGTTTGCCTTCTGTGACAGCAGCCAGAGTCATGAGGTGCTCCTCGATCCGTCTGAGACAGGCACGTTCAGTGGCCACGTGGTGGACTCAGCTGAGTTCATGAGCTGATCCCATTAGTTTAGCAGCGTGGAATAAAAGCATCTCCAAGGGGGAGAATGACTCACCAGTTCTTGTTTCCTTCTCAGTAGTCACTGCTGAGTGAACGCACGGCATGGAAAACTCTTCCAGAGCACATGGGAAAGAAGCTGGGCTTAGTGTGTGTGTGTGTGTGCGGGGTGTGTGTGTTTGTGCCAAATGACTATTTCAGACCATCGAGTGTGACAACTTCACATGGCATCAAATGTTTACAAGGGCAATTCTAAGATTACAATCCCACACAAAGCACTTTGCTTAAATCCCCCACAAGTCTCAGAAAGGCATTGACATTCAAAGTGTGTTTATCCAACTGGCTATAGTTGCACAGTCATGGTGACTCACTGCACAGGCCTAAGATTAATGCAATGCTGCTCTAGATTTTATTCCCCTGGATGATGAGTAAGATTCTGATTGGTTGTCTATTAAGAACTTAAACAAAATGCCATTGTTCTCTTCAGTTTCATTCTGCCACTTCTTTATTTTCTGTGCAACTTTGATTAGCTTTAATAGATTAATGTAATGGTTGTATAATTCACCAGTCATCCACAGAAATGCTACGTCTATCCTCTTTAAATGGGTAATTATCGTCTTTATCATCTCTGACTACCGACATATTTTAGGTCTTCAGTCGTTGCAGTCTTTATGTATTCCATGGTTGTGTAATATGTGTCCTATAAGTGCTTGTAGGCCATTTGTCTGTACGTAAACGACTCTACAACATAAGAGAGGTGAAACCACCTACACTCTATGCAGACACGTCAAAGCTAGGGTTCACTGAAGAGCTATTCTGTTTCAATTCATTGCAGGTGTAAAAAAAGCATGAATCACGTTAGTATTCCTGATATGCTCGCTGAATTCTCTTCTTTCAGATGGTGACTGTTCAAGGTTTTGTAGAGCTTCGTGGATTACCCCAGGGCCAGGCTTCACTGCAAAACACCACTGACATGCTCCACATGAAGTGCATTGAACATCAATGGTTTCTGGCATGTAAAAGACAGAGGTACCTTTGAATTCCCTTGAAAATAAACCTGGTTCTTTTAGGACCAAAAAAAAACCTCTCAGTAACCCACCAAGTTGATCAAAGCTACTCCCAATCTCAATGTCACTCATAACAAATGCTATTCAGTTCAAAAGGAGCTTCAGGACCAGGACTACAATATCCAAAGGATTATTTGCCTCTGTAACACCTTTGCAGCTCAAATGACCTCACATTCACCCAATAATGAATACACACACACACACACACACACACACAAACATGCTAACACACTCCTACAAAGACATAAACTGAGGTATAGTCAGAGGCAAAAACTGGGGCATTAATATGCCTCAGGGTGCCAGGGAGAGCCGTGGGGTAACTCAGTGTTTGATGGCTGACTGACTCACCTCACCTGACTGCACAGTTCTGCCACCCACAGTCATGCACATCTGAGGGGCTCGTTTGGACATCAGAAAGTAAGACGCATGTGTACTTTAGAACTCCTCTTGCTGCTGTCATCAGCAACGGCGTAAATAAAGCTAACTGGTGACCAGGCATGCTCATGCTTTGATGTCTACTTCTGCCATTGTTTGAAGAATTACTTAAGAACCTTTACATTTATTGGTAAACCATGCAAGGTCAAATAACCTCAGAGTTTTATAACAATGATGAATAAGCCTGAAGAAAGTGGAAATGTTCATTTCCAACCTCTGCCAAGTAATGATGTAGGCTATTCAAGTGTGTACAGAATTATATTTAGAAGACATATCAGGATTGGTTTTATGTGAATAACCACATGATCTTGTTCATGTTCTGGATGTTTATGGACTTTCATGAGTTATAGTTTGCTGCAGAAAAGAGTCTTGTAATAATGTGCTAAATTAATTTTGATATTTGAAACCTATGTGAAATGCTAAGTGCTTTACTTTATTCTTGCCCCTTTTCCACACATACACTGAAACATGACAAAGCACCACACAGGAAGCAGAGAAAACTTATGGTCCACTGCATTTTTATTTGAAGGTATAAGTAGTGTGTGCTTCATGATATGAGCTTAACTGTCTGACTCTTATTTATAGGCTGTGTTTTGTTTATGATTTACTTTAAAGCCTCTTAGAGAACCCTTGAAGTTGCAGGCTGTTTTGCCACAGAAACAGATGAGGATGAGTGAATAAGGCATTTTCATACCTGGCGTGTGTTAAAGACCTTTGTTTCCAAATACAGCAAAGCCTTGCTAAGTCAACCAACAAGCACGGCTCCACACCTATTACCTGTTAGTTAAATTTATTAGTGTCACCGATCTGAGACAGTTTATAACCTTAAAGACACCCTGCACTGAAAATCAAGCTGTAGACCTTGTTAACACGTCCATGTGGTCTTTAATATGTTACAAGAAAAAAAAACATAAATACAATAATGTGTCAGTGCCATGGCTGAGCATTTTGACTTTGGAACTGTTGTGTACCAATGACAGCCAAGGATTCATGCATCACAAATCTAAGGAACCAATCCCTTCAACTTGTGGGGGTCTGGCTTTCATATCATTACCATAATGCTATGCTGAAACGAGGAGGAGGAGAAGCGTGTTTTATGTAGCGTGTAGCGTGTAGTATATCTAGCGTATTTTACATGGTAAGTTTTTTTTGCATGCTAAGTTTCCCTATTTTCAAAACAATAGCAATAGACATATTCTGTTTTCTGTTGCAAAATCGCAAATTGAGAATATAAGAAAATCAGACTTTTCAGGCTGAACATCCAGAGAAAGCATTTGTTTGCAGTACACATTTTCCAAATGACTGCTTTGAAAATGTTATTCAAAAAAGATACACAAAGCGTATATTGGAGGCTGATGCAGCTCCAACCATTTATCTTGGGGACACAGCAAGTATGAGCCAATATGTTGGTCAACCAGTACATTTATTTTTCTTCTGTTTTATCTGTTGACTGTGTACAACAAATCTGCTAGATAATGTTAGTTTGCCAAGTTCCACACTGATTCCCGTAAAAATGCCCGTAAAAATAGAACAATAGGCCATTTCATATGGCTTGGGGATGTTGATTAATAAAGTTAGAGTAAACATTACTGACAACCATTTGTCTAATAGCTGCATTCATGGTGAGGCTACATTCATTACGATACTTATGCCAGAGTACTTCACATGACTTTGGGGTCGATCACAAAGTAAACATGCCATGATAAAAGTTATTCTTATAAGCTGCTAGCATTAGCAAGATAAGATTAGTTCATTCAAGTGTATATGGCACGTGGAGAGAGCCGATTTCTGGCAGATAGCCCTGAAAACAAAGTTCTCCCACAGCCATATGTGTGATGTGTGGTCAAGGAGTAGCCAGCGTTAGCACATTTAGGAAAAATGATCATGCACCACCTTAAATAACATCAAACAGCATTGATATGAAGGTGCATGTTTTGAAATATTTACTTCAATGGGGAATTATAAAGTGTATTGCCTGTTATTATTTTAAAATGTACATATTGTTTTGCAGTGTCACTGCCAGTATAATTTATGCATGCTGTATACAGTATACTGTACATAGACTGTACATTAGGTATGAACTAAATGCCTTTCACCAAAGACTGTCTATGGTGTTCAGAGTGTTTCATCCTTATAGCACATCTGAATGTTTATCTTTACATAGTAGCTTTCTTGCCTGAGCTGGCCAGGAGAAACAAGAACAAGTCTAACATTAGCAACAAGTTAATTGTTTGATGGCGTAGTGTAGCTGAAGACTCGTGTTATTTGTTGCATTCGCATTGGATTGCAAAGAGTGATACATATAACACATTACCATTACCTGTACAGTTTACTTTCTTTTTCTTTTCGTGAGTCTGGTCCCAGTTTGAACATGTGTTTCTGAATTACTCCAATATTACCATTTGCCTTTGTGTAGTGTAGACTAGTTAGCAATGGCACCAACAAGCAGAGTTTTGTGTTTGGTGAGCAATCGAAGGCAAGTAGGTGCATGAGCTGCAGATGAGCAGCAGTGGGATGGGTGGAGATAGAGGTGGAGGCTTTTTGCATATTTATAGATCCAAGCATAATGAATGAAGGCAACAGTGTAGAGTTACATTTACATTTCTTCTTGGACATAACATCTAAATATGTAATTTTTATGAATGAGGATGAATTTTAAGAGGTTTATTCAACAACAAGAGAGGGTCTTTAAAACTTGAATTGGGATCATTTGAGTTTTAACTGGACATAATTTACTTAAATTATCAGTGTGGTCAAGATTTAGCTTTGTTGATTGGTAAAGAATTTTTTCCAGGCCAACCAAAGAAATGGCATTAATGGGCACTGTTCCTTTGAAATATTCTCTTAAAAAGGCCAAGCTTTTAGAAGATCAGCCTGGTAGAAGATATGAAGAGACCATATAACTAATGAGCGCTGCAGCCTGACTCAGCTAGTTCTGCTCATTGTGACAGGGACTTTTCAGTACAGAAAGCCACCTATACATAATAGTGAGAAAACCACCTATACATATATATTGTGTTTTATGAGAGTGGCACATATGCTTTTACGCATAAGTAAAAGTAATTTTTTTATTATACAAGCTTAGATTGGTTATGTGATTGTAAAACAAAAATAATAACATTTTAAACTTCTGAATCGAACTGATTTATAATTTAGTAAGCTAATGGGCAAAAGAAAACCATTAATCACATTTTATTACATATCATATAGTTTATAGACAATTTTCAACATGTGTAACATTCAGCAAGTGTCATCCATAAAGTATCGGGTGCTCCCTTTCGTAACTATATTGGTGTTAATACTTCAGCAAATTTGTAATTGTTAATTTAATACTTATATTTGACACAAACATCATAAAACCCATCAGTGAAAATTCCTGGGAGTGATCTTCAGTGACCTGCCAGGGTATTTGAAATTACTTTGTTCAGATTTTGGCTGTTACTGATTTGTTTATTCAGATTTTTCAGCCTCATGGTCATGACTTCACTCATCCTCTTGCTGAGAAACATAAACAACACTAAACATAAACAACACTAAACATAAACAACACTAAACACAAACAACACTAAACATAAACAACACTAAACATAAACAACACTAAACACAGTGTCAAAACTAAAACAATGAAAACTGTCATTGCCCAATTATTTATTGACTATATTGGTTTAAGTGGACCCATCGATATTCACAACCCCTTTTTAAATATTACCAAAGCTCATCCATCCAGATGGACCTTCAAACTCACCAGAACATAACTAATTCTAATGATTTGAAGACAGTCCCAAAGGATTAAGAAAGACTAAGGAAATAGTAGCTTAGTTACTGCATTCTGTCCAACTTCAGACTCCTAAACCTTTCTTTAGAGAGAGCATTTACATTAGTAAGTGATTCTGCCAATAAGCGTCTGAGGTAAAGATTCCTCACAGATCTTAAGGTTACTCAAAGTGCACTTGTCTAGACATGATCTATATATCAGTACTGTAGAATCTGATGTTTAGTTTCTTAAACATGTGGGTGTTTGGCTCTTCATAAAGTCTCTGTTTCTGAACTCTATTTGTGGTCATAGAAATCTTGTACCATTACAAAACCAAGAAAATAGCAAACCAATGAAATAACACATATGTGATTATGCTGTGATAGTCAATATTTGTTTGTCTTAGATTTTAGATCTTTCAAAGTAGCCACCCTTTCCTGTCCTCCTCAGCTCCACACTAATGATGTTCTCCAAATGCATAAGGCAGCCACCTATGATGGTTTTCCATTAGTTGTGAAGAAATTCTCATATGTGCAGAGCCCTTGAAGAGTGAGGGATTAAGGTTCTCAAAGAGAACTTTTTGCTGAAGGTGCATCTACAACTAATTGAGTGTGTGTGCGTGTGTGCTTTGAAAATCAGTTGATATGTAGGCTAACAATGTTACCAATTTATATTTGTCTTGGAAACAAACTTAAGCATAATCCATCAGATTAAAATGTCTTTGTTAGTATTAAAAACATACATTCAGTCAGGTGTGTCCAAACTTTTGACTGGTACTGTAAGTCCATCAGCTGAGGTGAAACATATTCTAAGACAATGCAATGCAATGCCTTCTAAAAAATCAATTTACATTCATTATGTAATTTTACTTCAGTTACTACTTGAAGATAGTCTGCAGGCCCTTGATAACTAGTCGGAACATTGCCATCTTCATACACATAAGATTGTTACTGGTTGACATGATACACAGGTTGGGAAAAGTAGTAATTAAAAAAATTGTGGGGTTCAATGAACAAGCTGAAATGTCTCTTTCTGGAAAATACATGTAAAATATACTGAAGTGACAAAGAATTTGCTTCAGTTTAATGATTCACCTTTGGAAGTGCTGCTCTGTGAGAGCTAATTAATGCCCACTGAGTCAGAGGTGTGATACATTTGTCATTGTACACTCACTGATCAGTTTGTTATGAACACAACCTTGGATCTACACTCACTGTGCATTTTATCAGCTCCACTTAACATTTTGTAGTTCCACAATTACAGGCTGTAGTCTCTCTGTTTTTCTGCAGAGAAAATACTGCCATACATTCACACCAGATTTTAGTATCACTATTGATAATCATACAGTTGTAAATAAAATATAAAAAATTGTTTTTAACATATTATAAAACAGTCACAATACTTGGAAATAAGTATTTGAAAAAAAAGTTGAATAAATGCAGTCTAACCGACTACGCTCAACATTCATATTAACTGGTTTTCAGTACTTGAACCAGAATAACTGAATTGACATTGACGTGCGGTAATCCAATGAAGCGGCGAGCAGTAGAATGGAAGTACCTCCCTCAGATCAGAAGTTTACATAAGGTGAAACACATACCACGCCCCCTGTTCTCCCACCGCCACGCCCCCTTTAATTCATGTGTTGAGAGCGAAGAAAGGTCAAGGCTAAATGCTGTAATGCTGCTCTCTTGTGTACACCGTCAGACACCGCAGCAATTCAGTAGGCTAATGACCATAAAGCTAAACCAGGAGCCACGTTACATAAACGCTGGAATAACGGAGCTTTATCACCTGTTACTTTGCAGGTTTAAATTTCACAGTCTATGAAATGAATCAGTAACATAATGCCGTAGGTGTATGTGTACCATACGTAAAAAGATAGTAAATATACGACTTTCATGTATAACATTAAACATTCAAGTCCAGTTTGAAGAAATTCACATTTCTTCGCAGTTTCGCAGTACAAAATAATAATCCTGGTGTCTCAATCCATTCTTGTTTTTAATGCAAATATATGTGTACCACACAGGGCTCTCTCTCTCTCATACTTTTTGTGGCGTGTGTGTGTGAACTTGTGTGTGACAAGCCCACACAAACCTCAGCTTTTATGCCAACTGACACTCATTCTGAACGCAACAGTGTTGTTAATCGCGTACTTATGAAATGATAGGGAGAGAATCTGCCGCAGGATGTCAGTACGTGCGCGCTCAGCCGCAGAATGTCGGTACGTGCGCGGTCTTGATGCACTCACGTGCGTGTCTTTTACGTTTAAACAAGTCAATAGGAATCCTCAGTTCTCTCTTATAGAAAAACTCCTCTCTGTACATTGTATAAAAATCATGAGGAAAGCACAGCATAATAGTTGACCTTCACATTTTATGTGAGTATTAGTGGGCAGTCACGGTTTAGATAATCGCTGTCTACATCTCGATCCGGCCTATCGCAATATGCGTCCAACGACAGGACCTGTCACCACCTTAGTGCCACATGTGTTCAGTAAAAAAAAATTGCTGAGCGAATCAATGCCCCTCTTAATTCCCAAAGATGAGACAGCGCGAATTCAAGGTCATTACCCTTTCAGGCGAGGACAGAACACCTCGTTTAAATATGTAATGGTGAACATTCCTTAAACAGCATCAGCATTTAATGCTACTTTTTCAGTAATGCTTCTTGAAATGATAATGTTTGTTATTCCACACAAATCTAGTTAACATAGCTTATTTTAGTTAAAAAAGGCTTTAGGCCTGCTTTGATAGTTTACCTGTAGGACTATAATGTTGTATGAAATTTTTACCAATACCAGTACAATCCACTGATTTGTTAGCGGTAATTAATTTAATAAGAATATAAGTGAATCGAAGATATCATGTGTTTTTAATAGGTCTGTAACATAGCAGATTCTATCTGATTACGCTTCCTGGCGCGTCACTCGTCGGAAATGGTTAAGGTAAGAGCGATTTGAACACGCAACCGGTGGTCACTAGTGATGAAGCATACACACACACACAACCATGACAGCGCTGTTGGTAGTATTGTTATAGGAGCTGCGGTAGCATTCAAGCCTAAAATGTTGAGCATCATAATGTGTTGTTAGTCATGGTTTGGCTAATGCGAGTTTTTTTTAATGGAGCACATTTCACTTTGTTGTAAGGGGAGACAACCCGCCTCATGACCGCGAAGTGAAAGTTTCTTGGTAGTTTTAGCTCTTCCACTCAGTTGAAAATCTACCCTCTCCGCCGGCACAATGACAGCTTCGGCTCAGAATGCGACGAACTCCTGGGATATCGGGGGGTCTTCGGTTCCTGAACTTCGGGATAAAACGCAGCCAGAACTGGAGATGTCAGAGACGTCAACCGCGTTTTACACCAGTGTCCCTCCCGCAAAGACCAGCAGTAAGAAGAACTTGTCTTTGCCTCGCAACGCAGCATCCACGGACAGTAACAAGCGCAATGACGAATTTACCGTGCCAACAATTATCACTCAGCGACGGGCATCTCATATGTACGGTGTTGGCTACAATCACAGAATGTCCGTTTATAGTAACACCCGTCCCGTCCTGACTCGAGCATATCTTCAAGGACGTGTGTATAACTTTTTGGAAAGACCATCCGGTTGGAAATGCTTTGTGTATCACTTTACAGTGTAAGTACAGCTTTAAAAATACACATATTTATCAAAATGTATATATTTATCAAAATGGAAGTTGGACTGCTGAGCATCTCTATATATCTATGTGAAGGTAAAAAAAATATGTATGCTCAGTAGATGATTAATCCACAACCAAAACAGTATCTCTAATAAGCCACCAAACTACTGTGTGTTCAAATGCAGAAACATGTAAAGCACTTCACAACCTGTTCATTAGATTAGTGTCAGCTGGCAGGTTCAGTTCCTAAAAGTGAAGGGCACATGGTCCCTAGTGTGAAGAGTCTTGTTTTCAGAGTGTGAAGTGAGGCTGGTTGAGGACTGCATGTGTGGAGGAATTCCCAGTTTGAAGGGACCGGCTGCCTGTCATGGTGTCTGTTTCTAGCAGGAGAGGAGGTGATAATGGCCAGCTAAACTTGGATGGTGAGGGGGTGGTGGTAGTGTTGGTGGTGGAAGAGGTGGTGGTGGGGCCTGTTCTCTGGAGCGCAGTCTCCCTGCGAGGCCCACTAACCCTGCAATTCAGTGATGTCGGATAGAGCCGAGCGGGGACTTTGTGAGGGGTATTTTACTTGGCCGTTGGCGTAGCCACCAGAGATAACGTACCCACTGGGTGGTTGGACTGTTGGAAGATGACTTCTCCCTGAGCATGGCAGGGAAGAGTGTGTATACTGCTGGCATGTGGATCGACGAATCAGGGCCTGCCATGAACCTCTCAAATACGTTACACTTCAAAAGCTTTCAACACTCAAGTCACGTCTCAAGAGTTGCGTCGTGTCATAATCCTTTCAAGAGGAGAATAAAAAATAGGACTTGGAAAAAAGGAAGTGAGAGGGAGGGAGAGAGTGAGGGGGAGAGAGCTGGCCATGCCACTGGCTGGTAGGTTAAAGTTACTGTGCTTCACTGAGGGTTGAAGTGCAGTATTTTCCCTTGTGTGAGGGCGAGTGAGGGGGAGGCAGTAAAGGCTAGCCAAGAATGTGCACTTGGTTATCACTGCCCCAAAGGCACCAGAGCTGTATGAGGGATGAAAGGCGCTTATCATTAAAGCACAACCACAACACTGCTGTGTTTGTGTGTGTGTGTGTGTGTGTGTGTGTGTGTCTATGTCTTCATGATTGTGTGAGTGGTTAAGTGGACATGTGTGTTCGTGCCTGGTCCTGACCTATAGGTGTGGTTAAGTCTAGTTAATGTACCCAGTACATTCTTTGTTGTCATCTGTGTGCCTGTGTGATAAAATACTGTCTCATACTACCATGTGACCCAAGACTAACTAAAGACAGTAAATGACAGGGCTCCAAGATAAAACGGGTGGATGGGTTAGTGTCCACATTACAAAGACTGTGTTACCAGAACCATGCCATCATCAAACACCAAAGTGTTTTATGTGTGGAGAATGGTGCACAGTATTGGTAAAAGAGAAGACCACCTTGGCAGAAGTTCATGTAACATTGGGCTTGATTACATAGTTGCTTTCCCCTCTCGCCCACAGCAGTGAGAGAAGGCTTGGAGTGATCACCTCCTGCTCCAAACAATAACACTCCTCACTTCCCTTTAACTCATTCATTTCATTATTTCATTTATTTATTTGTGTCTGTTTGAATCTCTCCAACTCTACTGCGCATTTTCTCCCCCATCGATCCCGTTTCCAATAAGATGAGACTTGACTAATCTTGACTGTGCAGACTTGACTAATCACATTTTCCCTCTCAGAAGCAATTTTTTCCCCCCCATCATGTTTTGTAGATAGTTACAGTAGTATCTGATGATTTGCCTGCTGGTGATTGGTGCTTGTGAGGCAGCACTGTCATGGCTTAGCTCTGGGAGCTCGCTCTCCATGGAAACCATGGCTCGAAGAGAGACAGAGGCTTTCGCGAGCTTTGACAGCCACCCATTTCCCCATAGGCTGTTTCTCTACACCTCGGCCCCTCCTCACGTGTCGGCGCTGACAGGTGACAGCTGCCCTCTCTTTGTCATATCAGCAGCTGTGCTGCTTTCTGTCTGGTGTTTTGCTGGAGTTGTTGTTGTTGATGTTGTTGTTGCCACTGTCATTGATGTGTTGTGTAAAATTCAGGGACTTTGCTGGTATGATTTAGCATTACTTCAACTGACAACCAACTTAATTGACAGTTATTTTGCAGTTAATAACATTCCATAGTTAGTTTCTTCAGATTTGATCAAACCATGTCAAAATACGGTTACAATGATTATTATATTATACAGTATTATATTATTTATATTATAGATGCTATTTGTACAATGTTTTCTAACATTTTTCTAAGCCTGTTCTTTGTGTGTTCTTCAGGGAATGAGAAGCTGGAACACTTAATCATATATGTTCTAAAATGATGTAACTTTGCGAAGATTCTTTAGCAAAATAATGCAGAAGAATTGTGTGGTTTGTAAAACCTGTGTCCCTGTCAGGGTACTGGCATGGTGGCTTGAGGAAAAACACCCTTATCTCTCAAAAAGAAAACAACTTTATCTCAAGTATTGAGGAGGTCCAGTGGCGCTTGTGTTAGTTGAACCATGCTGCAGCGCAGACGACCTTGTAGGAGAGCGGCACAGCGATGTGTTTAACGTCAAACCTCGAGTCTTCAAACACACCTGGACTTTACTCTCGGCCCAGCAGATAAGCTTCAAAATCATTCACTTTCACATATTGTGACAGTTTACACACATGCACACTCTCTCCTTCTGTCTCTCTCTCTCTCTCTCTCTCTCTCTCTCTCTCACACACACACACTTTCTCTCTCTCTCTCTCTCTCACACTCTCCCTCTCTCCTTCTCTCTCTCTTGCTCTCTCTCTCACATACACACACAGACAAGCTCTCACTCTCTAAAACACACTCTCTCTTTCACACATGCACACACATACATTTTCTCTCTTTCTCTCTCTCTCGCTCCTATACACACACACACACTCACACTCTCTCTCTCACACCCACCCACGTAAACACACACATACACACACATAATTACTGCATACTGATATAGGCAGTGTGTTTTTTTGATGAGCACTTAATCACCCAGTAAATAATAATATTGTAATTAATTTTTACACTGATGGTACATACAAGTTCATCAACCCCTTGCAGGATTTTCTCTGTGAAGCACTTGCCTCTGTTCAGTACTTGCGGTCATATTGATTAAGGTGGACTGAGGTTTTATTGCAGTCTGATGGCAGGTCATTTTCAGGAGGAAAGTCCTGCCCTTGGTAACATTCAGCTGTCAGCAGTCTTTAATGTGCACACACACATACTGCACAGATTTGATCATGCAGGCGTTTCGTTCTTGGTCCAGATATACCATCATTTTGCCTCTTATCACGAGCCCATGTTTTACCTGTGATTGTTTTATATATTTTTTCTTTTTTATAATTTATAGAGGAGGCGAAGGGAGATTTTTCTGCTGGTGGCACAGTGGTGCAGCACTACTACCTCACAACTAAAGTTTAATTCCAAGCTCGTCCACTGTCGTGTCTGTGCCTCAAGGAGCTTCCAGGTGCTCTGGTTTCGTCCCACATTCCGAAGGCGTACAGTGCACGTTGGGTTCGATTGGCATCTCTAAATGGACCTGGTGTGAATGTGGGTGTGTGTGGGCGTGTGTGTGTTTCTGTGGAAGACCAGAGTCCCTGTCCAAGGCTGATTCCTGCCTTGCACCCTGCTGGTCCTTCTTCTCCCCTTAAGTGATTTTGAAGAATGACTGAAAAAAACGTTTATATTACACTTTTATTCCACTAGGTGGTGTTTGTGAGTAACTTAGCTCAGGTCAGTTAAACGTTGAGGTTTTGTCATAGATGTGATTGAATTGAACACTTCACTGGTATTGACTGAGTACGTCCAGTTCAGTTTTCTGTTTCCTCTGTAGAGCCTTGAACTATTTCTGAACTAAAGCACTAAATATTTTATTGTTGCATCCTTCCACAGGTTTCTGATCGTTCTGTCTTGCCTGATACTCAGTGTGTTGTCTACTATTGATCAGTATCAAACTCTGGCTCAAGAAACACTTTTCTGGGTGGTAAGTCTCGCACATCACTTTACTGTTGTAGTTTATTTTATGTTTGTAAAAATTATCTTAACTTCTTAAATCTTTCACTGTTATCTAATCAGTAAAATGTTTGTAGCACTAGTCACAGTTGTTGTAATGAATTATTCCTATCCAGCAGGGGGCACCAGTGCCATGCATTTCATAAGCCTGCTTTGTTTTAAAGAGTTGTTCACACAGAGCAGTAGTTGAAGAAAGAATATTGTTCAGTAAAACATAATTATCTCTTATGTTATTAATCACAATAAATAATTATGTGAAAGGCAGTCCAGTTTTACCTAAACAAATGTTTTGCTGTGCCATGAAATATAACACAACTTTATCCAGGTGTTATTTTTATAGTCACTTTGTTTCAGGGTTCCACCTCACATTTACCTATCCATTTGTCAGACAATGGATTTCTTACTCAGCTTAAGTAAGGTGGCAGAGAATTACATCTGATCAATATTCCCATCAAGGCCTGTTTGGTAATTAACGTGCTTCTCCATGAGAGACGATATCAGATGTGTGGGTGATCAATACTACGTGCAAGTCAGAGACTGTGCTTGTATACCACAGGGCCATATTTTTATCTTAGCAACCATCCTTCTTATGCTAACGGCGGCTGTTGTTTTAATATGAAGCTCTCATTTTACCGTCTGTGGATCTGAGACAAAGGCAGAGAGCAGAGACTCAATCGGACGAGAAAAGGGCTAAGCAAAGGTTAGAGATTATCTTGTGGTGCCTGGGTTCTAGAGGTCAGAGGTCAGCCTGCCCGTTGGCTAATGGGATTAAAGCAATGCGCTACGTTCATGAGGATGCCCTGCCTTACAGGCCCATGTCAGAGGGGAGTCCTTTGGAGATCGACGCAGGAAAACAGCCTGGTGGATTAGCCAGACCACACTTGCCATTTAAGAGCCTGGAACAGGTGCTCTTGCTTTTTGCGTAGGGGGGAGAGCCTTGTCGTCAAACAGCAAACACCCAGCTTAATGGCCAAGTGTAGGCCACACATTATGGACGGGGGTGTTTTTTCCACAGGAAGTCGATCTGTAGCGTTGAATCCAACCCCCCGCCACCACCCCACCCCCCATCCACCCTCTGCCCCACCAGAACCAACACCCCACCCTACACCCCCAGCGCTCCAGGTTTTAATGAGGCCTGGCCGTCTGTGTTCGCCTCACAGCTGTTGGTGGGAACAAAGGCAGAAAGTGTGCACTGTGCTGTCTTGAGCCGCAGGCTCCTTTCACATGGACTACCTCATAACTACAAAGATCAGAAGCACACAGGAAAGAGCAAGATACTTCACTGCAGCACTACATACATACATACATAATATATAATATATAATATGCGTGTGTGTTTGGAAAGTGCTACATAAATGGTACAGAGACCCTTCATCAGCTGTGTAAACAAAGGTGTTGCATCTCTGTGTCTCCCTGGAATCTCCTTCACACACAATTTTTATTAGGAACTTTTACTGAAATCAAATGATGGATCGTGCAAGCAGGTAAAAGTACAAATAAACGTTCTATATTGGTAAAAGTATTTTAAAAAGCCTCTAGAAATATGTAAAAATCAGAGAGATCAAGTGATGCAAATCTTGAATATCTTGTGATCCTATAAATGAAAATAAATGTTTTCATTTATATTTATTTCATTATATTTGTCTTAAAAATAAGCTCAGATCCCACATTAATTAGTAGGTCATAGAAGCTTTGCAACACTTCTGTTAATTGGAAGCATTCAGTCAGTGAGAACTGCAGATGCAAAGAGGCAGATCTGAGATCAGGCCTGTGAATCCAAGCTTAGCATGTCATTGTTCTCCCGACAGAAGTGTTACTACACATTTGTCACTCATAATGTCCCTCATCTATTGCGAAGTGGCCAGTGGCCTTTGTAGACTCACCACACAGAGAGAGACAGAGCAGCGGGTCCCTCAGGAAGTCACGCAGGACGAAGTCCAACGCCTCCAGGCTCCTCGACGCTCCACCGGGATGTGAAGTCGCACAGGGAGCTGCCTGTTTCCCCTGAGCTCAGTGGGTTGTCGTCATAGCACCCTCTTATGCTAACGAGGTGCGAGGAGTCATCGACGCGCTCTGTGCTCAGGTGCTCAAACAGTAGAAGCAGTGCCACCAGGTGTTAACCGCCACACGGAGCACAGGACCTACAGCGGCTGCTGTCGATCACACCCTGGGCTTAGACACCACCTGGGAACCCTTCTCTGTCAGGGAATGTGTTCACAGGACCCTTCTAAAGGGGAGCTGTAAACCATCTAAGGCCTTCATAATGATTAAATATTTTCTCCTTAAAACATCCCTGAGTTGCAGTGAGGTGGTGGTTGTGTTTTGGCCCATTCCTGAGGTAATGTTTTACTTTGAACCAAAAAGGCCTTGCAGCCAGTTAGTTGGCCTTGTTAGTGATATGAGCAACAAAAAGAAACTATTACCCAGGAGCCTTTGCCTTTCCAAAGATGTTCTCTGAACAAAATGGCAATTTGTTTGCAAGTAGGGGTTGTTTATATGACTTCGGGATGTTAGCCATTAGGAGGTGAAAGTACTTCCTAACCCCCGAAAGTCTTGAATATTCCACATTACAGAGGGTGTTGGAAATCTTAACTACACTGATGTGTTTCACCTCACTGATAGGGTCTTCACCCCCCCCCCCTCAGGGTCTGATGATGTGTGTTAATAAAGGGTGTTTAGTTTAAACCGAGGTTGTATTTGTGGAATTGTATGTTAGCTTTTTACATTAAAAGACCCTTTCAGTTCTATTGTGAGTGTTCCACTTATGCAAGTTTAACATTAATATCGGTCACCGTAACTCCAGGTTTCTTTTTGTGTCTGTGTGTGTGTGTGTGTGTGTGTGTAGTTTCCATATGCAGTGTGGCATAAAATTAATCAGAGTGCAACAAATGACTTTGTGTGTTTGAACACTGACCATGAAAGTGGAACAATGCGGGGTCAGAAACTTATTTGGACAATATGACGTCCAGCAAAAATCTTTAAATCTAGTCCGTCTTTTATATACATTATGTTCATGAAAACAGCACCATGTGGAACATAATGTGTTGATTTCTTGCTGCATCATTACAAATGAATTTCTGCTGTGGTCATGGCAGTCAGTCGAGTGGAAGTTATTTTTTTTCATGAACACACAATGTAACCTCAAAAGATAGCTGCCAGAAGGTCAGCTGGCCCTCACTGGCCTCCCTGCGTTGCCACGGTGACCCCTTCCTCCCTTCGCCGTGGTGACCGCATTCCGGCTGCATTTTGGATGGGGAAATCCTATCGCCATGGTAACAAGAGAGAGGCCCCCGCATCTGGGTTCCCGTTTCCTCTGTGACTCCGGGAACTGCTGTCGAGGCCCCGGGCTCCCACTGGACGTCCACCCGGACCGTACGTACGTGACAGCTGGTCAGTATGGTCAGCAGCCTAGAATTAATTAGATACCGAGCACTGAGCACTAAAGGGAGGGCCAAGCCGACCATGGGATAGGTACGCTTTAATCATTCATTGTTTGATGTTTGCTTTTATCTGAGCAAAAGCACCTCTTGTCTGGATCTTGAATAGAAAGATGTGTGAAAGAAAAGGCAGATTTCACTCTTTGCCAGTTGTTTTTAGAATCACTGGCTCAAGAAAGAAAAAAAAATTATTATTCCATTCCATTAATTTGCAAAAAAATGTTTATCGAGTGAGAAAGCACTGATGAAGGAATTGCTGATTATTATTATATCCATTTTTAACAGGCATCATCAGTATCCTTATAGAGATTCTCGTGGGGGTTTTTTGGAATAGGTTGCTTTGAGAGGAAGGAAGTTGCCGTTTCAGGTTACAGCAGCTTGTGACTCTTCTTGTGCTGGTATGGGACCCTATCTCACTACTTCGTGCCCCCTCCAGCCTTGTGTGTCAGACAAACCCCCCATCTACCCTGCTTTACCCCTCGCCCCCCACCTAGGGCAGCGGGCCAGGGCCCGTCCACTCCATTTTACTCTGCTCCAAGGGGAGATTTGGACTAGTCCTATGCCTGTGTGCCAGCAGTCTCGTCCCCTTTCCCAGGCTGTTTGGCCCGCCTCACCCTGCTGCCTCGCCCCTCCTCCCGGCCCTGCGTCGGCCAGGCCGCCCAGACCACGTGCAGGACGCGGGACTCTACCCTTCATAACTCATACATTGTGCGCCTCCTCGCTGCTCTCACCGTGGCCGCCTCCGAGCCTCCCTTTGTTAAAGAGCGAGACGAGGGCAACTGCTGTTGTTGGGCGTGACCGTGAACCAGCCTCCCTGTGTGGTGACCTGATGCCTGCCAGCTCCAGCCAGTCGCACGGCGGCTTTGCTTTGTGGCTGCTTATTAGACCCAGCCAGCCCACGGCGCTCCTTTACATGCATTACACTACATCTAAATCTGCGCTGATTTGTTATGTAATGGAATTAATTCTACATAATCCTTCTCAATATAGAAAAAAATGAGAAAAGGTCCTTGTCTTTCTAAACCTGTGTCACATGATGGCAATGTTAAGTTAGGTGAAGATGAGTGAATTAAACAAGTCCTTGTCTTGAAAATATGTTTGTAACGTTTTCAAATAAGCAGTTCTCAGTGGTGTTTCTACAGCCACAAATTAACACTGCTGTGAAAAAGCTTCTTTTTTTTCATACCAGAAAACTTCATTGTTTACTTCTGTTTGCAGCAGGCGACTGTGGTTACCGGAATGAATGCCCACACTTTACCATTATTCTGTGCAGTTTAAACAAATACCATAAATGATCCCCACATTGGGTTATATGAAAACCGCTTGTGTGAAGATAGAAACCTGTGTGTGGGCGTGTGTGTGTGTGTGCGTGTCTCCTTGCCAGGAAATAGTGCTGGTGGTGTTCTTCGGGGTGGAGTACGTGGTGCGGCTGTGGTCAGCCGGATGCCGTAGTAAATATGTGGGCTGGCTGGGGAGGCTTCGCTTCGCTAGGAAGCCCATCTCAATTATTGGTGAGATCGTTTCCAGTGTTTATAGAGATTCTAGCAGCGCTCGTGATGTGGGGGGGAGGGGCTTCCCTGCATTGCACTGGTGCTCTTCTCTGTGTTTCTCACGCAGACCTGATTGTGGTGGCAGCCTCTGTCATTGTCCTCTCTGTGGGTTCCAACGGCCAGGTCTTCGCCACCTCCGCTGTCAGGTAAACGCTCGTCCGCTCTCCGTTCTGCTCAAGCCTGCTCCTGGCCTCATCTCACGGCTGCTGCCCTGTTCTGGCCCAGAGGAATCCGCTTCCTGCAGATCCTCAGGATGCTGCACGTGGACCGGCAGGGAGGCACCTGGAGACTCCTGGGCTCTGTGGTCTTCATCCACCGGCAGGCAAGAAAACATTTCCCACCCACCCATCCCCCCGTTCCCCAGCAGTGACACTCAGGATGACTGAAAAACACCCGTGTCTGTAGGCTCCACCCATATAACTTATAATGTCTTTTTTTCAGGAGCTGATCACCACACTCTATATCGGATTCTTGGGCCTCATCTTCTGCTCCTACTTTGTGTACCTGGCAGAGAAGGATGCGGTGGACAGCAGTGGAGTCACAGAGTTCGCCAGCTACGCCGATGCTCTGTGGTGGGGGGTGGTATGCAGCTTGCATAGTCAGTGTAGAAGCATTAGCTCCAGATCTGTGGTGTGTCTCGCCAGAATCTTCCCCGTGTTATTTCTATTTCTAGGTGACAGTGACCACTATCGGTTACGGGGACAAGGTGCCTCAGACCTGGATAGGGAAGACCATCGGCTCCTGCTTCTCCGTCTTTGCCATGTCCTTCTTTGCCTTGCCTGCTGTAAGTCATGGATGCTAACCTTGTCTTATCCCTGTCTTATGTCCCAGCCGGTGCTAAAAATGCGCCTTTCTTGTAGGGCATCTTGGGCTCAGGCTTTGCCCTGAAAGTCCAACAGAAACAGAGACAGAAACATTTCAACAGGCAGATCCCTGCTGCCGCCTGCCTCATCCAGGTTAACTGTCTCCAGCTTCTTTGGGATTTAGCAGCTTTTATACGCGTGTGCTGTACTCAGGCAAGACTTCACCTCTTATCCTTCCCTGTTTCAGACCTCCTGGAGATGTTTCGCCATAGAGAACCCAGACTCTCCAACCTATAAGATGTTTGTGCGCAGGAGACCTGCAGCACAGTCCACGCTGCCTAGTCCAAAGTCCAAGAAAACCGTAAAATAAGACACATTTCATCCCAGTGCTGCAGTGCATTATTTACACATTATATAAACAGTACAAGGGAGGACATTGACCTTTTTTCCATGCATTGTCAGGTGAAGATGAGGAGAAAGATGAAGACCAGTGAGAAGGACAATGACCTGAGCCCTACCACCATCCCTGCTATCACTTATGACTCGGTGCTGGACGATAGTGGAGATCCCAACCAGGACACGGTGTTTAGTATTGAACCCTCAGGTAGAATCACCAGCTCTTCCTGGATTGGCAGCTTTTTTACTGATCATAAACCACTGGGCCTTTGTCACCCCTGCCCTCAGCCCACCCACTTGTAGTGCCAGCTTCCTCATTTTCCGCTTCACCAGCCTTCTGCTCTGAATCACTGCGTTAACAATGCTGCTGTCTTTTTGCTGCCGATCCATTTGTCTCCCCCGGGCATCTCCACTCGTGGTGGCAGTGACTGTTCTGAAGCGATATGGTGAGCCAACGTTCATACCTCTGCTCTTAACACACTCCTCCTGTCACAAAACTCTTCCTGGGTGCATCTGGATCTCTTTCACCGTGTTGTTGGGTGTTTTTGTTTTTGTTTGTTTGTTTTTTACATGTATTTAAATGTCTCATCCGGTTTTCCAGCCTGATGTGATAAAGTGCGTGAAATATGCATCTGGCCTGAGCTCTGTGAACCGCTGTGGTGCAGAGGACACTACAAGCACACGATGATTGTTCCTCGCTTCTCTCGTAGAACGGCAGCAGTCTTGGACCTCTCTGTCTTCCCCCCGATTCTCCCCTCCTCCAGGTAACCTGATCTCAGCTCTTAGACCTTTTCACTCTGGCTCCTAAGTAACAGTTTGTACAGGGAGAGGGAGGAAAGGCTCAGCTTGGGATACTTCTCTCCATTTGTGAAGTTTTTGTTGGGAGTGAAAGTGACCATCTCACATGTGTGCTTCTCGTATCTCTCTCTGTGTTGACATGCGAACAGCGTTTTCTCTGAAGCCAAAGACGAGAGCTTGCCCAGAGTGCTATTTTTTGCCCCGCCACTCTTTGCAGTCTTGTTAAGGGACATTTCTAAACAGATATTGTCCATGAGAGGTTTCTCACATACAGACGGAAGATCTGTAT
The DNA here is from genome assembly GCA_028565775.1 of Sternarchorhynchus goeldii. Taxonomy (NCBI): domain Eukaryota; kingdom Metazoa; phylum Chordata; class Actinopteri; order Gymnotiformes; family Apteronotidae; genus Sternarchorhynchus; species Sternarchorhynchus goeldii. The sequence continues at coordinate 6,676,213 of JAOXYF010000020.1, read as the reverse complement.
ACTGTGCGTCTTTGGATGCAGCAGAGCTCTGTGACCGACTCTTTTAACACTATCCCAAAACCACAAGTGAGGGTGAATGTGTGTGTGTTCGTAGTGAAAAGGGGCCTGAGTGTTTCGGAGGTGAGCTCCCCTCCGCCACTGCAGAGAAACACCAGCGTTGCAGATGACCTGGATATGGAGGTAGAGAGGGATAGTTATCTTCTACCAGTCACTCACGTCTCACAGTGAGTATGAGTGCACGCACACACACACACACACACACACACACACACACACACACACACACACACACACACACTGTGTCCCAGAAAGAGAACTTCTCTGTCTGGCAAGCATGAAAGAACTGCCAGCACTTGAACAGAAAATAAAGAAAAAAGGTGCTTTGATCATTGTGCTTTGAGTGGAACTGGGTGCAGTATGTAGGAGTTGTGTTAGATCTCAGGTTAACGTGTCCATGTCAGGGGCTTAAAGCTTGAGCACATTAGTCTGGTTCTAGCACCAGCAGGTAGTAACTGATTATCTGCAGTTGGTACCTAATTCAATCTAAACACTGAGTAAGTGCTGGCAGCAGCATGCTAATCTCCTCTATCATTTACAAAAACAATCACAGCTCCTTCACTTTCGACCCATTTGAAACGACCCCCCCCCTCCTCCAGAACACTGTCATTCCTCTTTAAAAGCAGATGGTGGCCAAAACTGCTGGAAATGGGGCAGATTTCCGGAGCCTCTGTGGTTCCCATGGCGAGGGTCCATGGGCGTGGCTTGCCTGCAAGCTGGCTATTAGCTGCACCTCTGCGCTCCATTAGGTGCGTAGCATGTGGAACGGGCCGGAGCTCAAATGCTCTGTTTGCGGTCGGCTCTTCACACACCAGGGTGCAGCATGCCATTCGCCTCCTTCAGAGACAAGGGTGGTGGGCCAGGATACCGGACCGGACTACCGGACCGGACCAGGCCGTCCAGGCGTAGACACTTTTACTGACTCGGTTATCTGTTGCGCCATCGTAAACGGACTATAAGAATGTCATGTCCCCGTTACTCCACTTTATGGTGTACCACTAGAGGGCAGCGGAGATGTTTCTTCTTGCTCCTAGCGGGACCCTGCCGCTCATGCCTGTGCGAAACGAGATGCATGCAGATGCTACAGCACTGTGCGCTGTGCTCCTGGTGAAACGCCAAGTCATGTTTCTGTTGCTCACGTAGAACGAAGCTCTGTGTGATGCAACGGTGCCCCGTGATCTGCACTTCGACAAACACACGGTCAATGCAATGCTTCCATAATTGTGCATAAGGAGTTCTCTGTTCTGTGAGAGAGACACCAGTGTCAACAGACATTTTTGTTTTTGTCTGAAATGCTAAGCATCTGTTTTTGAATCAGAAACAGTCCAACGGTGTTTTTGCACGTTCTGTGTGGATGCTGTCCTGAGAACGATAAACAAAAGCATTTCCAGAATTTTAAAACATTAACCGTTTAGGGTGTGCATTCACATCAGCCTGTAATCTAATATTATAACAGCTGAATGAACTCATATGACCTTGTGTCTGTGATATTTTTTGTATAAAGGAGTGGACTGGATGACCTTCTTTCTCCTAGGTTGAGCATTGCTTGTGTTCCACCTCTCCTTCTTCAATGAATATGTTCTATCTCACCCACAAAGGCTCCTCTTGTCACTGCCTTCCTCTGTTTGATCTTTGAAGTTTAATGAGCTTTTGCTCATCTCACACTGAGATGTAATGGTAACAGCTGTCTCTCTCTCTCTCTCTCTCTCTCTCTCTCTCTCTCTCTCTCTCTCTCTCT
>JAOXYF010000020.1:6610405-6665292 GCA_028565775.1 Sternarchorhynchus goeldii | reverse complement strand
CTCTCTCTCTCTCTCTCTCTCTCTCTCTCTCTCTCTCTCTCTCTCTCTCTCTCTCTCTTTCTCTCTCTCTCTCTCTCCCTCTCTCTCTCTCTCTCTCTCTCTCACACACACACACACACGGGCTAAGGGTCTTGCATTTCTCTTTAGCTTCCCTGACTGCTGGTGACCCCCGGCTGTCAGCAGTAGAGCCATCTGGAGTGATCACCTCGAGCCTCACCTGAGGGCCTTTCCCTCACCTGAGGGCCTTTCCCGGACTGATAAGATTGTTTTGCAAATGCTGTGGTGCGTCTCAGAGCAGGATCGTGCTTGGCGTCCTGAAACTCGTTGACTTCATGACACCAGTGGCGTTTTACAGTCTTATTGTCTTTCTCATCTATACTGGAAGCCATAAAAGACTCTGACGTGCATTTAGTGTGGCGTGACTGCAAACACACCCTCCAGCCACTGAACAGGAGTGTCAGTTTCCGTTCTGTCCTTCTCTGTGTAACTCTGGTTCGAAAATTACTTTCTTTTGGTTCAGTTGTATCTTTCTCCCTGTCTTTTTTTCTTGTCCCCATGGCAACCTCTATGCCCCGCCCATCGCCACTGCAGACTGCGCGAATCCCACCGAGCTGCTATCCGGGTGATCCAGAGAATGCGGTACTTTGTGGCCAAAAAAAGGTTCCAGGTAAGAGCTTTTGTCCAGTAAATCCCACCCTCTCTGAACGTGTAGTTACCACCGCCTCACAGGTTTTGCTGAATGAGTCTGGTGCTTTTTCATTCTTTCAGAATGAGTTCTGTTTGAATCAAGCTCCTGATTTATTTATTTTTTTTTTATTTGCCACTGGTCACTGTTGTCTGCTGTGCTTTTCTGTCTTTGTCCTTGTCTTGCTGTGTCCTCCCCCCCCCACCCCCCGTCCTCCTCTCTCACACCCCGTCCTCCTCTCTCACACACTCCTGTGACGGCAAACACACAATCATAGTCGTGCGGTGAACGCTGTCAGCCGGCTTTGCGTTGTCTGAGCTCATGCTGGTATTTACTTCCCTTTGAGCAGATTTACTCTCGTCTGAATTGGTTTCATCCCACCACAGAGGTGTGAATGTTTGCCTTTTTTCCAGGGAGGGTGGGCGTCTTGCTTAAGCAGCGAAAGGGTTATAGCAAACATTCTCCACATGGTACTTTGGGACTTCAAATACATTCAAGCAGTTACGTGTGTCAAAGCCCAGGCATAATCACGTCCAACAGCAGAGAATCAGTGTGTTTGATCAGCCTGAAGGTTTGATGCCGGCAGATGTGGTTTCCTTCCTTCAAAGCTGAAACTCTGAAAATCTTACCACTGTGTGAGCCTTTGATCTCGGGGATGGATGAATACTGAGTGCTGAAAGTTTGCAAATGTTTTATGAGATTTGATTGCCCACACGTTTCATTTCCAGTCCCTCGAGTGTTCTAATTCATTACCAGTTAGGTCACAGCAGTGTGGAGCTTTTTCTCTGCGCCCCGTCAGCAGTGTGTGCACCTCCTGACGGGGAGAACGATCGGCGTTAACTGTGCTTGCGTGTTTGTAGCAAGCCCGCAAGCCGTATGACGTGAGGGATGTGATTGAGCAGTATTCCCAGGGCCATCTCAACCTCATGGTGCGCATCAAGGAACTGCAGAGGAGGTGGGACACAAAGGAAGACCAGCTCTGCTGTTTTTGTGGCTTTAAACACAGTCCATGTCCATGATCTCCCGCTTGATGTACACCAGCCCATTATGGGCTGTTTGTGGAATGTATGATCACTCTTTCTCTGCACATTCCCTAGACTGGATCAGTCCTTGGGAAAAATGTCCTTGTTCCAGACAAGTTCAGGTATGGCTGCCACACTTATTCTGTTCCTCATCCTTTTTGAATAAAAACTAAATACTGGCGCCTTTCAGTGTTTGTTTCTTGTTCGTTTCTTGTTTGCCATTATTTTGGTTCTGTTCTGTTTTCTGCAGACAGAGCTAAAGACAAAGGCACAAATACAGTCGGCTCCAGACTCAACAGAATGGAGGAGAAGGTAAGAACTTGAATTTCTCTGTTCAGATTAGAGAACAGATAAACTAAATGTATCACATTCTTAATCTTATTTGCTGGCCTCACAGTTGCAGATGTTTAAATAGCCGGGGCTACTAATGAATGACTAAATTTGTTCATTTACTGACCCATATGGAAAAACTCTCATTTCCACAACTACAAAGTATGACCAAGCCTTCAAAATGCTCAGGCATGTTATTAAAAGCTATAGATATGGATTACTCAGGGATTAACTCAGCACACTCAAACCTGGGGCAAAACGAAACTCCTTTTCCCTCGCCAGTCAGATGTTATCTTCATCTTTTTCTTGAGTATTTCTATGAGTGCTGTCTGCAGATAAAGGTCTTTAGTGTCTGAAAGGGACTTGCTATTTGTATGTATGCGTGCATGCACGAGTGTATGTGTGCGTGCCTGCGAGAGTGTCGGTCTGTGTGTGTGAGTGTGTGTTTGCGTGTAATGAGCAGCCTCTTAGTCTGACTGACAGACATGAACTCAGAATCTTCACAAACACTCACTCTGCTCCTGTTCATTTGCTGCACTGGTCCTAAATCCCTTTACAAACACTTTTCATCCCCCAGACATGAACTCAGGGGACCCACACCCACGTACTGACACACACCTCCCTCTGTCCCTCCCCCTGCACCTCCTCCACCCTTCCTGACATCTCTCGCCCTCTCTCTTTCTTACTGTTCCTGTATCTCCATCTCTCTCTCTCTTGCTCTTTTTTTCTCACTTTTTTTATATATGTTTACATATGTAGATCTTTCTCTGTCTCTTGTTTCAACTAGCCAAAACCAGATTAAAGAAATTCATTATTTTATATAAAACGAAATCTTTGATATTCTGCCAAAAGTTGTCCATAGATATTCTGTCATGTTGTTTTAAAGACAAGAATGAATGAGTCCTAGAAGGGTTTTTTTTTACAGATAGTAATGTTTTAGCTAAAGCAAAAACACCTGCAGCATTATTGGACTGGCAGTGTTTTACCCTAACGTGCCTATTAATTGAATGTTAGCACAACGAAAGCTACAAACAGCCTTGTAGTTCTCTCTGTGTGGCTTTCTTCCTTTTACTAGAATGGGACAATTTGTTTGTACTGCTTTTCTGTCTCCACTTTGACTGGTGGAGCATGTTTAGTTGCCAGGGAAACTGTGATGACAGCATCCATTGATGACAGGATGCCCTGCCCCATGAACCGCTGCTCTTCTTCCCATAATTCACTGGTAAACAGGAAGCAGACAGTGTCTGACATAAACAGGAAGAAATAGCTGAAGCGTTTTAGTCAAACAGCTGCCTGAAGCATGGCGCTGATGTACTCGTCCTATTCCTTCATGCCACCCATGGTGACAGCCAACATTCCATATGTGGTAATTTATGCTGAAAAATATATTACACCAGATTTATAAAAAGATCATTTATTAAACATTCAAAAATGATTATGTATTAATTATTGTAATATGATATATATACAATATTAATCTATTACATATTCTATTTAATCATTGTTACATTTAAAAAAAGCTTTAACTCACTATAAAGGAATTGCTTCTTTGACATTTTGGTTTGTGTGTTTATGTGTTTAATACATTTTTACCTTTAACATGTCTGAGTACTGGAGCTCTTACGAGGAGATATAATCGCGAGGGTGGCAGACTGATGCACGTCAGGTATCCGCACTAAGTGGTCTCAGCTGTACTCGCTCATGGTAGCTCCGAGTCTCGTTCCAGTTCACTTGGGCTGCTTCATGTCTCTCTGTGGTCATGGTGTGTGTATTTGTATATGTGTGAGTGTGTGGGAGAGCTTGTGTATGTTTACACGTCTGGTCTCATGCCTTGTGCAGCATGGGACGTGTGTGTGAGTGTGGGCCTTCGCTGTCGTGGTTTGAACCATGCTGTTGGTTAGAGACGCTCGTCTGATGAGTTGTAATGGGGTGTAGACAGACATGGCTCCAAAGACCACTTAATGTTGAGTGACCCTCAAACCCAGAGCAGTGCATGTCCACATGCCTCCAAACAGATATTGTAAATCTATGGCTGCTTTGCGTCTAGAGTGAACAGATTAATACAGATAATCTCAGCATGTACTTCATCCCCAGTTTCCTAAACAAGACGCTGCCCGTGCTTTTTCAAAGGATTTTAATGGAAAGTATGTTGTGGTAAAAGCCTAGAAAATATTTAAAGGTCTTGACTTATTGTGCTGTAAATTCCTAAGAGAATTAACAGTCTGGTTTTCTTCAGCTGTGGTATGATATCAGTTTGGAATGTCAACAGAATAGTCGCTCAGTGGAAGCTCTGAGATTGTAGCAAAAATAGCCAAACGGCATCGCCATTCGCTTTAGGTTGTGCAGTTAAGACGCACATTAGGACACTTTCAGAGGCGTCACTAATACTGGCCTAGAGTACAGCTGCTGCATCATTCTACCGTGTGCCATCAGAATAAAGCGTTTCCACAGCGACAGCCTGATCCTCAGGACTGTTGTCATGGCATTTCAAGGTATGGCATGTTGGAATGCGGCGTGAAGATACGCGCTCACGTGGCCCTTTGTCTTTCACTCAGCTCACGCACATGGACAGGAACCTCGCTCGCATCGCCGAGTCCCTGAACCGCCTCCTGTTGCGAGAGGGTGAGGGGAGCGAGGGAGCAGAGGCAGGGCGGAGAGGCAGCAGACTCGGACTCGCCCGTGACCTCAGCCTCCCAACCTACGAGCAGCTGACCACTCCGACCTCTGCGTCTGCCCTCCAGGAGAGCTCATGAGGTCCCGACTGCCTCTAGAAACATATTTCATCAAGCATTCAAGCTTCAAATTCTAGAACTTGGTTTTAGAAATGACCTCTCATAGACTTCAACAGGCCACAAATCCAGTGTGTAATTTTGACATCATCTGTAACTGAGTCATGAATGCTTCTTGAAACATATTTTGAGGTGTTCCTTGAAGACTACTGAATCACAACATGACCCATCTTTGGTCTTCAAGGACAGAGGGAGGAGGGTTGGCGTAAGCAGCATCTTATTTGAATTCAGTTCTTAAGTGTGACAACAAGACTGTAGTAGAGCTTGAGTAGAATACTTTAGACAAATATGTAACATTGTTATGCATATGCTTACTGGGCTGGACCAATCACAATGCTTCTGAAAATGAGTTTGTTGGGATTATTTGTTCATTTACTAAACACAAAGAATGACCAATTATTGAAGGGTAGATTATGAGAGATTTGTTATTTGGGGGGAGGGGTGGATATTATTGGAAATTTAAAGTTTTATTAAAGGTTTCGTGATATGACTGCCTCACTAATGATTATTATGATTTTTAATATATAAATCAGTTTTTAAAAAATATTATTTAATTTATGATCATATGGAGACTTTTCTCAACTGAGTAATCCTTAGTTGAGTTCAGTCATCTAAGAACAGTTTTCAATCTGTACACTTTAAATCAAGTTGATTACCACTTGTATACACTGATGCACAAATGGATACATGTCCTAATTTAGATAAAACTAGAGTTTTATCTAATTATGAGCCAGTTATCTTGTTCATTCTTCATGCAACACTACTGAATCAGTGCCTCGTTTCTTAGACCTACTTAGGCCTGTTGATTTTTTTAGTTTGTTTTTTTCTCTCATGGTCTTGGCAGATCGATATTTTGTTCTTTTTAATAAATATAATCCATCACCAATATAATTTTTCATGTTTGTTTTGAATGACATAATTGCACCATTTGGTCACTCCACTTCATTTCAGACCCCACATGAACTTCCTGTGGTTTCTCGCTCTTTTTCCTGACCACGAACCTCCGGTGTTTGGAACCAGAGGTGGCGGTGTAGAGGAATTCATGGTATGCAGGCCAGTTGTACTTCTTTTTCTCAGAGTCTTTCAGTGATGCTTGAATTCCTTTAGAGCATCCTGACAGATCAGTGACTTACGCAGCACACGACCATATGGGCAGCACTGTGACCTCTGACCTTAATACAATACCTTTGCTCTTTTGGGTGAGGGTGCTTGTTGCCATGGGGATGATGTGCTGTGCCCTCCCTGACCTTTTCTTGTGAAGAACGTGGCTGTTTCTCTGTTTCTTTTATCCTTTTCTTATCATGTGGACCTACTGGTGCTGGTAAGATATGGTACACAGTAGCGGAAATGTAGCCAACAGCAAGAATTACTCTTAGGAAGTAGCCAGTGCATGTAATGATTTAGGAAAAAGAATAATCTTAACCATTGGAAATAAAAAAGGGAAGAACCATTCGTATCTTTTAGACTGTAATAGAAATTTTGCGATCTTCCTTATGGTTTAAGACAGAAATGTGTTAGGCATTCGCAAAACATCAGAACTTAGGAAGTAATGATTTGACAGTGGTTTTATCTTTTTTGAGTTCTCTTTTACTAAAATCTGTTTTGTTTCTTGAGAACGTCATAACCGATGAATGGATATTCAATTTGACAGGCTTGTTTTGTCAAAATGAATCGAACAATTTTGTCATCTGAAAATCTCAGCACAAGACACAGCTGGACTTACTAATTGTGGATAAAATTGTGTTTTGACAGAGAACAGTTTCAGTGAAAACCGCCTTGCCTTGAAAGTTATGATATGCATGTTGATGATATATACTACACTGACCCAGGTGGAAACTCACAAGAATACTTGCTTCACAAGTGGGGGGGGGGGCACAGCAAGACAGCACAGACCATAAGGTTTGTTGATTCATATGGGTCTAATACAGTTACCCATCACTGAAGGATTTGTGTGCTTGAGAACAGAGTAGAAAAGATCAGTGATGAGGTGAAACGAAGCCTCGTGTCCAGCTGGGCTCAGGAGTTTTGCTTCTCCATGACAAGACAACTATGTTAACAGTGGAGACAACACAACAGTGCTGGCAGACTGCATGGAGGGTGAGCCTGCTACAGTGGGGGTCCGGGCCATATGCCGTCACATAAATGATGGGCCTTTGTTGTACGTTTAAAAGGACGTACTGCTGCCATCTTCTCTGACACTGCTGAGCAAACTCTGGGAGCAAATGCCATTAATCCAAGCTAGTGAACCCATAGAGGGTTATCCACCCTTGAAGACACAGCTTGCCTGTGCCTCCACTAGTTTTATGGGCCAAATGATTCGGAGAGAAAAAGAAACCCTCCGAAATGGAAGGAAGGTTAAAATGCTGGAAAGATGGATGGATTGATGGTTTGATGGTTGCTTGGTAGAATACTGGGGTCTTAATAGGGTTCACAGTGCTGAGAAAGAGATTTTATAAAATGAGAAGGCAAGTGAGATGAAATCTAAACATGAACTTTCCCGTATAAAACTATTCCATTCTGCACTGGCAGCATGCGCTAAAAAAAAAAACACACATTATAGTGTTCAATCTTTTTTTTCTACTTGTAATTCACAGTGGAAAAAAAACTTTCTGAAGTAATTGTGCAAACTCACTAGACACCCTGGCTCTTTTTTCTTTTTTTTTTTTATCTCACTCAAGCAAATCTTGTTATTAATAAATAATGTTTATCAATAAATAATTTTTAATACTAAAGAAAGTTTCTTTGAACTGAATTAAAATAATACATACAGTTTGTTAAGTGGTAAAAAATCTATGGCACTTTGGGATTTCATCGAGTCAAATTTGAGGTCCCGTGAGTATTAGGAAACATCCATCTGGTCAAGAAACCCAGTGATAACAGCATAACATACTAACAGCCCTGACAGTCTGGACATAATGATTTTTTTGTAAAAGATCAAATAATGAAGTCCCAGTTAAATGCTTGGGGCGCACAGACTTAAGACATTTTTTTCTCTCAAAAAACAACGTAGCTTATCAGTGAAATTTACTTCAAATCAAAATTTAATTATGGAAACTGTAATGTTGACTTTTAACATTGAACAATTTGCTTGAATAGGCCAATAACACTATTAAAACACGCTGGCCGAGAAGAATCTTTTAACCGTGTTTGTCTTTCACGTCGGAGTAAAACTGATGTCATCAGCACAATCGTTGTTTCTAATCAAGTGTTACACAGATCAACTGAAACCCTTCGGACCTCCACAGTACCTTATGGGGGCTCGTGGGGCCAGTGTCTGTTTTCTTGCACACGACTAGATACGGCTCGAAAACAAAACCAAACAGAGGATTTGTGAGCACCAAGAACTTCTATTAAGCCACAAAGGCTCATTTGCAGGTGAATGCGATGGCACTCGCTTCGCCTTACGTCTTTGCCCTCCTTTGTTCCATTTCGCCTTTTTTGGTGCCAGATGGTCATAGAAATGGTAAACGCCTTTAGCGGCAGGCCGAAATACTCCCCACTGACTGTTTGGTAAAAAACAACAACAACAACAGAGGAAAATTACGAAGTGTAAGCAATGTGTTTGCGCATATTTCGTTTTTATTTTCATTAAAAAAAATATATATATATATATAAAAAACATTTAGACTTCAGCCTGTAACAATTATTAGAAACAGTAAGAGAGAAAGAAAGAAAGAAAGAACAAAAAGAGAAAATGTAATTAATGGATATGCGCTTAAAAATTAAATAGGATTGGTCGTAGGTTTAAGTGCATTTACAGGAAATTCGTTTAAAAACAGTTAAATTGTTTCCACTGCCGTTAGTTACATTCGATTGTCTTTGTGAACACAAAGACCTTTCGTCTATCCGAATAATGAAACATTATTTTTATTAGCACAATACTAATAAGCCTGTGTTTATGTAATTTGTTAAAATGACACCGCAATATTTAATGCCGGCAAGATTCACAATTGTAATATATTCTATTTTATAGTGTAAAAATAACCTGTGTAAATGTTTCTGTATTTTGTTTCGTAATTCCCTGATGCGCAGGTTACTGTGTTTGTTTTCATAATAATTGCATCTTCCCTAAACTGTGCTCGAGATTTGCACGATCTTTTTGCTACGAATCAAAAGTCGTAGACCTATGCTTGGATTAATATCGCTATAGGCTACAAGATAATCAATATAATCCAAATCAGATTTTTTAAAGGCCGCGTGTGATTCTACAATAACTAGTTTTCATTTCGTTTTGAACTTTTCCTTATTTATTTTTTCGAGGTTTTGCGTGTTGTGAAATCACTTCTCGAGCTATAGAGAAATGTTGTTTACAATGCTGTGTGTAGGTAGAGGGAGGGGAGGCAGGTGGTTGGCGTGTGTATAGTAGGAGCCCATTTTGTTCAAGTCTCGGTAAGTGTTTCATTAGCGGGATTGCTAAGAGGGTGCTGAAAATGAAGGTCTTATCTGGACAAAGCGGGGTTCCAAGGGCACCTGCCTCGTTCATTATGGAGAGAAAATGGCATTTAAACCCTCCCTATACCACGCAGCTGTCCGCTTCACCCACACAATCACCGAGGGAGGAACAGCTGAGTCCGCCTTGTTTAGAGGCCAAACTTTTTCTTTTTGTTACTCGCAAATGTTCACATCCAAAAAGTACTATACTTAAATTCTCATATAGACAAATAAGCAGACTGAAAAACAACAAAGTAAACAAAAATATAATTTATTTTTTGATTCAATACAAAGCTAGAATATATATTAAAAACGGCTCAGAAACATTCTTTGCATGACGTCCCCAAAAACTTAAATAAAACACAACATAAAATATTGCAGTAAATAAACAATAACCGTAAATAAAGCATAACAGACTATCATGAATCATAAATAAATCATAAGTTAGTATATTTTTCAAAATTATAAAAAATGCTATTGCTAGATTCTATTCGGAGCGATGAACCCTACAAAACCATTAAAACAAAACATGGAAAAATTGCACCGTTGAGAAATTGTAACACTGCAAAGTCCGTTTTGGCGGAGCCATATTGCTACATATATCAGAAGAAAACAAATACAGATCATTTCATCCTCGTGTCCTTCATCCGCTCAGCAGATAAACACAGGACTGCTGCGTTTCCATGGAGTGCAAACATCTGTAAATAAAACGTACAACTGGAATTAATAACGAAATGATGAGCGTTTCAAAAACACACTCATATACCCTTTCAAGCATTACCAACAGTATATTTGAACAGACGGCCGAATAACTCTTGGAATGCCACGAGAAACTAAATAACTATTGCACCGGCCTTTCAGCAAAGTTACTATTATAATAACCGCTGTGATGATATTAAATAATATGTCAATTATCTAGAGTAATTTATATATATATAAAAAAAAAATCTACAAGTCACTTTGAATGCTTACCATCTTATTCTTTTGTGTGGAGTTACTTCAACTGGGACAGAGGAACCCGTTTGGGGAGTACGTTCAGCTTGCTTGGAATCAACTGTCTTTTTTCTTTTCGGAAAGAAGTCTGAAGACGGGAGAAACCATGATTAGAAATACGAATATAAAAACAACCTCAACAACAACAATGTTAAAAATAACAATTATAATAATAGGAACAACAACAACAATAATACTGTTATTTTAATTTAATCTTTTTTGTTTGTTTTACCTGTAATCTGAGTGCTGTTCATTCTTAAAGACTCTGGGACAGACGGCCTCTTTCTTCTGCGGCATTCAGTAGCTAAGCGACCAAGTCGTCCAGCGTTGAAGGCTCCAGAGTGGTTCTCTTGGTTGACCTCGCTGGGTGGACTCGGTGTATCAGCGGAGTGCTGAACCTCCTCTGCTGCAGTACGTAACGCGGATGCATTTTTACATTCGCGCTCGGAGGAGGATTGGGTGTCCTTCACGTTAAACGGCGAAACAGTCGGCACTCTCCCGTTATACATCGAATCCTGATAGAACGACGGTACGGACTGCTCTAATATCTCTTCCCATTCGTAACTCCCAGGCAATGGCAAGTTCTTCTCGAAGTTAAAATTCCAGCGGCTCTGGTCTCGCTCGGAAATTTCCTGCAGTTGTTTCTTCATTTCACAGTTGAGCACTTCGTGATCTACCGGTCCAAAAAGATTTCGACAAACCTTTGTGCGGGCAAGAAGGGGAAAGGTTCTCCGCGCTGCGTGTCGCTCCAGGATGCTAGGTATGTCCACGTTTGCCATTGTGCGGGAAGATATCTTAGTCGAAACAACACCGGCGTTTTGTGTACAAGTACTTTTGCGGGCAATTTATATTTGTGCCGTGTTGCCAGTCTTTCCGTGTACTTGCAAAACAATAGACATTGATTGGTTCGTTGGACACTCCGCCCCCTGTAGGAAACCCCACCTTCCTCAATCCCACATTGGCCAGAAGCGAATAATGAGTTGACTGCACGAATAATTTAGTTTTAAGACAGTAGACTAATCAGGACCCAGCGCTCTCGACCCTAGCACACATAGTGGAGCTGAGACACGATGGTTTATGAGCACCGGTTCTTATTAATCCGGAGGCAATGTCAGGTTTAGCTATTAATTTCATGCTTCAGAAATGTTTCATTAAATTCTGTTCTTGCACAAATATAGATTCTCCTTTATTTGCTATTGTCCAGACAGATTTCTAAAGCAATGGTAGAAAAATACGTCTTATATTTATCACTAATGATTATCCCGTTTTGTTGGCACGAAAAATTTCAACCACGCCTGTTATAAAGTACAGGACACAAACTGGGCGTTTCTGCGCTCAGAAGACATGTCCGTGAGTTATAAACGAGCAGTTAATTAATGTTGTTGAGACATCAAACTAAGAACCGTAGTTAAAAAGAAACAATAACAACGACAACACTGCGCCAGTGATACGCTAATGCACGTCATTTATAGCACAAAACCATAGGTTGATTGAATCATAAAGTTGTAGAAGTAACCAAAATAATTACATTGCTTATATTTGGTTTATATTTTTGTTTGCTTTTGGAGCAAGGCTTTATTCCTATAATAAAAACAATCAAAACACAATAAACTAACATATAGCTCAACTGAACCAATCATATATAAAAGAATCGGGGAATCATAAAGAACAAAGGCTTCTGATCAAAAAGAAACGGGTAGATTCAATTTACGCTTAAAGCAATCAATCTTCAATTCTTCCTCACAGAAGTAGTATATTACAATAATTACCATATGAAAAGAATATGAAAAGGGGCAATTATAGAAACAGACCGTTTACAATTTAGCAGAAGCGATAGCCTGCTTCCTTCGGCTTTCCCTCGGCATTTTACCGTGTTTACTGATTGTTCAAATGATGGCTCTGATTTTAGTTCTCACGAAAATGTATATATCGTTTTGGGTAATGCTACAAAGCCATGAAGCTTGAGTGTAAGTAACTTGCGATTTTTAAGCTTATAAGTCATAAATGTGTCCATTGGACTTGTGTTTATTTTATTTTATTTTATTTATAGCCTTCTGCATTTCATTTATAGCCTACTTATTTGTAGTCTAACTAACTTGTATCAATCTAGCTCGTATAGCTTTCACTCGATGTAAAAGATACAGAAAAAGATAATCACGTATCTCGTACCGCCCTCTTGTGGCAACTAAAACGAAGTACTTCTTTTTTAATTTAAGGTCAATCATTGGTCCTTAGACATTGCATCTCTGAAGTCAATATTTTGACCATAGAAGTCAAAATATAAGCGACCAATCACAGCCTCTACAGTCGAGACAGAAAAACTCAAAAACAGAAAATTAAGGTTTTATGGCAACTTCCAATTGCCTCTTGCTGACTGAGATTAGATAGATAGATAGATAGATAGATAGATAGATAGATAGATAGATAGATAGATAGATAGATAGATCGATCGATCGTTCTTTATTGATCCCTTTGGGAGGGTTCCCTCAGGGAAATTAAGACCCATCAGGGAAATTAAGAAAGAAAGCTGTCCTTCAAGTCAGAACTGAACCAGTGGCCTAAGGATTGCTGATCTCGACCTCTACAGTCCTCCGGTCTACCAGCTGAGCTATCGAAGATTATTAGTACTTGTAAAACAGTAATATATGGAATTATTTTTTTTACACAAAATAGCTCTAAGTGTAGACTGTTATATATGAATAATCGAATGCTTATATCTGGTCTAAAGTATTTGAACTGGGCTTTAGCAATATAATTAAACTGAAGAGCTCCTCACTGCTCATAGTGGGATAATCAAACTTATAATGAGCCGTGATTTGCCATCCAAACACAAATAAAGATGCATGTGGAGGTGCGTGTATGTGGTTGTGACAGTGGTCTCCCTGACTAGTGTCTACAGCTGGGCTACATCTTGCCTTGGGTTGGCCAGTGACAGGCTTTAGTTAAAGCACACCTGGGCTTCATTTCCTGATTCCAAGGAGTATTTGTCCAGAGCAGATAGCTCGAGTCAAATCCGGAACACAGCACAAATAAGACCCAAGGGCAAGAAGACACATTGATATGCCTGGGCTTCAGGACACCCCTCTGGTAAGCCTAAGAAATAAATTTTTATTTTTATCAGTTATGTAAAACTCCTTCAGCTGCCAAGGAAGAATGTCTAAGATGATTCTATCTAAAATGTAAATTGCAATTCGTTATGTCATTTGTCATGTTTGTGACTTTAAAAGTTGGTTCTTTGAATCACAGAATTTTCGTTTGAACTTTTGATTTTATTATTACGACTGATTCAGTAGTCGTTTCAGTCATTGTCAGAATTAACAACATTGTCAGTCACTGACAACAGTCATTAATTACATTGTCAGTCATTGTCAGAGTTAACACTGTTTATTCAGTAACAATCATGTTTACTCATCGTCTTTCACATCTGATAATAAAATGTTTACATATTCAGCATTAATGTTTAAAAGAATGATTTATTAATATATTTAATGCGACCAAATTCTTTTGCCTTGGAAGGTACACAAACGATAATATAAAGTCTCTCTGTGCGGTTTAACGTAATTGGTCCATAATGCAAATGGTTATCTTTACATGATATATGGTCTGTGAAGTCTCTCGGCCCCACAGTCATCTGGCTCTACCCCCTAGTCAAATCATGACCTGCACCCCACACATTTTACATTTATATTTACATTTTTGGCATTTCGCAGACACTCTTATGCAGAGCGACTCACAAAAGTGCTTTTGTCATTTGCTCACGGAATGTGTCCTAGCCAGTAAGAAGGATAGAGAACACTGGACACTGCTAAACGCAGGAACTGATGCTGATATCTAGGAGAACAATTATATCAAACAGAGCTACCTGCAATAACAAAATATACCAAACAAAAGTTCGATCGGGCTTTGATAATCATCATTATGCAGGAAGGGGCTGGTCCTTTTTAGTAGACGAGCATCAGTGTTTTAAATCTGACATAAACAGCTACTGGAAGCCAGTGAAGGGAACGCAGCAGTGGACTGACATGTCACTTAGGATGGCTGAAAACCATTCATGCTGCTGTGTACTTGATCAGCTGTGATGTAAATTTCACAAGCACCTGGATAGTTCCTGTGAGAGAGGGCAGAATATTTCACAAACACCTGGGTGGTTCCTGTGAGAGAGGGCAGAAAATTTCACAAACACCTGGGTAGTTCCTGTGAGAGAGGGCAGAATATTTCACAAGTTGCTGAAGAGAAACCTGCATGACAAGGTCGGGTTTGATCCATGAGACAAGAACAATAACTGGTTGTCCAAAGTTTTGCCGAAGTTCTGAGCAGCTTAAGACAAAGTAACAAAAAGAAACAGAGAGGTCATGTTGAGGATTAAAATGTCCTGGGACGTTCAGAAGCTCGATGTCAGCGAAGTCATACAAGCATACCTAGATAACACACCTACATCCATTTTAAATATAATTTTAGCCTTTCTAACAGCCAATATCATATTTATAATAGGTATTTACAATATATGCTATTATATAATATATAATATTTAATATATGCTATGTGTGTAGTGATATATTTATTGTGACTTGATTAAATTTACTCCTGTATCTTTGCGTCTTCTGTACTACAGTAAGTTTTGTTTGAACTGTTTCAGGTTTGCATATATGTAATAGAGAAATATTTGCGAAAGTTCCTCAATAACAAATTTTGATGTAGTAAATCTGCTTCCCCTTCATTTTACTGTGCAATAATACATACTACCCAAAGGCTATTTAATCATTTTTACTCATATTTACATATTCAAATGATTATTTGAACAGAACTCATCTCTCGTTGCTCGATTGATGTATTGCACTATTTGGATTTGTGTGAGAGGGCAAAGGTGCGGTATCTCCAGCATCTCCAGCATCTCCAGTATCAGCTCATCCTTTCTAAAGCTTCTCTGACTTGCTTTTCACAGTTCAACATGTCACCTGTGGCTCCACCCACACAAAAGCAGCTTGTTTGCATGTGCAAAGAACAAAAATGGAAATCGTGTCTGTTTTGCATAAACAGCCCAACATTTTTTCCCTCTGTTGAACTGAGAACTATAAATTGTAATATTGTGTGTGTGTGTGTGTGTGTGTATACATAGGTACCACTACATAAAGGCAGTAGGTGTGAAAAATGTGGGGAGGTTTTGCTGGAGTCACAGGAGCAAGGGTGAGAATGACATCATCATCTCAGCAAATTCACAAGAATCTTATAGACGTTTTGCCCTCATCACACATTATGTAGCACATCTATTCCTTGCTGTGATCCTCACACATCTGTAGTCATTTACACCACCTCTTCATGTGTTTGTTTCTCTTTATCCAGGGCCTTGCTGAGGTGCCATTGCTCAATCCCTTATGGTGTCCTAGGACAAAAAGCAAGAGAGACCCATGTTAAACCCCACTGGACAGCAGGCCGTCTGGGAGACATTGACTTCACTGGGACCAATAGGACCAGGGGCAAGGTACACTACAGCACATGCCTCTGTAATCAGAGTCATTCTGGGTTTTTACTCTCTTAAGCAGTGGCTGAAAGCCTTCAGGAATGTGTTACTGGCTCAGGTGGGCTTTTAAAATACGATGATCTTAGTTCTGCCCGATTACTACAGGTGGTGATGTGAGTCATGCAAACCGTGTACAATAATTCAACGACAAACATTTACATATTATTCAGTTCAGGATGTATGCATGTTGACTGTTTAAATAAATTATTATGGTATGCTAAGGGTTTAAATTTGCTTATAACATGTTTATTACCAATGTCTTGGAATTGTTCAGTAGGCGATTTTCAACACTCACAGACACTGTTTGTCAGTCCAGTTTGCCAGGGTGCGCAGCTCCACAGACCCTGTACTGATATACCAGTTACTGACCGAACAGTGGGGGCTTGATCCTCCACATCTGGTGGTGGCACTAGTGGGCGGCGATGAGCTGGCGCAGATGAAACCGTGGCTCAGAGACACAGTGAGGAAAGGCTTAGTAAAAGCCACCCAGAGTACAGGTGAGCAAGATCACTCTGCACAACTAGGACGCACAGTCAATGATTAACAAGGGAGGTTGTAAAAATGTGCCCTCGCTCTGTTGGTTCCAGGGGCCTGGATCCTGACCAGCGGCCTGCAGTTTGGCATTACCAAGCACCTGGGCCAGGCCGTGAGGGACCACTCTCTGGCCAGCACCTCCTCGAAGGTCCGCGTGGTAGCCATTGGAATAACGCCCTGGACCATGATCCACAACCGAGACCTGCTGCTCTCTGCCAAGGTCGTGACCCCAAGGCCCAGGAGAACATTTTATTAGTGCAGGAAATGTCAGCATATTGTTTCTGTGTAACAGCATCATTTTTTGAGCTGTAACACATCTCACACAATGTAAATGTGTCGTAGTTTGTGGCCAGCACATATTCATCTGTGGTCATTTTCACCGCAGTCACGATCACTGTATTGCTTTCTAGTTGAACGATCACTGTATCACTCTCCAGTTGAACGATCACTGTATTGCTCTCCAGTTAAACGTGCATCTTTAACGTCACTCTGAATGTCACGCCGCAGCCCGATCAGCCAGCTGCGTACACCACAGAGGACCTCCCTCACGGGGCCGTCTACTCTCTGGACTGCAACCACTCCCACTTCCTGCTGCTGGAGGATGACCCACAGAAGCCAGGGGCCACCAGTGACTTGAGGGTCCAGCTGCTAAAGCACATCTCTCTGCAGCGGACAGGCTACGGAGGTGCCCGACAGAGAAGACTCATTGTCCCTTTTTAGCTCACAGCTACATGTCTTTGGTTACGACCTTTCAAGTAGCTGAGATCTCAGTGCCTATTTTGTATTGCCACAGGGCCTGGCAGTTTTGAAATTCCTGTCCTGTGTCTGCTTGTCCATGGGGAACCAAAGATTTTGCAGGTTTCCAATCAAGCTGATATTTTTCAGATAATTATTTATGAACCAAAAAAGATCATGAAGTAGATGATTTACATTGACTTTTCCTCTTGTGCAAATAGTTGATTTAGTCCATTCTGTCTAACCCATTTCCATAGTAAAGTGGTTATAGGTGCTTCTGAACACTTTGCTCATGTAGAGGATGTACAAGACCATCCAAAATGCAACACCCTGGTTGATCCTGGCTGGTTCCGGGGGTGTGGCTGACATTTTAGTGACGCTGATCAACAGAGGATGCTGGGATAGCGAGATGGTCCAAGAGCTGCTGCTGGACACGTTTCCCAGTAGCCACTGCACTGATATCACTTTCTGGATAAAAGTGGTGAGGAGCAAAGGGCCTTTTTACATTTATGACTCACAAGATTAGCATCACATTTGCAGAGATTTGTTTAGACTTGATTAGCATTGGAGACAATTTGCCAAATATTGTGCATGATTTTCTTTCTTTCTTTTTCTTTCTTTCTTTCACTAGATTCAGAAGATTCTACATAATGTTCATCTGTTGACTGTACATGACCCAGAGCAGGAAAGCAATGAACTCGACACGGTTATACTCAAAGCACTAGTTAAAGGTAGATCCTCAATAGATGATTATCTCTATTGCCCCCCCCCCCTCTCCTCCCCAAACCATTGGTGAATGTAGTGCATTTTTTTCTGGTTGTTTGGCTGGGTGGTTTTCTTTCTCCCCCCAGCCTGTAAGAGCCAGAGTCAGGAGGCACAGGACTTCTTGGATGAGCTCAAACTAGCTGTGGCCTGGAACAGAGTGGACATTGCCAAGAGCGAGATTTTTAATGGGGATGTGGAGTGGAGAGTGAGATACTTGTGATTTTCTAGAAATTATGCAACCATCTCTATTAATGTGACATCACCTAGATATTTGGTAACAACTGCTGGATTGTGTTTCTCTTAGGCACAAGACCTTGTGGAAGTCATGATGGATGCTCTGGTCAACAACAAGCCAGATTTTGTACGTCTGTTTGTGGACAATGGTGTGAACTTGGGCGAGTTTCTGACTTATGGGCGTCTCCAGGAGCTTTACTGCTCGGTGTCAGAGAAGAGCCTCCTCTATGACCTCCTGAAGAAACACCAGGAGAAGCAGCTCCTGCTGACCTCTGCCCGGAACCCGGGGTCTCTGTTTGTGGACTCTGGCGAGAAGCGGCCTCGTTTCACCCTCCACGAGGTCTCCAAGGTCTTGAAGGACTTCCTGCATGACTCCTGCAAGGGCTTCTACCAGAAGCTCCCAGCGGTAGGAGAGCACAGCTACTATGTAGCTATGTGGATACAGTCTAATGTATCTGCCCTGGATATGAAAATACAGGACATACTCATCATTCCCTAAAAACATTTCACTGTAATAAAGAAGATTTAAGGCCAGGCGTCATTTACTGCATTACAGTCACATAGAGGTGGGACAGACAGGTGCCAGAGAAAATTATCCACCTTCAAAGAGAACAGGAAATATGTACACATTG
The DNA here is from genome assembly GCA_028565775.1 of Sternarchorhynchus goeldii. Classification (NCBI taxonomy): domain Eukaryota; kingdom Metazoa; phylum Chordata; class Actinopteri; order Gymnotiformes; family Apteronotidae; genus Sternarchorhynchus; species Sternarchorhynchus goeldii. The sequence continues at coordinate 6,646,624 of JAOXYF010000020.1, read as the reverse complement.
TTCTAAATGATCCCAAACTGTTTTATTTTTAAATTACAGTTTGATACATACAGTGGTGCTTGAAAGTTTGGAAACCCTTTAGAATTTTCTATATTTCTGCATAAATGTGACCTAAAACATCATCAGATTTTCACACGTCCTAAAAGTACATCAAGAGAACCCAGTTAAACAAATGAGACAAAAATATTATAACTGGTCATTTATTTATTGAGGAAAATGATCCAATATTACACACTACCACCACCATGTTTCACAGATTGGATAAGGTTCTTATGTTGGAATGCAGTGTTTTCCTTTCTCCTAACATAACGCTTTTCATTTAAACCAAAAAGTTCTATTTTGGTCTCATCTGTCCACAAAACATTCTTGCAGTAGCCATTTGGCTTGTACACGCGATCTTTAGCAAACTGCAGATGAGCAGCAATGTTGTTTTTTGAGAGTAGTGGCTTTCTCCTTGCAACCCTGCCATGCATACCATTGTTGTTCAGTGTTCTCTTGATGGTGAACTCATTAACATTAGCCAATGTGAGATTTGTGTCCTTTGTGACCTCGCTGACTATTACACGTCTTGCTCTTGGAGTGATCTTTGTTGGTCAACCACTCCTAGGGAGGGTAACAGGGGTCTTGAACTTCCTCCATTTGTACACAATCTGTCTGACTGTGGATTGGTGGAGTCCAAACACTTTAGAGATGGTTTTGTAACCTTCTCCAGCCTGATGAACATCAACTTTTTATGAGGTCCTCAGAAATCTCTTTTGTTCGTGCCATGATACACTACCACAAACATATTGTGAAGAGCAGACTTTTGATAGATCCCTGTTCTTTAAATAAAAGTGGGGTGCCCACTCACACCTGATTGATTGTCACCCCACTGATTGAACACACCTGACTCTAATTTCACCTTCAAACTAACTGCTAATCCTAGAGGTTCACATACTTTTGCCATTCAAAAATATGTAATACTGGATCATTATCCTCAATAAATAAATGACCAAGTATAATATTTTTGTCTCATTTGTTTAACTGGGTTCTCTTTATCTACTTTTAGGAAAAATCTGATGTTGTTTTCGGTTATATTTATGCAGAAATATAGAAAATTATACAAAAGGGTTCACAAACTTTCAAGCAGCACTGTAGCTGTTGTCACCTATTTAAAATGACATTTGGTGGAAATGACAGAGTGACACCTGTCACCCCAAAATGACAAACTTAAACAAGATGCCTTTGCCTTGAAGATAATACAAAATACATAGCATTTACAGCTATATAGAACTGTATGATGTTACAGGATTGACATCAGTCACCCAAATGTTTAATAGTGAAAAAGATCAAGAATCCCCAACACGGATCTTGCTTGTATCTTCACCAGGAGAGGGTGAGTAAGGGTCGCCTTTTCCACAGCCAGAAAGATCTGCCTGACCTCGAGGAGCGCTGTGAGAACCCATGGAGAGACCTCTTCCTCTGGGCCATCCTGCAGAACAGACAGAAAATGGCAAACTACTTCTGGGCAATGGTAGGTCCCGTTAATCGAAATAATTAATGAAGCAGCTCTATTTACATCTTTATAATTGTATCCTTAGAATCACACTTTTATCTGCAAATTTTTATCCTGGTCAGTTTGGATACTGTGACGCTGAGAGCCAGTGCACAAAAAGAGTCTTTATTCTCTATAGTCAGAATAGATCACTTAAAGAGCAGCACGTCAATCTGGCTAAAAGGCACAAAAAACAAAACGTGTGCAGAACATACCTGAAGCAGGGGAGCATTATCTAACCCTAACCCCAACCCCAACCCCAACCTGTGAGCTTTAAACAGTGGAGAAAACAAAAGAGTATAACAAGGCACATGTGCCTATGGTGTAATAATCAGGAGATTGGGAGTGGGAAACAAGCAGAGGATATGTGTGTGTGTGTGTGTGTGTGTGTGTGTGTGTGTGTGTGGCAGTGGGCATGAGCCTGCCACGCCATAATAAATACTAAGTGATTTAGGACAGTATTATGAATGATTGCAGGGGTAGCAATAGGAAAAATCGTGACCAGGAACAGGGTGCATACTCTATACTCGTTTTCTTTCATCCTCTCTTGAGCCTGGTTAACAGTCTTTGAAGGATTCGTATTGTTTGAATGCAATAATCTATAATGTATTGTACATTTCAATTGATATATTTTAATTACACACAGCACTCTACTTATTTTTAGGGAGTACAAATAATTTACTTTCATAATGTTTCATAACTATATTCTGGCTACTATAAGTGTGACTCCAGTGTGATCATTCATGTTTTAGATAAGATGGTCCTTTAGCTGTGTGTGTGTGTGTGTGTGTGTGTAATAGGGTCCAGAAGCAGTGGCAGCAGCACTGGCGGGCTGTAAGATCCTGAAGGAGATGGCTCACCTGGAGTCAGAGGCAGAGTCTGCACGCATAATTAAGGAAGCCAAATATGAGCAGTTTGCACTTGGTGAGAGTTGAGAGTCCTTGCAAACATCCCTGCAGGAAGTGGAGTTACGAAAAGAGCACCATTCCTGGGCTAGAACATTGACTTGAAGTGCTTGAACCGCTGTAAAGGACATAGGGAGGGATTCACTGACTGTTTTGTAAATGGTCAATTACAATAAATAACTTTTCAGCATCTGTATGAATTCTTGCTGTAGATCTGTTCACCGAGTGCTACTCGAACAGCGAGGGCCGAGCCTATGCCCTCCTGGTGAGGAAGACACACTGCTGGGGCAAATCCACAGTTCTGAACCTGGCCACGGAGGCAGACGCAAAAAGTTTCTTTGCCCACGACGGTGTGCAGGTAGGCAGCTCATATTCCAGGTCCGCCGGATGCGAACGGCTGTGGTCTGCCACTGTTGGTTTGACACGGGCTGCGGTCTTGTCCAGGCTCTTCTGACTAAGATCTGGTGGGGAGCCATGACAACAGATACGGCCATCTCCAAACTGGTCCTATCTTTTTGCATCCCGCCTCTAATATGGACCAATCTGATTAAATTCAGGTAGGAGCCCATCTTGCTTCATACCTCGTATGCGGTGCCAACATTGCTGCAGCTGGCTGAACAGATAAGCTTCCAACCTCTGCATGTGGGTGTTTTGCAGAGATGAGGCGCTGGAGAGCAGAGGTGGAGGGGAGCAGTTTGCAGAACTAGACAGTCTGGACACGGAAAAGGCCTTGCTATTGTCTGAGGGGGACCCAGAGTTAGTGCCACCTCCCTCCACGGCACTTTCTGAGTGCACCTTCTAACTTGAACTTCTAACCTGAACACTGATGCTCTTTGTCTGTCTCCCTGGCGTTGTGCCGCATCTCTCAGGGACCCGGAGCCGTCCGGAGACCTTACCCATCAGAGCTGTGGTGCCGCCTGGAGCCAGTTCCTCCTGCGCCGCTGGAGACGTTTCTGGAGCGCCCCGGTCACCGTGTTCCTGGGCAACGTCATCATGTACTTCGCCTTCCTCGTTCTCTTCACCTATGTGCTACTGCTGGACTTTCGCCCTCCGCCTCCCAAGGGGCCGTCGCTGGCTGAGATCGTCCTCTACTTCTGGGTGTTCACACTGGTGCTGGAGGAGTTCCGGCAGGTGGGAAGAGGCAGTGGTGAATGGAAGGAGACATTAGGAGACATTCCTTAAAGCGGGGGTGTCAGAGTCCGGTCCTGGAGGGCCAGTGTCCAGCAGAGTTTAGTGATTGCTCTGCTCAGACACTCCTACCAAACCTGGTGATTGATTAATGAGTTGAAACATTGATTAATGAGTATTTAATCACCCAGCCGCACTGAACTCTGGGCTTGACACCACAGTGCTACATTACCTAATATTAAATACACCTGGTTCAACTCATCAATCAGTCACAAGGCTTAGTAAGAGTGTCTGAGCAGAGTGATCACTAAACTTTGCTGGACACTCCTGCTTTAAGGCTTTTCATTCACATTTGTTACTGTGTTTAATATTGTACTCTTACAGAAAATGCCTATATTAAACAGCATTGTTATTGTATTTTATTCCTCTGGGTATTGCACTACAAGTTTTTGTTTTCAAGTACATTCCCAGTATTTGCCAACAGGACAGTTATAATGTTGCTTATTTTAAAATGATATTTAAAGCAAGTGTCTACTAAATACTGAACCTGCAACATGACCACAGTGAATCATGTATCCCAGAGTTTCTTCACAGATGAAGATATGAACATTTTCAAGAAGATTAAACTCTATGTGGAGGATAACTGGAACAAATGTGATATGGTGGCCATCTCTCTCTTCGTGATCGGGGTGTCTTGCAGGTACAGTTTTACTAGGGTTAAAGGAGCTTTTGCATCTTGCAGGGCTTTTGCGTCTCCCTAACTTTGATCAATGTGTGTGTAGGATGGTGGAAAGCACCTATGAAGCCGGACGCACAGTCCTGGCTTTGGACTTCATGGTTTTCACTTTAAGGCTCATCCACATCTTCGCCATCCACAAGCAACTCGGACCCAAAATCATCATTGTGGAAAGAATGGTGAACACATTCAGCAATTCCTGAATGAACTTAAAAGGACTATTTGTGTGAGAGTGTGAAAGTTTAACGGCACGTTTGTGATTGGCTGGGGGCGTTCTCTCAGATGAAGGACGTATTCTTCTTCCTGTTCTTCCTGAGCGTGTGGCTGATTGCGTATGGAGTAGCTACGCAGGCCCTGCTGCACCCCAACGACCCACGTCTGGACTGGCTGTTTCGCAGGGTCCTCTATCGCCCATACCTGCACATATTCGGACAGATCCCCCTAGAGGAGATAGATGGTGAGATTTCTAGTGGTGGGATTTATTTAATTTATTTATCAAATATATCGTGTATACTTTGCATAAGGAATTTGAAATAATTTTAACACATTTTAAGCCCAGTAATAGACAAAAGAGGATTTTAATGAAAAAAAATGATTGACTATATGATTTGGTTCTATTTTACTACATGATGGACTTCACAGCCACACTGTGCAACAGTTTCTTCCCGTATGTCATTGGACTCACAGTGACTGACAACAAATATTAAATTAATGTACTGGTCGTTATCTGTACTGTCTACACCTATACCCTTCTTTTGTTCTGAACCATGATCCTGGAGAAATGTAATTTTGTTTCACTGTATAACTGTACATATCTGAAATGACTATAAAAATCTTCCTGACTTCTCCTACTGTAATTTGCCTAAAGCTGTTAGTCCAGTGACCACCACAAGATGGCGCCAAGTTAATCATTTCTCTGTCTGTCCACAGCTGCTAAAATGCAGGCGGATAACTGCACCATGGATCTGCAGGCGATCATCGAGGGCGTCCTGCCACCCTGCCCGAACATCTTCGCCAACTGGCTGGTCATCCTCCTACTGGTTATCTATTTACTGGTCACTAATGTACTGCTGCTCAATTTACTCATCGCTATGTTCAGGTCAGAAGAGGGTTTGAAATAAAATCACTTTGATTGTTAGTCTGTCCATGTACACTGACACCTTCTCACCTTCTAAGAACTTAAACACAAGCTAACCAATGGAACTAACTCAATTTCCATCTCAAAATGCAGGCCAAAATGAAATACTTTCAGATCCAAACAAAGCTATCCGTTATCAAAGTATCACTTCAGCCTCTGTCCCTCTCACTGCAGCTACACATTCCAAGTGGTGCAGGGGAACACAGATATCTTCTGGAAGTTTCAGCGATATAATCTGATAGTGGAGTACCACAGCCGGCCCGCCCTGGCCCCACCCTTCATCATCATCAACCACCTTTCCCAGCTCTTCCTCAGTTTCTTTGAAAAGGCTGAGTCAAAAATCGAGCACCTGGGTCAGTCGGTTGGATGATACTCACATCTGACATGCGACCAAACTGATCTGAAATCAGTTACACAGTTTGTCACATAGTGGATAACCACTGGACTTCACATATGGAAACTTTCCAATATTATACTATCTTACTGGCTACTTGCCACTTCTCCAAATACTGTAATTAAGAGAGACAGAATGAATGAAACGGGAGGTCATTTTAAAGCTCCCATTAAACTCAACACTGTATTTATTGCTCAGAGAGGGAGCTACCAGCAGGTCTGGACCAGAAGCTGATGACGTGGGAGACGGTGCAGAAGGAAAACTACCTCGCCAGGCTGGAGAGGCAACACCTGCAGAGCAGCGAGCAGAGACTCAGGAGCACTTCCTCAAAGTGAGTTTGCCCTTTGCTTAAAACCACCGCCGCTGCACACGACTCCGAAGTTTGTATGCTGATGCTATGCTAACTGTACCACCGCGTTTCAGGGTGCAAAGCCTGCTGAGGACCGTGGGAGGATTTAAAGAGCAAGAAAAGCGCATGGCATCTATGGAGACTGAGGTGAAGTACAGAAGGAAAAGCTGAGATGCTGCCATATAAGGACAAGTGTTGCGCAGATGCACCTGATTAACCGTAACATCCTTTTAGGTGAAGTACTGTGGGGAGGTGCTGTCCTGGATTGCTGAGTGCTTCGACAAGAGCACGCTGAAGTGCGACAGAGACGCACCCCTGGCCCCTCGTAGGTCTTGACCTCGGCCCTCTGCTACAAACTCCAGTCCCACTTCACTCCACTCCACTCCTCGCCAGTATTCCCGTCCTGACGAAAGCTAAAGTCACATGTGTTCGTTTCACAGGCACCAAGGCCAGCAGAGCGAACACCCTTCAGCCAAGTTCACCAAAGACTGATGAGTGGGAAGACCAGCCAGGACATGGCGCCAGCAGGAAACTGCCGTACATTGATGAATAGCAGCAGCTGGAGACACATAGGCGTTGCTTGTGTATTCAGCTACTTTTATGACAAAACTGTAGTTTTGGTTAAAGGAGATGAAATTCCGTCCGACATAAAAATGTTCCCACTGTTAGTTCAGTGCACTGCCTTTCTATGTCTACTGAGCTATTTGTGGTTGTTTTTAAAATTATTTTTAACTAAATCTAATATTGAAAGTTATGTCATTATTTTACTACCTACTATTAATGTTTCTGTGTTTGACTACAATGGTTTTTCTGGTATATCTGTGGATTAAAGATTACTAATATATTTTCATTTGTAAAGAATGTTTTTGTAGTTCTGACCTGCTGTGGTTAGCCCTCAAGTTACACTTCCACTTTGAGACTTCCCTCTTTAAACCTGTGACTGTTGTAAATTACTGTTATAAAATCTGCAGCTATCTTTACTAACGTATCCTTACGTCTAAACAGGCACTGGAAGCCCCTTTTCTACCGTTTGCTGTTATGAATATGTATATCCAGAATGACACGTTCTGACTACACATTATCAATGAATGACCAGTACAGTTAATGAATCAGTAACTGAGGCAAGTTAAAAACACACACACACACGCACAAAAACCACAAAAAAAAACACCATTACAAAAAGGGACTTCAAGAATTTAGCTTACAGTGTTGCCTGAGAAAGACACACACTGTACAAACACAGGATCAAGCGCTTTGAAAGGATGCATTTCATTTATCAGAGCTCTGACAAATTCTGAATCCAATCCTTCGAACGAAGTATGCTACTAAAAGGAATGTGTGAACTGAACACTGAGTTGCAACCACCTTCTGTGTAACACCTTGGTATGTACACACACACACACACACACACACACACACACACATATAGTATTTATATCCTCTATTTACTGTAATTTAATTTAGGTTGCTTAAATCGTACTGTTAATATTTCACTAGGGAAAATATACTTTGTGGATTGTTTTGTCACTAGAACACTTTTGTAATCACCACTGCATAATAAATACATCAGTGGATTATTTACTTCAGCTTCATAGTTTAATCCGACTGTATTTGTTTTTTTAACTGTCTGTCTCATTTAGAGAGCAATCACAGAACACCTTTAGTCAAATGCACCATTCAGCTAGTGAGCAGAGAAGTTTATAATAAAAGGAAAAAAACTATGACTTATGTACAATTTCGACACAAATCATTTTATTTGTTGTGTCATGTTGTGTCTTGGCTTTGTATAACTGCTCTTAGTGTATCGCCAGCACTACACTGTTAAGGTGAGAACCCCACGCTTGACAGGCCATTGTGCTCGTTCTCATTAGCGTATCACCTTGACATGTGCTCCTGGTACCTGCCTGTGCTGAGACTCACTGCTGAGAGGGGCGTTTTACTTAGTTAATCAGTACACAGCATAAAGGATGTATACACTAAACAGCACTGGTAGCAGGAAACTGGTACACCACAGGAAGTTGACAGGGTGGAGCTTGCCAATCTGACTACTTTCACAAGGCCAAAATCTCAAACACCTGAAAGGTCTCTCATTTTCCCACTTGGAACTGATGAGTAAGCAGGAGGGTGGGATGTTTGCCTGATGTACTGAGTAACCAGTGGCTCGATTGTTTCAGTGTTGTCCTTCTGACTGCGCAGGTACCTGTATACTGGTCTTCCATCTAAACCAAGGACAATGAATTCCAGCCAGCAACAAACATGCATCCAGAGCTCCACTCATTTGACCCTCTCTCAACTACCATCCTCTTCCAACATACTGCATGGTACCAGAGGCAGTGACATGAACAGGTGGAGATCGCATCTGTAATCTATTTTCATCTCTTGAAGTTGCATTTGAAGTTACTGAAGGTAGTAAAGCCAACGTTTTGTTTTAGTATCTATTCTGCAGTCATCAAGGTGTTTCAGGGAAAGGATCTCCAGCTGGATGAACTCTATTTCTTAAACGAGACCATCAGGTACACACACTAAACAATCTACGCATGCATAACACACACTTACTGAGTATCTTAATGACCCAGAAATGTCAGTTTCAGAGACAGCAGAACTGCTGATATCTGAGTACTTCTATGTGGCAGACCACTCCCAACCACGAGCACTGGCAATGAGTAAAAACAGAGCAGCAAAAGTACTGGGCCTGATATACTCACACCAACCTAACATGCACAATGACACCACTATCGCGTCAATGCCGTTGCTGTGTTGAGAATAACCCAAATAACAGCTGGCCATCACTGGCCCCATAGTGAGATAATTGTTGCATAACAACAGCCTGTAACTGTACACCTAAAACATGCACCCATAAAACAGGGACACCTAATAAATTGGCTGCGAGATGTAGGTGCAGTGGAGGTGTTCCTGATAAAGTGGTTGGTGTTTCCTGCACATAGCCTTACTTGAGCTGCTTACATGGGTTGTCTTCATTTTGACAGATGGCTCCTAAAAACAGAGATGGGCTCATTCATGAAAGAGTATTTTCAGGTACCTTCCAGCTCTGACTCCTGAAGCCAAGAGTAAACGCCGAAAACAGAACAGTCTCTTGTCCATTGTTCGAACTAAATAGTAAAGTGGTCTTAAGTGATTTCATAGGAAAGCCAGGCCTATTTAGTTTCATTTAGTTCTTCTCTTTTCTTGGTAACAGAATCAGCTTCTGAATAAAGGCTTTACATTTATTTTTGAAGAGGTTCAGCTGCATGAAGGTAGGGACAGAATACAACATATTTACTGGACTGCACTTGTTAGCTGAGTTTGAACACACATTTCATTTTTCAAAAGGAGAGCGTCAGCTGTTTTTCTTGGCTAAGGTATGGCTGAGATTTTTCTCCGAGATTCTTCCCACACTGCAGGCTATTTTCTATCCCTTGCAGGTAAATAAATAAAACAACACAAAAATAACTCACCCCAGACAATATAAGAACTTGTTTTTGATTTTTTCTGACATTATACCTAATACACATAGGCCTGTTAAGTAGTAAAACTTAAGCATGGCTTCCAAAGCAAAGTAATGTTGTGAGATAACAAAATAAGTCTCCTACCTCTCTCTCTGTTCCCATGGTTCCTCCTCTTAGGGTCAGGAGCTGACAGTGAGGCAGATGGCCCTGTTGAGCTTCAGGGATATGGTCCTGATGAGGCTTCCTGTAGAGGATTTGCTCTCCACCAATGTGTCCCTGCTACCCACATCTATCACACAGATGCTACTAGTTCTACAGGTAGGAATGTCTCTTGCACTCACATTCAACACACTCTCTTTCACAGGTCAGATACCAGACATGCCTGCTTTGTCAGTACTTTGTCTGCATGTGTCCAGGGAGTCCATGAGCCAAGAGGGCCCTCAGTGGAATATTGTCGGCTTGAAAAGATGCTCGAGATGGTGGTTTCTCCCTATCTGTGGAACTGCAAAAACAAAAGTAACTTTAAGTAACTTGCATGTCTTCTAAATACCATTCTGAACCAGTAAGTATGTTATTAAACCTTCTGTTATTACTCCAGGCTATGTAGAAGATGCCAGAGAAGCCAAACACCTTATCAAACCAGAGATAAAGATTACACAGCATATTTCAGAAGGGTCTCTTCTGTCACCTTTAATGGAAGACAAAGGAGCGATGAATCTGGAGAGAAGAGGGTACAGCCTACAATGTCACAGCATCACTGATGGTTTGTCTGACATGGCTGACACACATCTCTCCATTAGCAGGATGTATTGTAGGTTAGCAGACAACTCTGGGACCAGTGAGAAAATGAGAGAACACAACCAGAGTCTCATTCATGCCAGTCACTCATTTTGAAAGATGTTCTAGCTTTGCAAACCCTGTAGAATTCTGAACAAGACACCTGATCTCTGAAAAAAGAACAAATATAAGAACAAAGAAAGGATAAATCTTCTTTGTTTCTTAATTTTTATATATTAAAATGTTTATTGACTTTTGAAATTCAAAATGTCTGGGAAAACAAATTTAACATTTTACTCAGTTTATATTATGCCATGCATTTATTCTTCTGATAACCCACATTAGTACAGCTAGACAATGATCGTATGTCATGATAGGTACATGATATAAAAATGTGATTTTAAAAAGGTTTTAACTTATGATAGACAGGTTTGGCAAGGTTCACCTCATGGGTTCATTAATTAAAATACATGCTTGTATTTTATTCCTATTTGGCATCAATTATAAATAGACATTGTGATTCAATGTGAAAACAGTATAAAACGCTCTTAAAACCTTAAGGTGGCCATTGCACATTCTCCTCCAGATTATTTAGATACAGTAGCACATAACATGTTTTTCAAAGAAATGCCTTAACATCAAATCTGAACAGGATAAGAAAGAAAGGCAAAGGAATTATGAAATTATGTTTAACTTGTGTACTAAAGCACATTAAGTGTATTAAAGCCAGTGTTTTTCCAACCTCACCATTCCATCCATCGAGAGAGACACCTTAAGATGTAGCTTCACTGATTTTAGCTCAGACATTTGGCATTTTTTCTTAATTTGACCAGTGCAGCACAAAAAACGAAGTGTGTGAATGAATCCTGTAGCTCCTGAACTAGCTTTCTGTCGTCTGTAAATTGTACTCACAGTAAAATAAATTGGAGTGAAACGCAAGACTGGGGGGGAAAAAAAAAACACAACACTACAGACTCTGCCACCAGCCTGTTACTTTCAAAAAGCTATGATGTATTTTTTTTTGGAATGAATGAATGTAGGAATATTACATGCTGCATATATTGTGATGTTTCAAGCTTGTCTTGTGCAGGCCTGGAAATACTCTCTGATGGATTTGTTCATGACCTGTCCATTGTGAGTACTGTAAAAGTTCATAGAGAATTACTATGAAGTACTTGATCAAGTCCTAGCCATGTATCAGGTCTACTTTAACCTCTCTGATCACAATAGCTGTGCATTAGCAACCAGCAGCCCAACAATGTCATCAGCTTGAATCACTTAATATTACAGCATCTAATCACCTGCTTAGCAGTCGAGTAAACTGGTACAATTTATAAGTGAACACGTAACTATGTGCAGCAGTTTAAATCTATTAATTGTAACACCTTATGTACAGACTCAAAACAGGAACCATATGTTGAGATAAAAATAAAATTACTCTAAACATCTGCCTGAATCTTTACATAACCAGAGTGTCTGGTCTATGAGAACTTGAAGGGAGAGAGAGAAAAAAAAAAAGTGTCAGATGAGCTCAAAGTGATGCCTCGGGCCCTCGAGGCTGTACTCCCTCTCTCCTGAGGCATGTGTCAAAGTGAGGTGTGACCTCGCATCGCACCAGCAGCACATCGTCTTTGACGAAGCTCCTCTGCCGCAGGGCCTGCAGCGGCATGAAGGTGACGTAGCCAAAGCCTTTGGGGTTGCGCTGCACAGTGGGCCTCTGGAAGGCCTGGAGGTCTGGCTTAGTCTCCATCACCTCGACGTGGTGCTGCCCCTCCTCCTGGTCCAGGACGGCCAGACGGATGGTGCCCTGGAGGGGCCAGGAGAGCTGGCTGTCAAACTCTCCCTGCATGGTGTGCACAAACAGCGAGATATAGTTGGAGCAGCGAGGCGCGCTGGGTGTCTGCAGGTGCAGCCGCAGGCAGAGTTTGTATCCTGGCCGGCCCGTGTAGAAGGGCGGGCTGTGGAGCACCACTGGGTGGCCCAACTCCTGGTTGCGGAGGTGGGTGGAAAAGCTTTCCAGGCGCCACACGTAGACGCCCTGGTACTGCTGCGCTTCCAGCTCGTGCGTGAACTCCTCCAGCGAGGACAGCTTCTTACGCAACTCTGTCAGCTGGGCTTGCTGCGTCTCATTGCGGATGCTTAGCTCCCGCAGCTGGTGGTCCTGACGCACCAAGCGACCCTCCAGCTCCAGCACAGTCTCGCGCATCTGCTGCAGCTGCTGACCGCACTGGCACGGCTCCCCCGGACGGCCGCATGCCCCGCGCTCGTCCGCGAGAGAGGAAGCTGGCGTGGGAAGCGTGAGCAGGCTGCCGTTAAGGGCCTGGCTGCGCAGGAAATCAGCCATGTAGCGCATATGCATCTGTGTGAACTGCTGCATGTGAAGGGCCAAGTCACTCCTCGCCATCTGGAACAAAAAAAGATCATTCATCAGGTCTCAGAATACCAAAAATTTACATTTACATAGAGATAAAATTTTGTTTAAAAAAAACCAAAAAAACAAAAACAACCGAACAATATATACTTGGATTAACACCTTTTAAAAATTAATAAGATAAGTGATACGCGTCATCTGTGACGCAGCTTTTTACCTTTTCCCGACAACCAAACATACTGAAGGTACAGGCAACGGGAGCTTTCACACAGTCTGTGTCACAGTGTGACGCCAACTGAAACCAAGAAATACACTACTGCAGATGACCTGATAAGATTCACTTTAATCAAACTCCAAGTTAAATATCTCTGTATAGGTTTGCTTGCATGTAGAGATGCAACACATTTTGCTCACATGCTCCCGAATAAGCTCCATGTTACAGTATTCACACGTTGTATTTGCAAATGGACACATCTGCTCATGAAACTGCAACGAGAGAGACATCATTCTGGTTAAAAATTGATGCGACTTTAAAATAACCAAAAAATGACACACTTATCTGTTATACTTTCAGATACACAAAGTTTTAGACTGCACCAAATAATTCTGCCCCCAGAAAAGTTGACATTTACAGGACTAATCACCTGTTTGTCAGCATAGGCAATCCTCTCAGCACAGTCAGGGCAACTGACCAGACGCCGTAAACACTCCTGAGCTTTGTGGTTTTCCAGTTCACTCTTCCGCACAGATTCCTGGCACTGATCGCATGGCAATGTGGCAAACTTACAGAGGTGAGTATGACTCTGCAGGAGAGAAAGCACATACGTACACCTCGTAATCAGCATGCTCAATCATGACGCAAACAGTGCAATTTCAGCCCTTGGAATCACCAAAGGACTTGGCTTCTCTTCTTAGTGCTTTTTGTAGACAGTACAGTGTAAGCACGAAGTTAACAAATTACACCAACAGTTCTGGCAATAGGCAGGAGAGAAATTAATAATGCTGGAAATTTACCTCCAAATGCCTAAGTTCCATTTTCTCGTTACAGCCAGTGTTGCGGCAGCGCACAGTGAGAGACAGGATTTCTCGCTTGGCAAAATTATCTGGGAAAAGCTGAGCTTCTGTGAGCACCTCATTGTCAACTGGACATTTCTGCCCTGTGTCCCTATTAAAAAGATTCAGAACAGATTTAAAGCATACAGAGGTGCAGTGTTTTGCAGAGCCCCATTCTCAGCTGTAAAAGTTCGAGTTTATATGCAGAACATGATTTATTTTCCCCAGTTAATAAACACTACATAATAATAAGAGCTCAAGGCACAGTTATACAGAAACGCTACTTTGTTCATTATAAACACAATATAGTTTTCAACAATAAAATATTTACCAGCATCAAGCAGTTGTGTATAATGTACTATTAGAATTGACATTTGAACTCTAAACAAATTTTCGACTATTAAAAAGATTAAAAATGTGCTCACCTGATGGATTTTTTAATACAGCTATTACAGAATCGATGGCCACAGGGTGTTTGCACAGCTGATCTAAGACCCAACAGGCAAATGGGACACTCGTACTTGTTTTCCAGTGGGGGGTCAAAGTCAACATCATAGCCCTGCTGGTCAGGTTGAAGGTTGGAGGACACACTGAGGGTAGAGGGGTTCTCGGTGGGACTCAGGTAGGACTCCTTCTCCATGGCCGCTGCACAGCTGGACATCGCATACTCGCCACAGGAATTTTCAAAACTGGATTTATGCGTTTCATTGCACGCCATCTATAGTGGTCGAAAGGCATGAGAAAACTTGTAGCAGCCATCACCACTTATAAACTAGTCGAATCTCTCTATAAACTAATTACAATTTAAACTTCATTGTCCCATGTTAAAGATTTCTCAAAATTACTAGAAAATGCTTAAAGCCGTGTAGTTGTCTCTGCATTAAAATAGATGTTAACATCACAGTATGTAATACCAGTATTGAAAAGCGATTCTCGTCTTATCCGGGTTTAAGCTATAACCACTAGATGGACATTTCATTCATTTAGTAGTGAAATTATGGACCTCACTGGTGAAAATACTATCCTAGCTAGCTGGTTTGTTAGCTACGCTAGCTAACTTTAACGCTGCATACCGATAGTGATACTGCAATGTGTCCACACAACGGGGCGGGACCGTTCGGAGAGAAGAAAGTTGTTCAAACTACTGAAACGTGTTTGTTTCTTCAGTTTCAGACTGTTAACTACATAGCAAATTAGCCTAGCAAACTCACACAATGCCAGTACTCGATGTTTATATAGTAATTTAACTCTCGAGGTATATATTTTTTACTTAAGTGAAACGGAAAAAATCACCTCAGGTTAGCTTCGCTAGTTAGCCCACAAGCTGTCCGGTTAGCTAGCTAGGTAAGATAGCTAAGTCGGCCCAGTTGTGCTTTGTTTTCATTAGCTAGTAAGCTAGCTAGCGGGCTAGCTAGGTATCTAGCTTGCTAAATCTGTTCATTGTTGCTGCAGTCAAAGCTACCATACGCGGTTTTGCCTATTGTTGATTTTATAACGATCCGTTTGTTTATTTCTGTTTATTTTTCTTCAGCAGTAACCTACCTTGTTGCCCAGAATTTGTGAAGTACTACCTCTTCCTGTATCACAACGTCATTATAACTAGCGATGCTGGTTGCCAAAATGTGGGGAAAACCCCATCGGAGTTCATCTTTACAGTCGAAGAGTGGCGCGGCGTACTTGTGCAGTATAAAACGATTTATGTGTATTGTTTTTTTTTGTTTTTGTTTTGATTTGTTTTTTAAATCACTGAAGCTATGACCCGTCATTGCCATTAAATTGGTAAAATCACAGAGGCACTAACAGTTATTGCTCTATGGGCTAAAAAATCTTGTAAAATGTAATTGTATCGTTGCTGTCAAAATGACTTGCTTACATAGAACTTTTTAACACAGTAGTTAACCAGTAAAAAATTATGTTGTGTACACTGATTATGGATTTGCGACTACAAAAATAAAAACCACAACCACTCTTTCTTAAGTATAGGTTTGTGTACAAGTGTTTCTGGGCTATTGCATCTAAAAAAAACTTGACAATAGTCTGTAAAACAGTAATAAGTATTACAGTATATTTCAGCAATGAATGTTGCTCACTCATGTCATGATTCCAGCTACGCTACTTTGGACTCAACATATTCTTTTAGTTTCAGCAGTGGAAAATGGGGATTTATTGTAAAAACCTGTTTAACTGATGTAACAAAATAGGGAACAGGTTGGGAGCATCTGGCAACCCTCCTGCGTGTCACATGCTGGGGACAGGACTGGGTGAGTAACACTCAGCATGAGACAAAGATTCTAGGTGAAAATAGATTTTAGAAGGTTAGATAGTCCATGCAGTGGAGGACACATGGCTAGAGTAAACTGATAAGTCTTTTAAAGTTAAAATAAAGCTATGCATTATTGTTAAAGTCAGACAAAGAAGGTATTAATACGAAATGCACTATTGATCATACGCACATTATAATAATATACATATACTACAAGAATAAACCTTCTTTGCTAAAGATTAAAAATGGTCTTTATGGTTACACAAATATGATTTATTACACAAATGTTATTATGTATGTTAACTAGTATAGTACTGACCACACCCAGCAGGTAAAAGTAACTATAGTTGGCTGTGCCTAAGTCCCAAACCTATGTGGGGCTCTTGCACTTAATTAAAATACTAAAATCTTTAACCATATTTTAATGTAATTTAAGATTCAGCAATCTGTTGTATAGAAATACTATTACCAGTTGTGATTTAACTGAATAAGGGTCTAAAACATAGAAAACATTGTCAGCCAAGTGGCGTATTTTCCCACAAAATTATTCAGAGCTCAGTTCAGAGGTGGCTGCTACCCTTATCTCAGTGTGGTTTACGTGAGCGTTCTGTTCTTGATTTACCCTGACCTAGAACGTTTTTAAACCTAGAACCTTTTTAAACCTAGAACCTAGAACGTTTTTAAACCTAGAACGTTTTTAAACCTAGAACCTAGAACGTTTTTAAACCTAGAACCTAGAATGTTTTTAAACCTAGAATCTAGAATGTTTTTAAACTGCAGCTTAGCTAAGCCAAGTTATAGTCTTTTGTAATGATGTAATGATTCTTATCCTCATCTGCTTTATTTTCACCAGATGTAACTTGAAATATGCAAAAATAATGATTCAACGATTAAGATACATGTACTTATACAACATTTGCCAACATTCTATTTTTAGTCCTTGAAGTGTTCTGTCATTAATCATCATTTCAATAAGTATGCATGTCCTGATAAAACCTGCACTCAATAGAGTATGTAGCACATTTTTAGATGTGGAACATTTAGAGGTGGCCAACAGCTAAAACAATAAAGTTCCAGTTCATTTTCACTCTAAACAATGTCATTTGAAATCCTTTCCATCCACGACACGGTGATTACTCTGCATCATAACCCCTCCTTTGTTATGGCCATGTGTCTGTGAGGAAATTCCAGGCCATAATAAGCAAAGTCCAGACACACTAAAACACTATTAAGATGGACATATATATGCTTCGATTTGCAGTGTGTGTTCCTGGTGTAACTGAAGCTGTATGGGACCAAGTGAACAGAGAAAAAGAACAAATCTCCCATGAAGCACCATTCTTTGGTTCATATGAAGTAACCATAATAGCCGGTAGCTGATATCAGTTCGTGGTGCTCACTGAGGCAATTCCTGCTTCTGCTTGTCGTAGACCAGCTAGTCTGTTGCTTGGGCGCCTTCCCACACAGTCAGAGTGTGTCTAGGTGGGGCCACAGTAGGCCTCTATTCCACTCATGAATAGAGCATTTTATAAATAGCAAGGTCAACACTCTGCACTAACAAGGCTCCCCATGGAGCAGGGGTCCGAGTGCTGTACTGGCTCGTACTGCAACGTCTTCACTGAAAACACACGTTCCCCATTTCTTTTAAACAAACAAACACAAATACTGATTTGAGATAACACACCGAAGAATGAGAGAACAGATAAAAACAGACATGTCATCTGATGTAAGGGTATGGCAAAAAGCTCCAGCTTGTTTCCTGTAAAGCTACTTGCTCATTGCTATGGATACTTTTGTATGTTTACCATTTAATGGTCCTCCAGTAAAATTGAAATGCAATTAGAACTGCAGCGATCCTAAAGAATCAGCCACTTGTGCTTATTAAATATAGACATTTTTATAAGGCATGAAAAAACATTTGCTGTAAGAGAATGCAAATATAGTAGATGGAGGAGAGGCTACAATGCATCGTCCTTCTTAGAGAAGACAGAAAACATCAGTGATATTAACCCAACTTCAGGTTCTTCATTTTCTCTTCAGGTAGGAATGTTACACAGGCAACAGGGGTAGTTTTGAATACCTTGTGAGTACACACAGAATATCCAATAGGCCGTGTCTTCTTGAAATGCAGCAACTAACCTAATCTATTACTGTTATCTAACAACCTCTGACTTTACCTTACAAATGTACCTTTGTTCAAGGAGTCTCAGGAGCCCACTTTTCACATGTGTTTTCTATTTGAGCTCTTGTGAATATGCTGCTGAGTGGGTCAGGCCAGGACAACAGGGCCATTATAAAGTGCTGCATCTGCCCACTCTGTTGGATCCTGCCAGTGGTCGGGTCGCCCCTTGGTACACTGATAGTGGTCTGTAGTTTGCTTGTTTGGTACAGCTTTGATATTCTTATGTACTGATGTAACTGGCACCTTTGGTGGATTTCCGATTGTGGTTTCTGCTGTTGGCCTGCTGTTTGAGGGGGAAGTAAGAGTCATTCTTTATTAACGTGATGACCTCCACAACGGCATATTATCTATTACAGAATAAAACAAATAGGCTTTGTGTGTGTAAGTGTGTGTAGCCCAGAAACAGACATGGAAATGTGAGTTGTGAGTTTTGAGTTGTGAGTTTTGTGTTCTGAGCTGTGAGTTGTGAGTTCTGAGCTGTGAGTTGTGAGTTTTGAGTTCTGAGCTGTGAGTTGTGAGTTTTGAGCTGTGCGTTGTGAGTTCTGAGCTGTGAGTTGTGAGTTGTGAGTTCGTTGGATGGATACCAACCCAGCTCATTTACTGGTCCAATTCTAAGCAGGAGGATGGGCGCCCCCTTTTTGAGTCTTGGTTCCTCTCAAGGTTTCTTCCTCTTGCTCTCAGGGAAAGGGAGTTTTTCCTTGCCACTGTCACCCTGGGCTCACTGGGGGCTTGGACTCGGACATCCGTAAAGCTGCTTTGAGACAAGAGCTGTTGTAAAAAGTAAATAATAATAAAAAAATATTGACTTGCCTTGACAATTCCACAATAATAATACTAATAATAATATGAATACTACTACTACTACTAATAATAATAATAATATGAATACTACTACTAACAATAATAATAATAATATGAATACTACTACTACTACTACTAATAATAATATGAATACTACTACTACTACTACTAATAATAATAATATGAATACTACTACTACTAATAATAATAATAATATGAATACTACTACTACTAATAATAATAATAATAATATGAATACTACTACTACTACTAATAATAATAATAATATGTATACTACTACTACTACTAATAATAATAATAATATGAATACTACTACTACTACTAATAATAATAATAATATGAATACTACTACCACAGGAGGATTGATGATGAATTTATCTCTTCAGAGTTAGGTCATTGAGGCTCTTAGGCCAAGCATGTCCCTCAGAACACTGTGAGGAGTGTTCCAGCACGTATGCAGGTATGTGAAACACCCTAATAGCAATGACCTCAGATGTGGACGCAGACTTTAATCAGCTGCTGGGTAGAGACAGAAAAATGGCAGTTCTGTTCCTTAGGATAAGGATATAGTGTTCCGCCACTCTCTTCTACAAACACTCGCACACTTCAGAAAACACATATGCTCTCATAAAAACCATGACTGGTCCAACTCTCTTACTGACTGTGTAAGCTGTGAGGAAATTTATTTTATATTCGTTTAACTTTGTGCAACCCTAATGACGTGCAACCGTCCTGACAGCAGCGAGAAATTGAAGAGAAGGACTCAGTTCTAAGAATTTCAGGAATCTGTGTTAATTTTGAATTTGAAGATTTGGGCAAGCGATACTTGCCCAGAATAAAGGCCATTTTGAGAAATTAGATCCAAAGTTAGATGAATGGACTATACTGTTCATCAATTACCAACAAATGCACATTTTTGTACATCTATTTATACACACTAGTACATAATTTATGCATACTTTATATTAGTAAGGATGGTCACAGTAGTAAAGCTACTTTTTAAAGTTAAAGTGTGCTGGTATAAACAGAACAATGGAACTCACAATGGGTATTTATTTATTTATTTGTTTATTGTTCATTCATTCATTCATTTATGTGCTGGTTTTAAGTGTCCATTCAGACCAACATGATGTTATTTAAGGTCTAACAGTATGGATGTATGTCTTAGAGTTTATGATGTACAGGATAGTCATTATTAAGAGAGTAAGTAAGGGTACGTGTAGTGGAGTATGTGCTTGTGTGTAAATAGGGACTATTGAAATGGTGCTCTCTTTCCCTTCTGCTCTGGGACTATCATAGCACTCTAGTAACCCATGGCTCACAATGCCCTGTTCAATTCCAGCAGGAAGTCAAATAAATATGTTCAGCTCTCTCCAAAAACATCATGTGAAGTTTTAACAGAAGGTCCCTGTAAGAGAAAGCCCATTTCCTGACAGCAGGGAGGCACTGAGTGTAAAAAGACTGTGAGCAGCTTATGGTTCTAATGAAAGCCTGAGAAATTTAATCTGAGTTACAATTACTTGCTCATACTACCTTGTCAACTTCCCCAGTGCCACGACTGAATTCTTGTTGGAAGTAAAAATCAGTGTGAATAACATCTGCTCCTGGCAGTTTGTAAAAATTCATATTCATCAGAAACTTCTTGATATAGTTTTGGACCTCTTATAGTCCAAATGTGACATGAGTATACGCTTTAAAAGAAACATTACACATATTGGAGGGAGTTTTTGTTCATTCTCCTCATCCTCCTGCCAGTGTGTGGAGCAAAACACCTAACTGACACGAGGCCCAAAAGACACCTGGAAAGGCAGCCACCTGAAGAAAACCAGCCTCCTTGCACAGGTTTGTGAAGAAGCTTTCGAATTTCCCCAGAGGCTGTTTTTCTCTTCCTCTGTAGAAACAGGAATGCCAGAGCAAGGGATGTCTGATGCTTTTTAAGTGTTTGGCCTTTTTGATGAAAAGTGCTCTTGAGTGCTCATCCCTTAAGGCTTCATCTGAAACTATGTGTCATCAATGTCAATCACCAAGCACTGACTATATTAGACCTGCTGTTGATTACAACATGGCATTCTTATTTTAATACTGGGGAGAAAATAATATTATTACTCAGAAATAGAATTAACTTTACTCTAGCTGCCCCCTCTGTATCAACATGTTCTAGAGTAATTCCTGAAGCATCTTGATTTGGGAAAACTAAGATGAGTCTGGAAGAGACAAGGTAATAATGGGTATGTGCCGATTCAGGAAAAACAACACATCCTTTTCTAATACTGAAAGAATTATCTATGTTGAACATTTTAAGATACATTTACAGAATATCAGCAGTTTACCTCTTGCATGACTAAAGCAGCCAACCTCCATTGTTAAGAGACAAGTATCATCTGGTAACTATGAAAAAAGCCACACTTTCAAAAGCAGAGACTTTTTTTCGACATTGCTTTGGATTTAAAGTTAAGCAAAGACCATGAAAGTTAGAGAGTGAGTGATTAGAGGACAAAGCACTTATACAGGGAGACAGTGGGGACCTGTTTGAAGTTTGGTCCAAGCAGTTCAGTTACAGTTTTCAGTTTAGTTCCAAGCCAGAATGAGAGACCCTGTCCAACCCACTTAAACCTAACCAGGGTTTGAACTCAGTGTAAACCGCAGGTTGTGCTCACGAGGTTGCTCTCACAGCTCAGGAGCTGTGGCACTGATTGCATTGAAGAGGTGATGGTGGGAAAATGTAGCTCTGTTTGAGTGGGTCAAGCAGCAGTTTTCAATTTAGCAGTTTCTTAGCAACACCAGCATTCTCTTAGCAACACCAGCAACCCTATTGGCTTATTCAAATAATTTTGCATATAAATAGTTTCATGTGGTCCTGATGCAGTGATTACTAATAGTTACAGACTCTAGGAAGAAATTTACAGTTTGGAAATACTGCAAAAGGGCACATCAAAATAAAAACCTGCTATTAATACTGTTATTAATAAACATTAAACTCAAGTATATTCTCTTGCTGAAATGTCAGATACATACAACAAAGATGAGTGACTCACTAAGAATTGTGGATCCTTAGATAATTTTTTTTACACTTTTGCTTTCAGAAAAGGAATGCAAGTACCTGAAACTCAAATATGTACAAATACTCAAAAGTACTTCAAATTTGACCTAACTAAAAAGCTTTGGGGAAATCTTTGCAATGTATGGCTGGGAAGAGAGATGTTAACATAATAATAATCACTATCCATTCTTTTACACCACTGGAGACACAAGACTGCATCATTATCACTTGTAAAAGTATACAGACATGCCTTTTAATTAAGTATGCTGCCATATCCTTTGCTGCAAAATATTTTTGAATAACCACAGGGGTGGGACGTGTTGCTCAAAGAAGTCCTCTGTCTTAGCTCTCTCCTGCTCTGTTACTGGTTGTTCACCTCCACCAATTAATGTCATTGAGGGTTGACAATTTAAGCTTTTTAAAGTGTCTCCATTTAAATGTATATTTTTGGCATTAGAACATACAAGTGCCAACAGAATACAGGAAAAGCACAAGTTGTTACACAATGTTTTTTTTTCTCCAAAATATCTTTTTTTTTAAATATATATTTTTAATATATTAAACATTTGATATTTCCAAGAGTTACAGGAGAAACAGTATCCACAATAATGTTTCATGATTCCATTCAAAACCAGTAGAAATAATTAGATTTATGTTCTGATTTTGGAAATGTTATCAATCTGATTATTTTTCTCCATGCAATTAAAAGCTCATACCGGACATAGTAATTAAGGCACATTATAATTGATAATTAAGAAATCTTAGAGGAAATTAAGATTATTACGGCCATTTGTTACTGTCATCTTGACTTTGTAAAGTTTTAAAGAATTTTTGTCCTGGAAGAGAACCAAGAACCAGAGACATAAGATATGAGGGAAAAAAACCGAATAATTATATTTAATAATTATATATGAAGACATTAGGTAAGTAAGAGGTCCCCATTTACCATTACATGCCACTACTTTATTACAGAAAAGTCAACGACCAAAATCTTCAGGATGTGCGTATGTTCTGTCACGCAGAAGTACCATTACATCATTTAATGCAACTGCCAAAATAAAGTTGGCTGTCCCCCACCTTCTTAACGCTTTTTCTCCTCGCCCCTTCCATACCCTTCACAGCTAAACGTGTTTTCTGTTTCCACTGGCTCTCTCCGATCCTCACTCTCTTAAGCGAAGCAACGTCTTACCTGAGCCGGTGAACAGAGGTAGTTCGGATTCTTAACGGATTGATTTCTGTTTCGTGACTGAGAAGTAAAACGAATATAAGGTCATTTCCATCACCAAGACAAGGAGGATTAGCGTACGTGTGTAGGAGTGCCTTTCATCAAACAGGTAAGCGGTTATCAGCTCGCATCGTAAAGTGGTTATCCACTTTACGATGCGACCTGACCACTGACAGATTTTGTTCGTTGATGTTAAATACTGTTGAAATACTGTTTTTGACAGTATCATGAACGAATACTTGCTGTGAGCTGTATCCAGATGTTTACTAAGTTTATGTTCCCGTTGTCATGTAGTAAAGATCAAAAGTAGTAGTATTTCGCAAAGACTGCAACATATTGTTTTTTGCGACTGAACGCCGGATTTTGACAAATATGTAGGCAGGTTTAGTGATGGCAGGTTGCCTACCTAAGAGAGAAAACAATTTAACATTCTTTCATATATCTGAAGATGAAAATGATATTCCTGTCCATGGAATGTGACATAAAAGAGTCTTGTCCCTTATACTCTCAAAGAGTCCTGTCCCTTATACTCTCAAAGAATGCTTTGCTTTTGACAATCTGTAAATCAAAACTTGAATATGTAAAAAGTGGACTTAAATGCATAAATATTGTTTGCCAGTTGATTAATATGACTTAATCACTTTATTAAAACACCAAAATAGAAGATTCATAACAATGATTACTCAAGGAAATGCCACACACTGAAGTTACGCTGATTGCCAATTTTTCCAGTCATCCCAAATTGTCCAACCTTAAATGTAACTGAATTTCATTACAAAACTCATTTGTCTGCATCACTACCACAGCAGAACCACAGCCATTTGTCACACTTATGTATGATCCCTACTCTGTGATGTAAGGCTGTATGCCACTGCACTCACAACATGTTTTTTCCATTTATACTCCTCTGCATGCAGCATAGATAAATTTACAGGCGTTCAGAGTGTATTCATGTTTTCACTGCCACAGTACTTTTCCATTTTTCTGCGTTAAGGTCTGGGAATGATCTTCAGCCAGAAGGGTTTAAAAATTTGGCTGCTGAAAGCAGAGCTAAGAGAGCTCAGACACCCACACACTGTAGCTTCTCTCTCTATATATCACACACACACACACACACACACACACACACACACACACACACATGGTGACTGAAATGTGCAAAGAGTCTTTGAAAAGGGAAAAAGTTACAGGAATGTGCTACTAACTTAAAATACAAAAATATATATATTTTTTTTCCTTTTTAAAAGTGTGTTATTCTGTCTGAGGCAAGTAACCAGTGTCTCTAAAAGCTTTTGTTTCAGTATAATTATATTTAAACTAGTTTTACACGAGGACATAAATGGGAATGGGCATTTTGCCAGATATTAATCAACAAGAATGGGGGAAAAAAAAACATCTCCTCCAGTGCCACTGATATTGTTTTATCAGTCATTTCCGGACAGCTTAGCATCTAATCATTTAATTATAATCTAGAATGCTTTACATTGCCACAGTAAACATTTGGTGTATTTTCTAAATGACAGATACTTTTACTGTGCTGTATATGGGCTAAACCCAAGTTAGTTTTGGCTTAAGGGGTTCTGTATTAAAATAAATTTGAACAATGTCGAGTAACACGGTTCAAATGATTATTTTCTTTAACACCATCTGAAACAAACTTTTATACTGTTTACCTTGAAAGAAGTGGAACAGGAGTAGCAGGGCCCTAGACAGGAGTGTGACCCAAAAGCATTCACTGAAAGTGAGCTGAGAGTTTACTCGGCTATGAATAAAGCACTCTTGCCTTTTCATGGCTTGCGTGAGATTAGTCTCTGTTAGGAAGAGAGGAAGAGCTTCTGGAGAAAGTCTAATAAATACACTCTCACTCTTAACTGCTGGCCAGCACTCCTGTACTGTCATTTATACCGAACTTATAGAGAAGCTGAAGTTTTCCACATGAGTCAATTTTTTGAGACACTTTTTCCATGCACGTTTTTAGGACCAATAGGCTTTTCTTTGTTCCTCATAGTAATACAGACTTTTATTTCCAAAGTGCCTGATCCAATAGTGATAAGTGATGGTCTAGAGGGAAGTCTCATTCAGCAGCATGGGAACTGCGTTTCCCATGTTTCTTTGTGGAAATTGGAAATTACAATGTGGTCTAGTTCTCACAGAGGTATGAATTCTATCGTCCTACAAAAGGCAGTTTGTTCTGGGCTTTTTCAAGGCACTTGAACTAGACTAGTTTTATTGTATATGTTGCCAGCATGGGTTTTAAAGAGTTTTTGTTATCCTCACTGCACAGTTAATTATTGGTTTAAGTTATTGCTATATAGTTGTTGGAAAACACTACATGAAATGCTCTAAACAGTTCCATTAACTTTAGGTGAGCCATGACATCATCGCTGTTACTGTATTTGTGTCTCCCGATGACCTTGGCTACATTGCCCTTTGCAGACTATGTATATAGTGGTAAGTCATTTTTTCTTCGTGTTGACCTTATCAGACTTTATTTTAACATTTTTCCGACATCCTGGGTGTGAAATCACTGGATTATATTGTAGCATTAAATGAATCAGTGTGGTAATGCCAGCTGTCTTTTTTAATGTTTCCCAGATTCTGAAAGCACTCTGAGTGTCAGCATTCCCACTGAGAGTCCTTTCCGATCCTTAATGGGAGACATGCTGGTTCTGCCCTGCTATTTCCAGGATAACACGGTCCCTGATCCAGGTGCCCCCACTGTAGCTCCTCTCTCTCATCGTATCAAATGGAGCCTCATCACCAAGGAAAAAACAATAAACATCCTAGTAGCCTCGGAAGGCGTAGTGGCACTGAACGAAAAATATATTGACAGAGTGTCCATGATTGCATACCCTTTGACCCCTACTGATGCTAGCATTAAAATCACTGAGCTCCACTCAAATGACTCAGGAGTGTACCGCTGTGAAGTCATGCATGGGATCGAATCCAGCTTTGACAGTGTTCATGTGAAGGTGGAAGGTAACGTCACTGTTTGCAGTTTTCCTACACAACTCCACTTGACCTCAATGGCTTTAACTTTGGAGTTACACAGAGTTCCTCACTGGTACTGTTGAGTTGTAGTCTAACCATCTGATGCTCTGGTCTAGGCATCGTGTTTCATTACCGCGCGATCACTAGCCGTTATACCCTGACGTTTGAGAAGGCCAAGGCAGCTTGTGTGGAGAACAGTGCTGTCATTGCTACCCCTGAGCAGCTACAGGCAGCGTACGATGAGGGTTACCATCAGTGTGATGCAGGATGGCTCTCTGACCAAACCGTTAGGTTAGTTCACGGAAAAGAAATGATGTTCTTAATTTTGCATATGCAGGAGAGTCAATTTTAGTGTTACATACAACAACTTTGAAAATATGACCACAGATAAAACAAAAAAAAAAAAACAGCAAGAATTTCTGTAAACAGCACCAAATAAAGATATATGTGAAGCAAGGGCTGTCTGTAAACCATAATCTAGATTTCATTTTTGATTCATCACATAAACCACTCAGGACCATTCAGGTTTAATTGGTTGTATGCAGAAACTCATAACCCCATCAAATTTATATTGACTGAGATTAGATATGTTGTGCTTTGTTGATTCAAGGTATCCTATCCATGATCCACGTGAGGCGTGCTATGGAGACAAGTATGAATTCCCTGGTGTGAGAACATATGGAGTCAGAGAAATAAATGAGACTTATGATGTGTACTGCTTTGCTCAAAGCATGACAGGTACAGAAACGTCTGTAAAATTATTGAAAGTTTTGATTTGAGTAAACTTCAAGCACTGATGTCATCTATTTTTCTCTTACAGGAAAGGTTTTTCATGTTTTGTCAACTGAAAAGTTTACCTTTACTGAAGCTGAGGCAATGTGCGTTAAACTGAATGGTAAATTAGCCACTACTGGGCAACTGTTCCTGGCCTGGAAGGATGGTATGGATGTGTGTAGCGCAAGCTGGCTGGCGGACGGGAGTGTCCGCTATCCAATCAACATCGCTCGGCCTCAGTGTGGAGGTGGTTTGCTGGGTGTACGCACTGTCTACCGCTTCCCTAACCAGACTGGCTATCCTCTCCCAGACTCACGTTATGATGCTATCTGCTACACAGGTATTCAGGATTATAGTGGAATCCAGGGATTACACTGTAATGTCTGTTTTGTGTTTGCTACCGTATTCCAAAGATTTGCCATTCTTTGAAATTTCAGTTAGTGCTATCAGGTCCATAGCCAAGTAATATTTGACTGTTTGAGTATTCACTGGGCGACATGCACTGTCTTATATAGAAGAGGATGAGGACGGCTCAGCTGACATGTACACAGGCATACGGACAACTACAGAGGCAGGACCTGGTGAAGTGAGCGTTGGCATGGCGACAGACCATCCCCGAGAATTCACCAAGCAGACCTTCACGGAGAGTGAGCTACTAGGCGAGGTTGTGACCCACAAACCTCTCACCAGCACCACTGGCTTCCCACATGACGTTACCCAGAAGCCCCTATCTCCACCACCCAATGCCACAGAGGAGTTTACGGAGCTGATACAGGAGGCGACCGCTCAACCTGAATCAGAGATCCCCCGTGAAAATGTAACAGAAGCCGTCATGTCTTCGACTGGTAAGGGAGACGTTGACACAGGAAGGAGGTTACAAATACCTGGGTACTAATGTGTATCTCTACACATCTCTACACATTATAGAGATTTTAGTACATTACAAGGGAATGTATCAGAGATATGTACATATATAGCATTAGGGCCATATTCTTGGTCATGTGACAGACTCAGAATAGTTTATTTTCTGCTATTTTAATGTAAACTGATGCACAGGTGTTACGTTTCTCTTCTTTTGTACCACCCAGGTGTTGTGTTCCACTATAGACCAGGCTCCAGTCGCTACGCACTCACCTTTATTGAAGCTCAGGCGGCCTGTAAAAGCATTGGTGCTGTGATTGCTAGTCCTCAGCAGTTACAGACTGCCTACGAGGCTGGCTACCACCAGTGCGATGCAGGCTGGCTACTAGACCAGACTGTCAGGTAAGAATTTTCAGGAGCTATTTGCAGCAATTGCAAGCTTCTTTATGTGTTTTTTCAGCATAACAACGAAGCAAAATAGACAAAATGGCATTGCTGCAAGTAAAAAAAATGGAAGATTAATTCATACGTTATTTGCTGTGATAAGAATGTGTTGGTTTTCTTTTCTGAAATGTAGGTACCCTATTATGTCTCCACGTGAGAGATGCTCTGGGGATTTGGATCACCGTCCCGGTGTGAGATCCTATGGGTTGCGGCCCTCCAGCGAGCGTTATGATGTGTACTGCTATGTGGACAAACCACGAGGTACACTGGCTGGGAGTTCTGAAACACACTTAAGACCACCTTAAAGAGCACAGAGCATTTAGTCATCTAAAACAATATGGCTAAAACAGAAACTATGAGGCTTAAATAATTTTGGTTGAAAGAAGTAAAAATGTTGTACAGTAGATGTTTTGTTCTTTATATAACAATACATAAACAATATACCACACTAGCCTTGTGCAGCGAGACACTTTGTTGCACAAAGAGCCACTTTTCACTTCACGGTTTAAACATAAATGCACGTGGAATATAAACCATCACATTTGCCATTCATTTCAGGGGAGGTTTTTCACGTGAGTTCATTCGTGGGGTTCACATACGATGAAGCGGTGGCTTACTGCCAGGGTCAGAACGCGTCGCTGGCATCCACTGCCGATCTCCATGCAGCCTGGAAGCAGGGCTTTGATAGGTGCCGGGCTGGTTGGCTCATCGACCGCACTGTGCGTTACCCTGTTAATAATCCCAGGCCCCAGTGTGGAGGAGGGAAACCTGGAGTGCACACAGTCTATATGTTCCCCAACCAGACAGGTTATCCTGATGTGCACTCCAGATTTGACGCCTATTGCTGTAGAGGTATGCCATATTGACAGTTATAGGCTGTTCAATAAACTACTATGCTAATATTTAATGTAGCATAATCACATCATTTCTATAGTGGAACATTAAAGTCTAAACAAAACTTACATCCATGTAAATACTTTGCAGTTGATCTCCAGCAACATCTCAATGAGACAGTAGTAGAAGAGGAGATAGTAAACCTGACCTCCATACCTAGCCTTCTTAGGCCTGGTAATGTATATAGTTTATACCAACTAAAGTAACCCACTGACCATATTTTTAAATGTTTTTTTAACAGTATTATTCTTCTAATTGTATCTTTCTATCCATAGTGAGCCCTCCTGTTGGATCTGGCTCTGCAGACCTGCCTTCAGGAGATAGTGGTTCTGCAGATGTACCGTCTGGGGATAGTGGTTCTGCATACGTATCTTCTGGGGATAGTGGTTCTGCAGACCTGCCTTCAGGAGATAGTGGTTCTGCAGATCTACCTTGTGGAGATAGTGGTTCTGCAGACCTACCTTCAGGGGATAGTGGTTCTGCAGACCTGCCTTCTGGGGATAGTGGTTCTGCAGACATACCTTCTGGGGATAGTGGTTCTGCAGACCTGCCTTCTGGGGATAGTGGTTCTGCAGCCCTACCTTCAGGGGATAGTGGCTCTGCAGACCTGCCTTCTGGGGATAGTGGTTCTGCAGCCCTGCCTTCTGGAGATAGTGGTTCTGCAGACCTATCTTCTGGGGATAGTGGTTCTGCAGACCTACCTTCTGGGGATATAGGTTCAGCAGACCTACCTTCTGGGGAAAGTGGTTCTGCAGACCTGCTTTCTGGAGCTGGTGGTTCTGGTGATGTATCAGCAAGCGGGAGTGAGGAGCAGCCTAGTGGGGTGCTAGACATGACAGCACACTTTTCAGGATCTAGTGGAGAAATGTCAGGCTCAGGTCATAGTGGTGATGGTTCAGGTATACTTGTGACCTTCTCAGGGAGTGAATTCATCTTGTCTGGGGATGGATCAACTTCAGGGTCACCTCAAGAAGCTGGGAAAGGCAGTGCACAGATCCTCACTTTCATTCCAGACCAGAACTTCTTCAGTGGAGAAGGGTCTGGAACTGGAAGTGGCTCAGGTCTCAGCTTGGAGCAAAGTGGTTCTGGACTAGACTCTTTCAGCAGTTCAGGAGAGAGTGATGAGAGTAAAGAATTTTCGGGCACCTCTTCAGGACTGGGGTCCAGTGAAGAGTCCTCTGGTTTCAGTGGCTTGCCATTAGGCTTGTTTCCTTCTGGAGATTACAGTGGTTTCTCTGGACTTAACGGCAGTGAAGTCATCATGGTGGATGGTGAGTGGGTGGAAGTATCCACTGCTCGAAGCCTCACAGGTCAGGAGCTGGGTGGAACACAGGTGGATTTCAGTGGGTCAGGAGATCTATCTGGATCTAGCCTGAGTGGCTCCTTCTCTGGATTGGGCAGTGACACCTTCTCTGGACTGAACAGTGGCCTCAGTGGATCCGGGAGTGGTTCTGGATTTCCTGGGGTCACCTTTTTGGAATCAGGGTTCACAGATTTCACAGATGAATCCAATGGGGAACAAGAGGCTACTGGGATTTTGGTGTATGAGTCAGGAGAGTGGAGTGGCTATTTTTCCGGAACTTCTGGTCTACCTTCAGGAGCTACGTCAGGGGCATCAGCCAGTGGGGATGTTATGTTATTTACTGATGGTGACATGGTGGAGGTTTCTGTCCACCCGACTCAAAGTCAAGAACTCAGGAAAGGGCCAATCGAGCATAGTGGGAGTGGAAGTGGACTATCTGCAGGGAGTGAAGAGCAACACATCACACCTGCTAGTGGAGACCACTATACTTCACCATTTGCCAGTGAATACCAAACAGCATTTGATTCAAATGACGTTCATGCTTTTGTACTATCACCCCAAGCTCCATCAAGATTGCTCAGTGACACAGCAGGGCCACCAATGCCAGAACCTGCCAAAAACATTCGAAACTCTGACACTGCAACTCTGGCACCTTCAGCTGCCATCACTACAGCTGCCTTCTCCTTGCAAGCACCTGCTGTCATGGCAGCACCTGCCACAGAGAACTGTGAGTTCTGTTAGCAATAGCAATGTGACCGATGCAACAATGATCAAATATTCTGACCTAAAAATACATTCAAGTTTGTCAAAATTCATGTTCATGTTTTGCAACGGTCTGTATCACTGTCACAGTTGCCATGGACCCATGTAATCCCAGTCCCTGTGGCGTTGGCTCATGTTCTGTGCAGGACGGGATTGGCTTCTGTCATTGTCCACCAGGCTTGACAGGAGAAGGGTGTCATTTTGGTGAGTCCCAAGAGTTGGCTTCAGTTTGTATGAAATATTTCTAAATCCTTCACTTTTTAGGTCATTTGAGAACAGTGATAAATGTGCTATTTTGTCTGGGAGCCATTTTTGCCATTATTATCAACTTATTATGTTTTCCTTTAACCAATAAAATTGTAGAAATGTACTTCCTCATAATTTTATATGATTTTAACTTTTTCCAGTGTTTCCTCTCATTAACTGAGTACCTTTTCTCTGTCTGTCATTGTTCTCTGTTGGTGTGTGTTTAGGCTGTTTACTGGTACCTAACTGTCATCCTCACAGAAACATCCATTTCACAAGTTGTCTGGCATGCGTGTGGTTGCCTGATTCTTACCTTTACAGGACCTCCCAGTAATCGGTTCGTCTCATTGACTGCCACTCCCATGTCTTGGTTTTGATCTGCTAAGCTTTTGCCTGGGCATGGCTTAAACACCACTCCATTTCCAGTCTTCTGCATGTCTGCTAACACTTGGTTCATATCGTATGCTTCCCCATCTCCTTAATATGAATCTGAACCTTGAACTTATGCAACACTTTGTGATCCATGCACGTAGGTTTTTCAACTCCCCCCATGCTGATGATTGTATCCTTTGCAATCATCATGCAATCATCAGTCATAACTGCAGAACCTTTATTTGCAGAGGTTGATGTGTGCCATTCAAACCCTTGTGCCAATGGAGCCACGTGTGTGGAGGTAGAGGACGCTTTCAAATGCTTATGCCTGCCCAGCTATGGAGGGGATCGCTGTGAGATCGGTACGAGGTCTGCTTCAGCTAATTTTACTAACAGCTTCTCAAAAGCAACCAAAACCAGTGCCATGAAAGTCTATCTCAGTGGGAAGTACCGTCTGGCTTTTTGGTGTCAGCGCCATGTCTGAAATGAGATCTGTTTAGCTTGAGTTGTTTAGTTGTTGATGTTTTCTGCAAAGTGGTGAGTGGTTGGGGGAAACATGTAGAGGAGAAGATGCTGTAAAGGAAGAAATGATCCCTTTACAGGTCAGTGTGAAAGGGCCAAGGTCACAATACAGCTGTCGCTCATTAACTAAGACAGGTATGGGAATCTCCAGGTTTTCCATATGCTGTTCATTTTTTTCCATATAAGCAGACTCTAGAAATAGGATCAGATCATTTCAGTCGTCATTGTTTTCTCTGAGGTGTTTATTTTTGACCTCATATAGAAATGAATGGTAAATCAGCTTGATGTTAAGGGTGTGAGCTGTGGAAAAAAACTCTACTGAAGCTCCTTTCATCAATTCCTCACTTACTGCGTACATTATTACACAAACTAGATTTATCAAAAGTCATCAAGATAAATTGGCTTCGTCTAAAGATTTACTGATGTGTAAGGTATTAAGTACACAGCAAAAGGAAAAAAAAAACCATTCACAATATTGTGCTCAGAGTCATTTTTGGACTGAAATGTTACGTAAGTATGTCTATTCTACATAATTAGCTACTTTTCTTTCCCCAGGGCTTTGTGAAATGTAACTGTTGCTTTTGCCCACAAACATTGGTCTGTAGGTTTGTATTCACAGGTCCATGGTTAGAGCGTAATTCCCTGGAAGAAAGCATGACATCCACCCTCTTATGTGTCGCTGCAGACGTAGACAGGTGTGAGGAGGGCTGGACTAAGTTTCAGGGTCATTGCTACCTGCATTTCTCGACTCGGGAGACGTGGGAGGAGGCTGAACAACACTGCAGACGCCTTGGAGCTCACCTGGTCAGCATCACCAACCGGGAGGAACAGGCGTTTGTTAACTGTGAGTGATTAATGAAGGAGGGTCAGTGTGGCCAGTGTGTGCATGCGCCTTGTGATTGAGCGTTATATACATACACACGTGGATGCATGCATTTTCTATCCCAGTCTAATGGCTCTGTCTTGTAGCCCATGCACAGGACTACCAATGGATTGGACTAAATGACAAAACATTTGAGAATGACTTTCAGTGGTCGGATGGAACCCCAATGGTGAGTGTATTGACTGACCCACGCTGTCCACCCGTCTGGAATACTTCCATGCTACAAACAGTCTCTACTGGCTGAGACGTAGTGCTTGACTGTTCAGACTTTGTCTCCACAGCAATATGAAAACTGGAGACCTAATCAGCCAGATAATTACTTTAACTCTGGCGAGGACTGTGTGGTGATGATCTGGCATGAAAACGGCCAGTGGAATGATGTACCTTGCAACTATCATCTTCCATTTACATGCAAAACTGGCCCAGGTATGTAGTAGATGTGATATTCGGAATAACATAACATACGTTTAGTCTTAATCTAGTGTTGTCAGTAATTCCAAAGCTGTGGAATTTTTTCCTTAGTCACATGTGGACAGCCTCCTGAAGTGCAGAATGCCAGGATGTTTGGGAACAGGAAAGAGCACTATCAGGTCAACTCTATAATCAGGTATCAGTGCGACGAAGGCTTCAGACAGCGCCACCTGCCTGTGGTCCGCTGCATGGCAGATGGACAGTGGCAGAAGCCACAAGTGGAATGTATAGCTCGTAAGTAATTCTCGTAAGTAATGCACACACACACACACACACACACACACACACACACACACACACACAAACACACACACACACAATTTGCTCATGGTTTACATATTTAAATATATTCAAAATTCTTTCTTTTTTTTTTTTACAGAAATCAACAACAGACTAAAGAGATCTATTCGGCAATGGTCAGCTTCGAGAATATCAGTCAAAAAACACATGTAATGAACTATAAAGAACTAGTTAAGAGAATTTAAGATTCACAAATTTAAGAATTTTTAAGAGTCAAAAAAATTTTCTAAGTAAACATTTGATATCAAAACATTTTTAAGATAAGCTCCCCTCTTGTATATAGCATCACTACCCACACACATAGTTTACTGGAGTGTCACTCAGTGATAAAGAGACAGTATATGATCTTTTTTGTGATTTTTTTTTTTCCACAAGAATTTTACGTTATTTATGAAAGTAGTATTAGTAACATCAGTAGTTAATTGGAACACTGCACATTTGAACTTTTCACAAGGTTTCACAGATTACGTCATACAGGTTCGTTCCAGACCTCTGGCATTCTTCAGGTTGTCTCCAAATATCTGTTGATTTTTTACTAAACCTTGCAAAGGAGGGTCTTACGTCCAGACAGTCTGGAATTTTATGGTGAAAAGGAACAGCTAAGATCTTGATGAGGCCTGTGTCCCTGCACTTTCTTATGAGAGGAATCAGAGAATAGTGCTATTTTCCCCCTTTGGGCACCATTATAAGTTTTGCAAGGTACAAAATTTTTACAGCACTTACTATACATATATATATATATATATGTAACATAGTATAAGAGAGATGACCTCAAGTATTATTTAAATCTATAGTCTTAAAAGAATATAGAAATGTTTTTAGCCATAAAGAAGAAGAGGTTTACATGCAGTTAATTTATTTTGCTTAACAAAACCATACAGTTGGTGAAAAACAAAAAGTGTAATTCATTTTTGATACACCTAGAACCAGCCAATGAAATGTGAGATTAGGAGTATTTATTGATTAGTCACAATATTACATTATACCTGACAATTTGACAGGCTTTGCCATTTTTTTAATCCAAAAGACTCAGATGACAAAACCATACAAGATACATACCAACACAAAAGCATTACAACAGCCTAAAGCAGGGCTGGACGTCAGATCCTGTCAAACTGTCAGTGTGAATTTGTGCTAGTTGTTTCTAGTTGTTTTCATGTTTGGATCGCCTTGTCAAGAGCTGTGCAGGACGCAGCACTGTAAGACCTGCCGCTGCTTGGACGACCAGCTAACTGCCATCACTGTTACTCCCGGGTCTTACAACACCTTTTTTTTAGTATCGGTTAAGACAAAATGCCTTATGGTTTTGTTTTTGAAGCACATTGAAGCACATTGTGTTGTGAGGCTGTGCCTCTTTCCCCTGAGCACTGGGGACCCTCTTTTGTAGACTGCAGTCTTGTTTTCATCAGCAGTGTCGAACCGATTAGCAATTTTTGACAATCTTAAAAATCTTATCTTTTTGACAGTTCATATTTCAGTAAAGGAGTGAAAGTAAGTCTTCACCACATCAGATGCAGTGAAGGGCACATTGAGAGACAAATGGTTATCTTTAAAGATCATGTTTATTAAGTCACAGATGACAGAATATTTTTGTTCAAATAAATTTATTGATGAAAAGGAAATCCATGAAAAATTGCCAAATAAAACATTCCATACATCAATTTTCCTACAAGCCTTAGTTTTTGGGGGATTTATTTTATTTGTATTTTTTCTATGAACTGTTATTTTCTATTCACAGGTAATGGAAAGTTAAGTATTCTCACCTGGTCCACAGTCAAAATGTATTTGTGGTCAGTGAAAAGCAAAGTCCCTTTGAGTTATAAGAGTTGTAAAATTACAGGAGTTGCCATATACATGACAGGGTGTGGGGCAGGCAGTCAGCCGCTTTTAGTTGAATGGACTCTTTTAGGGCTCTCCTGATGCACTGAGCCCTTCCTCCTCTCCTGCCTAGGGCTCCTTCATCTCATGAGAGAAATCTCATGAACTCAATCACTGCACAGAAATAGCACAGCAGACACAGCACAACTGAAATA
>JAOXYF010000020.1:6561392-6583833 GCA_028565775.1 Sternarchorhynchus goeldii | reverse complement strand
TATACCCATATGGAATAACCCCCACTAAATAATATATACCCATATGGAATAACCCCCACTAAATAATATATACCCATATGGAATAACCCCCACTAAATAATATATACCCATGTGGAATAACCCCCACTAAATAATATATACCCATGTGGAATAACCATTATTTCCAGCTCACTACAAAGCGATAGATGTAGGTATAACGCACTTTAAGCATCTTTCAGAATAGTAGTTTTATCATTCTTACGTCTATCCTAGACATATGGTATTTGGGAATTATCAATAACTTGAATATATACAACCTAAATAAATTATACTCAGAAATTAAGGAAAAAAGACCAAGCATATGTACTTACCTCCCCAGTTTGAGACTTCATTAATATCTTGTGTAGTTATCCAAATGAGATTCAACAATCTGGATATCATATAGTAAATGGGAAGCTCTTTCAGTTATTCCCACTGCTGTGTTCTGGCCACAGATCCTTTAAACACATTTAACACAACTATAAGACTACAGATCATCATTCTATTGAACTCTGTATATGAGAAGATATGTCAACAGTACCATTATCAAAGACAAACAGCAAAATACCTCCCACTATACTAAACCTTTGTCAAGTTTCAGCTTCAATCAAAAACAAATCCACTGAATTAACTTGACCTCGTCAGTGTTCATGAACTTCCTACAACAATAATCTCCCAAACCCAACTTGAATTCAACTCGGTAATAACCCAGTAATAACAAAGCACTGTGTTCTCCAAAGAGGGAAGGTGATGGATAAACAAACAATCACTTTTATTACCAAGAACGTCTGGAAAGGGGGGAAATGAAGGTGGTTTTGTGCCATTCCAGGTGGCCGATGATGGGTATGGCGTGGCTTACATTATCGTGGGGGAGAACCTTATCAACTTCCACATCTCCTGCAAACATTCCAGTCAAGAAACGGTGAGCAGAGAGCTTGCAGTATTTTACACACCCGACCCGTGTTCACACACATTTGTACTGTTAACACTACATGACTACTTTGACGAGTAATTTAATTAATTTTTTTCCCACCTTCAGGACTCCCAGCGCTTTGGCAGCCACATCAAACAGGCAATGCTTGACATGTTAGACTTGTTTCAGCTGCAGCCAAAGGCCTGAAGTGAGAACGCACCGTTTTCTTTTACATTATCCACCACCTTCTTTCTGTATTATTTAAACAACCTTGAGACAGGAAATATGCTTCTGAGTTGAAGGAATTCAAGTTCTTGATAACAGTATTTGTGCGCAAGAAAGGAAATTGAGGGTCTGTGCGTGTGCATGCATGTGTAAATGTGCGTTTGAAAAGTTCTGTCTGAAACTCACTTGAAAAGCGGTGGCACTGTATGTGCTGGTGCCTTATAGAGAGACATTAAGGGAAATGTAAGGGTTAAGTAGGAGCCAGTTTAACTTGAGTCCATTAATCTATTGCATTTAACATCAATATAACAGCCGTTGACCTTGCTCCGATCACCTTAATACATTTAAATAATAATGATTGCATTCAAAACCACAAGAACTAACCATATGCTGACATTTCAACTTGCATTTCAAGTGGATGAAATAACCTCCTGACCATGGGTCACTGTAGAAGTCGTTTATTTCCATTGGCTAACCACACACAGAGCTTCACAGTCTCTATGTGGCTGATGACATCATTGTGGTGAATCTTGCATGAGGTGTTGCTGTGCGCTGACCTCGTAGTTGCAGTGGAGAGGGGCTTTGCTGGCTCTCTCTGGCATCCAGTTTCATTCTTGCTGTGGTGCATGCACACATCATAGCTACAGAGTCACACCAGAATCATTACAGATGGCCAGACTTGCTGTGGTGCATGCACACATCATAGCTTCAGAGTCACACCAGAGTCATTACAGATGGCCAGACTTGCTGTGGTGCATGCACACATCATAGCTTCAGGGTCACACCAGAGTCATTACAGATGGCCAGACTTGCTGTGGGTGCATGTGCACAGTGTATTTTACAGAGTCATTACAGACGGCCAGTTTGGCAGGGCATCGCGCACGATACGAAGGAGGGTGAAGCTGTAAACCCAGCCCCCCTACCCCCCAGGTAGTGAAGTGGAGTAGGTATTTTATGGATTTTATGTTCCTTTTCAGCTGTACCATAAAAGCTTTTAGGGATTCCTGCCTACTCCCAGATGTAGGATATGTTACTGTTCACGGAAGGCTGAAAACATGGGTGTACATTTTTATTTTTTTATTTTTTGTTTTGAGTTACAGGTTTTTCTTCAATATTTTAAGTTGGGAACTAATTCAAGTTGTTTATTTATTTTGTGTTTTGTTTTTAATACCATTTATTATATTCATTTATTATATTCATTGTTAAAGTCTGTTCAATGAATGTCAGTTGAAATGTTTCTCTGTCCATAACAAAACAAAGATGTGAATATTCATGGCTTTTTTAGAATTAAAATGTGCATCCACATGCGCTTTATACCCAAATACAGTAACATTTAGATGATCAATCATATTGTTTGTTTGAACAGTCATTTGCAAGACTCGTCTTCATGAAGGTACCTTCAAATAGCTATCCATTTCCAAGTTTTGAAGAATGTAGGGATAGAAAGACCTACCACATTTAGTCCAATTGCGTGGTTGTGTTCGAATTCTAAAATCCAAAATTCTAATGTACAACAACACACTACAAGTAAATATTAATTGTATCAACCCTGAACCTCAACACCTAGGTGCGGTTTAAGAAATACACTGATCACCATTAGTATTACATCCATCTGTCCCCATGTGCTCCAAAAACACATGGACGATTTTTGCAGTGTATTGTCCTGCTATAAGAAGTCACTGTCATTAGGGATCATTGTCATGAAAGGGTGTACTTGGTCTGCAACAATGTCGAGTTAAAGGGTACATGTTAGAGTAACATTCAAATAAATGTCATGACCCAAGGTTTCTCAACAGAACATTGTCAAGAACACACTACCTCCACCAGCTTGGTTTTCCCCCATATACCACTTTTCCATCAACAAAATGCTGGTATTCATGATGATGGAGGTTGTGCAAAACTTTTAAGAATGGACTCGTATTTCCATTGGTTTAAGAGCCCAGCAGTTATGTATCTAGATGTGGGCATTATGGGTGTTAGAAGACATGTATAAACCACATGGCAGGGTGTTTTCCAGCTTTTGCAGGACAACTGATGATTCATTGTTGTGGTCTTGTGGTTGGTTGTTTTTTTTTTGTTTGGTTTTTTTTTTTTAAGTAGAAATGAAGGAAAAGCAGGTAAACTTTATGTGAATATACCAGAGACCTGCCCTTCAGCTGCTTGCGTTTCAGGATTTCAGACCAGAAAGATTATAGCACCAGAGTGGCAGTAATTTTGTTGGCTGAGAACCTTTTTTTGTGGTGGAAAAGCATGGAACCATTTAAGATTTTGGCACCATCGCCGGCACCATGCCAGTGGAAAAGTACTACTATCCTAACATCCTGGTGTCTCTTCCCTTGGTAAGTGACGCACAAGCATACGACCGTTCACGCGATGTAAATGAAAATGTGAGTTAGTAGACCAGGCTACCTTCTGCTGCTGCATGGTTCAATTATGATGCTCACATACCCATTGCACTTTCAGTGGTGGACGGGTCAGTATGCCCCAGTCACTCCTCATGCACATCAGCGTGCCTTGGCCACCCCAGACTTTTTAGCCGGTTCACTGGCTGATCTTCCTTGAATTACTTTTGGTAGGCACTAATCACATAACCGCACTGACCCAGCTGTACAGACATCACAATTTGGCCTTTGTCAGAGATACTCAGATCTTTAAATGCTCTCCCAGTTTTCCTGCTTCCAATAGATCAGATTTCGGTAATTGATTTTCTGCTTAATGTGTCGCCTCTTGAGGTATGTCACTGTAACAAGATAAAGTTTTAATTGTGTTGGTAATTGGTGTTTGTTAACTATCATGATTGTTTTTGGAAGCCATCTGTATTTGAACTCTCTTTCTCCTGGTCATACATCAATATAAGACAAACCACAAAGCCGTCATGGTGCTATGACGACTAGGATCTAGAGAGGCAAGATAAAACATTACGAATATGGATTATTTGCAAAGTCCTAACAAAAAAATGTTTGTGGCAAACCCCAATTTCCTGGTCTCCCTATATATTTTGCTCAATTTGAAATTGCTCAATTTCGTTGTACATGGTGCAATGACAATAAAGGGATCTTATCTTATCTTATCTCCCTATTTATCTTTTAGTATCAGTCAAATGTCTGAACTGGTCAAAATGAGACAAAGTTGTAAATCAAGGGTGAATGAGACACAGTTTTATCATGATCAGTAAACGATGCATTCATAGGCAAAACAGAAACCAAAACTCAATTGATGAAAGACGATGGAGATAACCAGGGCAGATGACCATGATGATGATGATGATGATGATGATGATGATACATCATCACAGCAGGTACACGGGCAGCAACACCAAACCAGCAGTGGAGAGTAAATAGAGTTTAAATAAGTCACACAATAAACTGAAGCAAGAGACCCCTGCTAAACAATAAAGTGATTTGGAACGACCCAATGAATTACAGAAGGGTAGAACAAGATTTTGGAACCATATAGTGGACAACACCAGTGGAGAGGAACACGAATAAGAGGGTGGGCCGTTACACACCCAACTGTTAGATTAATAACTTCAGTGACCAGGTTACCTACCATTAAACCTCTTGTATACAAGTTAGATCAGTTATATCCTCGAGTGCTGGGATAATGGGTAGAACAACGTCCTTGCATGGCATTCCTGCTGTCTCACAGTGGTGACATTTGTGTGGACGATGATGCACCACTGGCCTGAAAAGGTCACCAAGTTTAAATGAAAAAAAAAATGTCTCTTTCTTCCTGATTTCTTCCTGGACCTTGAAATTAGTATGGCTGTTCTTCCAAACTCAATAGCAAGGCTGGCCAAGGATTTGGTGTATTCTCTGTAGCCCAGAGCTTCCATCTGGAAGCCCTCCTTCCTTCCCTCCGGTGTGACGTACTCAACGTCTGCTTGATGAACTGGTTGCCCCCATTTACACCTGATCTCTTCATATGTTTCAAGTATCCGAATTATATCTGTATATAGATTAAAAGGCAGGTGTAAAAGATCCATTTAAAATGGATTCATTCAAACCACTTCAGGACGTGGTCCGATGTGCATTTTAGCCGTATATTATGGTTGTGTGCATTTATCTACCTCTCTAAAGCACGTTCAGTAACTGTCCGATGCAGTAGGTCACAATGCATTTGATGGCCTCCTCACTGCAACGAGGAGGCTGAGTCTGAAGGGTGCAGACTGTGGCAAGTTGTTTTTATTTTTTTATATTTATTTTAATTTTTAAACTTGCACGGCTCTCAACAGTTGAGCATTGTGACGATGCAAAAAATGTCACTTTGTTTTAACAAAAAAGTTGCAAAGCCTTCTGTAACTTGGTAGTAATATATAAATGTATAATATATAAATATATTAATAAGTAACAATCTAGCAATAGAACCACAATCTTTGCCATTAATACCTAGAAAAAAACAGGCATCACCCAAACCAGTTAACAGAACCTAACCAGTTTTCAGGTTTATTTTGTAGTCTCATTTTCTTACAAGCAGGCTATGCGTGGTGTACATTTCCTTAGCTGTATGGTTCCCCTGTAGTTAACCATGGTTAATGTTATAAGGTCTGTAAAATAAAAAGTTGTGTGTTAGTACAGCATATGAACAGGAACATGTTTTATCTACTGTGTTAAACTGTGGGTCACTCCATCAAGTTACACAATCAAGCAGCCTCACTGGAAGCCTTAAGAACAGTCTGGATGTCCACTCTGCTCTTCTCCCAGCTTTTATTAGTCAGACTGGAGTTTGAAAAGCAGCTTCCTATCATAATTCAGAAGCAAGCTGCACTTACACATAAAAAAAACCCTTTACTCATGTTTACACTGAATACATATTGTTGTTTTTCATAATCCAAATACCTATATGTATAATATTAAACCTTTCTGTGAGTTTGTAATTAATGCTAATGATTTGGTGGGTAGAGTGATTGAATGCTAATGGATGATGAGCATTGTAGATTAACATAATACACTGACCTGTATAATATTTCAAGTGTAATGCCGTTTATCACAGACTTTCAGTGGGTTTGAAATTAATCTTAGAGACTGAAAGATGGGTAGGTTTGGAAGGAAAGATTGTATTACCAAGGATTTAAACTTCATTGTGTGAAAATAAATTACAACAATAAATAATTTTAATATGGTTAACATTACATTTTATCTTATTTCCTGAGGTAATTTTTGTAGAGGTTTGGTGACGGGTATAAAGTGAACTAAAAGTCAATGTTATATGAAAGAGCATACCGTATTATCATGCAAGATGTTATATAACTTTTCGCCACAGGGGAGTGCCAGAGTGCATGTGTCATATTATGGATGCTGAGACCAAGGAAACACAAAGGAAACACGTGGTTCTCGGCTACGACAGCGAAAAGTTGCTTAATGTGTAAATGCTTTCACCGGGAGAATAGGCTAGCTAGTGCACTCCACCTCCAGTTTTTGGGGTGTTGACTGGGGGAGTGGACTGGGATAATCCGGGCCTAGCCGCAAGTCTCGCAGAGAATCCCCTCAGTGTGAGGCATGTTAAGGCATGCTCCCTGCTCATCTAATTATATCATCGGTGAAATGTAATCGTACTACAGAAACACCAGCACTTCCAAACGTATAATGTGCAATTTAACATGCAATTTCAGTGTTACATAGTAATGTCATTATTGGAATAAACAGCTTTGAAAGTTATTTCCTTAATAGCTTGCTATTACTATCCAGTAGTGTATTGTACAATGCATGTAAAAATGTTGTTTTGCTCATAAAATGTATCCATAAAACCATAGACTAATTTAATTACATTTAATTATGGATTTTCCTTCAAGACAAAAAAGATCTCATTAATTTTTTATATGGCTCTATAAACTGCACGCTGTGTACTTTCAAAATATCACGAAATGGAGTCATTTAGAAAAAAAAAAAGCTCCCTTCGACTACGAGGAGTGTTTTTCGATCGCACCCGGGGAAGTATAGGAAGTAGAGGACGCCAACCGCGAGCTTTATGTCGGACACAAGCGCACAAGCGAACCCAGAAAGACGACGCGTCGTCAGTCAGCGCTTGTTTCGCGTGACAGTGAAATTTCAGTCGTGTTTGCATACGTTGGAATGCGTCTGCAACCCCCTTTGTTATGGTGAGAAGCAAGAATGCTGTCTCTCCTCAATTAAAATTCCTTTCGTTGACCTCTTGACAAAAGGTATTTAAAGCAGAAGACATTTGATTAACAATGCGCCCGGTTATTTGATGTACAGTTTTCTTGTAGCCAAAACGGTGAGTGTAACTGGCCATGCATATCAGAACGGATGGAAACTTATAGCGCCGTATGTTTTTCCGGTTGTCAAACGTTTGCTCTACAGATCATTATGGGAGGCTGGTATTCAACACACGGGAGAACGCAAAACTCGTATAAAACAACTGTTCTCCTAAAATGGTGTTTTAACGAGGCTATTGTTTAATCATATTTTATGCAGTCCTTTTAATCACTGTTTTAAAATCGGAAAGAATGTCTACAGTGGTCGGCAAAATGGGTTGAAATGTATTCAGGTAAAAGTTCTTCCCAAACCTAAGTTCGTTCTGGTATAACGTTAATGCTCTATCTCGAAGCCATTGCAGCTCACACATGCGCAAGGGGCAGTTAGGGCGATGGGCGGGTGTTGGTATAAATTGCCTCTCACTACCGTTCCCCGACTGTCCTCTGAACTCTGAGACAACCTCGAGCATCATCATTCACACAAATGCAACAGCTCGGAAACTAAACGGACCTTCTGGGACTACCCACTGCATTTCAAACC
Source organism: Sternarchorhynchus goeldii (assembly GCA_028565775.1). Taxonomy (NCBI): domain Eukaryota; kingdom Metazoa; phylum Chordata; class Actinopteri; order Gymnotiformes; family Apteronotidae; genus Sternarchorhynchus; species Sternarchorhynchus goeldii. The sequence continues at coordinate 6,575,922 of JAOXYF010000020.1, read as the reverse complement.
AGTCGAATCACTTTTTCATGTAGAACAGGCGATGGAGGATCAGAGAGTCACCTATCACTCTTCTTGTAGATCGTGCACAAGAACGGAAAAGCGAAAAACAGCGGTAAGAGCTGTGAAACCTCTAAATTAGCTCATTTTTACCACTTATGCTGTGGTGGTTTAGCTATCGTACCTATATATTCACAACCTTTACTTGCATTTTTGAGGAGCCAGATAGTATAGTATCTAAATAGACGACATTCATACGGACGTCAGCTACACATGGTTGTTATTGTAAATAGCCTAGTGTTCAATTGTTTTAATGGGGGCAGATGTTTGGCGGTGCGATTATGCAAAAACTTCCGTGCAATTGAATGCTACTCGCAGACAGCTCATCCCAGCTCATATGAGTAGCATCGATTTAAATGCGAACTTATTTTCATTTTGCAGATGACTTCATCGAGTAGAATTTTGCTCTTCACAATGACATTGTCACTGTACTCATTACACGCCTCGGCAGAGACCCTTTGCGGTGGAGAACTAGTGGACACGCTTCAGTTCGTGTGTGGAGAAAGAGGCTTTTATTTCAGTAAGTTTTAATACTACTCAAGGCAATGTACGCGGAATGTCAGCACGCGTAAATGGGTTACTACAGATTCCAGACCAGTCTAGACCTTTACTAGACAGCTGTCCAGGTTAAATGACTAACGCATTTTCTCCCCCTAATGCATTATCACACCACCAGGATTGTTAGTTTTGGCGCACCTGCATGATTTTGTCTAAAGTTACTCATGTATCATCCTGACGGCATGTTTCTTTTCAATTAGCAAATACTGTACAGTTCACACACGTTTACTGGCATTTCCACAACGTGATTTATGTGAGTGTAAGAACGCTTATAGATTGTCAGTATTTTTTAAGACTAGTTCTTAACTCCACTTTATTGCTTGATTTCCTGGATATTTTTTTTCAACTCAGCATGTGTTTGTGTGGTTCTTTTAACTCTGTGGTGTTTGAAGGCATTTGGTGCAAACGATGAAATTAGACGATCTCTCTTTCTATCCTCTCTCGCGTTCTCTCTCTACTGTGAGGGCCTTCCCCTCTTGTACTTCTCCTGTTCTTTATATTTTAACGGTGTGGAGTAGACAAAAGACAAGGTTAAACGATCCATTTATCTTAGCCATTCAAACATGTTTTCAGTGCTATTGTTTACTTAGATTTTATTCCCGTTTTGAACTTATGAAATGAATAAGTGTAATAAATAGTAGAACTACTACTGCTGACACTATTTTGCTCCAGCGATTACTAATCAGTGTAATGTGAGTCAGTGTAAAATGTCAGATGTCACAGTAAGCCTTATTTTTTGTTTTTATGTCTTGCAAGTAGAACATTTCCACAGCCATCAGTAAGTTAGGGAATAAAGTGGTAATAGTTGTGGTCCAGGGCAACCCCAGTGTTGATGCTAGCCTTCCATCACCCCACCCCCCTCAACCCCTCCTCTCTCACCCACAGGCAGGCCCTACAGATCAAATGGTCGGCGTCCCCAGAGAGGTATTGTGGAGGAGTGCTGCTTTCGGAGCTGTGATCTGCACCTGCTGGAGCAGTATTGTGCCAAACCTGCAAAGTCTGAACGTGACGTCTCGTCAACCCCGACGCAGGCCATCCCAGCATTACACACTCTTCACAAGGTATGTGTGTTTACCTGGCCACCGAACGGTTACACACTCTTCACAAGGTATGTGTGTTTACTTGGCCTCTGAACGGTAGCCTGCCTATGTGGTTCTGGTGGAGCATAAACATATTAACAGAGAACATTCGTTCTACTGAAGACAGATCAGTGTTTAGTGCATCCACTCCGAATGGCTAAACAATGAGTGAAGCAGGCCTGCACAATTTGGACAACATACTGTGTTACGATTATATTGTGATTGACATGTGCCTGGCAGGATATTTAAAGCTCATTGGTGTAAATTTGATGTGATTTGGTTAAAGATTAGTCAGTGTCATTTAGACCAAAATGATTCACCTTGTTGAATCATGCCACGCTTGATCAAAACAGAATGCTCACAGCACATAGTGCACACAGCACACAATTGCATATTGTAGGCTTCCGTGGCATCAGCATTGAAAATACTGATATTGTAATAACAAGTAACAGCCGATATATCGCTCATCCCATGTGGAAAAACAGCTGAGAAGGGTTGACGTTGAGCTGGCAACATGGAGACATACAGATCCACGAGCACATGGCCTTGGTAACACGATGCCAGTCTACTGGACAGCACTTGGAATGATGTCGTTATTCAAAACACCAAAACAAGTGTTGTGTCACATTCTGATGAGTTGTTATGCCATGTGGTCTTGGCATGAAAATATGTTAAGCGCTGGCAAGGCTGTTGGCCAGCTGGCCAGGGCTTGAATCTCAAAACAACAAAAACAAATGACCCAACAGCACAACAATTGGGCTACGTTTAAGAACAGCACATTCGAACTAAGTGGGTGTTTGGAGTCACGCTTTCAGCAGACCCTCTCACCACAGTGGCCCTGCACACAGGAGGGCCTTTCTTTGGCCAGCTACCTTGACGTTTTTTGGGAGACTCTTGTTGGTCCATTATAGTCGGTAATAACTGGAATGTGTTGGCTGTGCCGGAGAGGGAGCTGGGGCAAAACAAAAGACAGCCTGTGTCTGAGATATGGGTCATGACCCTGCCATCGCCAAACACTACATGCCACATTTGAGCAAGAGGCACTCAGCTGAGTAAGTGCCATTCTGTTGACCCTCGAAGTCTTTAACAGGCCTGGTAGAGTAATTTAGGTGGCGAAATGGTGAATAAACTATATGTGGGAAGACGAAAATGAGGCGTGGAAGTGCACGAGTCTTCTAGAACATTTGTTAAGCGTTGTTGCAGAGTAATCTCAGGGTATAAAGCTGGTTACTTAAGGTGATAAATCTGTTCTCTTTTGCAGGAGAACTCAAAGAGGCCCATTAATGGGAGGTTTTCCAAATATGACGTGTGGCAACAGAAGCCTGCCCAAAGGCTGAGGAGAGGAGTACCTTCAAGCCTCCGCACCAGAAAGTTTAGGAGGCAAGCTGATAAGATCCAGGCCCAGGTGGAGGTCGACTCTCACCGGCCCCTGATGAGCATCCCCAGCCGACACCCACTTATCCTCCATCGCACCCAGAGACACGCCAGTCAGAAGTGAAGCCAGAACTGCCAAGACATCAGAACACAAGGGATTATAACCCCCCAGCCTTCATCAACGGAGGCATTCCTCGTGAGCCTTGCCATCAAGCATCCTTTGCAAATACAGATATGAGCGTTATGTGTTATGTCCCACCTAACCCAGCCGAAGACTTTGTTAGCAACAGAGCTGAAAGTACGAGTGATGGACCAGGCAACAGGAGATGTGAATGCAGTGTCTGACTAACAGAGTGGACACCCAGTACTGATATGGTTGAATTGCCCGAGTGCATATATCAGCGAGTGTGACGGTCTTCCTTCCACAGCATCCACCTCTGAGACAGAGTGATTGTCTCTTTTGCACCTGTGATTATTAAGTTACACTATAGGAAACGATTTTTATTGAAATTAGACTCCTCTATACGCACCTTTCTACCAACCCTCCCATTCCCCTCGGTGGTGCAATAATGAAGATAAACATCAGCACGTTGAACAAGGCCGCGGACAGTGACAATGGCACTATTTTTTTACGGACTGGTCGATATGATAATTTTATGGTGCTACCTTTGGGAATGGACTCAAAGAAGAGATTGAAAGCAATCTGCGCTCGTCACCATGTTAAACTTTCCGTTTTAGGAAACACAAGGCATTGACCGAGAGGCAAATCAAGAGTGGCTTGACCGGGAACGAGCTAAAGCAACTTGGACTGTTCTCTGAGATCCAGTGCGCAGGCTGCGGGGAGAGGAGGGCGTGTCCTCGGGGCGTACGCCTCATGAGTTAGCTTCCAGACAGCATGAGAGAAACATCAAGGAATACCGTTGTTGAGGACATTTTGCAAACAAGTCGAGTTTGGACTTTGAGCAAGAGCAGTCTTAAGATGCCACAGACCTGTACCATAACATTTCTGTTTCCAGTCTAAAACCTTGCCATTTTATCAATTATTTCCTGTCTTTACTACATATATACAGTACAAAAAGAATGGAACAATCATTTCAAAGGGAAAACAGCAATAATGTCTTCTTGCATATTTTCCATGTACAGCAGTAGTATTCCAGTGCTTTTGCTTGAAATGAAATACTTGAATATGTATAATTAGTCTCCAGGGACACCATGTCATGGATCTTAAAGTAGTATGAACAGTTTTCTTGCAGAATGAGTCTCCAAGCATTTTCTCTTGGTTCAGATACAAGTAATGGCACTGTATAAAGGCATTATTTATTTGATATAAACATGAAAAATGGTCCCAATGATGGCACACATCCATAACTGGCAGATTTGTGTTACAGTATCATTTTATTTGTACTGCTTATGTATGTAGATGCTTTGTACCAAAAACGTTTTCTCTTTTTTAAGTAAAGTCAGTGGAAGCTTCAGAAGTGTCTCGTCTTGCTTTTTATGCCCAACGTGGTTTTGCCTGTATTCACAGGAATGAGATTAAATTTATCCATAACCTACAGCAGCTGCATAAATACTGGCGTTTCACGGAGCGTAGATCCCGAGTCAGCATGTGCGTTTTTGGTGCAACACTGATCATTTTAAACAGGCGGTGACCTGGCCGCCCCCAGGGGAGGGTAAAGGCTTCAGAAAAGTTGCCGTTCATCTTTTACAGACTACTTTTCACAAGAGGTCAAAAGGTCAGGTCACAGTCACGCTACATCCATATTAGTTAAATATGTGCCTTGTAGATGGTACTTCTTCGCATGCAAGCGAGTGACTGAGTCATTTCTGCATGTGTCAGTGTAAAGGGACCCGTGAAACTAGGCTATATATGCTTTGGGAATACAGGAATGCTTTGGTACTGTACAGGTGAGTAGCTGATGTTAATGCATAAAATTCTTCTGCTCATTTCCACGTTACCGTACTTGACCCCGCCCCTCAATGACAGCAGCTCTGCAGGCCTAAACCTGCACTTGCTGCTGCTCCTCATTCCTTATGAATACTGAAAAAAAAGTCTCAAGGCCAGATATTAGTTTCTGTCTTGCGGGTGTTTATATAAGGCTTGGAGAGACTGAGATGTGATTTAAGATGAGAGCTGTTTTCTCCAAAGACTTCCAAAGGTTTGAGGAACTGTCAGCAGAATGGGGTTAGGGGGAGTTTGGGGGTGGGGGATGATGTCTGAAATATGTCTGGATGCCCTGGATCAAAAGAGGTGAAGTAATAGTAATAATCAAGCAGTAAATAGTTAAAAGAATCTCCCATCAAGAGATGTTGGAATCCACTGCTTTCCCCTGCTCTGCGCAATATTGTAATTTCCTGTTTACATTAGGAGGAAGATTTATGATGTCACCATTTTATGGCTTCTGTTTACAAGTATCAAACCACATTTTCTTGGATCAGTTATTCTGTTGGAGACCATAGTGCTCATGCTGTACACAGGCTCCGATAGCTGACCCCAGAGCAGTTGTCCTCTGGCTGTATGCAGCTGAAATAAGGACAAGGAAAGAGTTAACGGAGAACAATCCAAGCCCTGAAGTACAGATTCACACTGACACACTGTGCTTGTTAGTCACTCTATTGTGAGAATAGATGATGGCAAACTACTGATGCCCCACTGAGCGTGATATCTGTCACCCACCATGTGGGCATGGGCTGAAAACATGTTCCTAAGCAAACAAGCAGTGATTTGAAGAAATATGCACGTGCACAGAAAGCCCTTGTGTACAAAATGTTTAAAAGTTCAGTACAACAATACGATCATCAATATAGCTAGGCTGGAACTGCAATGAGAAATGTTAATCAGAAGGATTGGCTCAGTACTCTACCATCTGGTGATGGGTCGTGACAAGATGTTGTCTGCTAGCAACATAATAGTATTCCTCTAGTGTCCAGTTAAGTTAATAGGAATGTGTTCATTATGTGCATAGGTATGGACAGGAAGTGCAGAACATGCATGAAAACCAGGCTTACTGCAGCTGTGCGCCAGAGTATGTTATCTGCTGGGGTAATGAGGTTTTGGGGCTGGCCCAGTGGCATGGACTCTTAATGATGTATGGCTGGATGATAGTGTGGAGTGGAGGTTAAAATAACAACACATTAGGATAGGCCATTTTATTCAGAGTGGTATGCGGCAGGTATTTTCCTGCAAGCCCCATGTACTTACGATTTTGTCTTAGTTGATGTTAGCTCTGTGTACTCTCAGTCCTGCAAAGTGAAGACTTGTGAACATTCTATAAAGCCATTTAGAATATCTATAAAGACTTGTGAACATTCTATAAAGCCATTTAGAATATCTACAAAGCCAATCCTTAGAATATCTGTTGTCTGTAACTCTGAATACCAGTGGCATACTGACTGCACATGCTTTGATTCCATGTTACCAGTGTCCACAAAGAGGGCCTTTGTCTGGACGACACACTGATCTCTTCATTACGGCACTGGGACAAGTGTATTTAGGTTAAACTCAGCCCAGCCTTGCATAACACTATTACGCAAATGGACAAATTTGCTTTAGCACATGCGTTTGCTGTGACATCCCGGGTAACACAAGCAGGTCGAGCCATCAGCTGCCACCAGCTGCCACCGCTGCCACCTGACTGCCACCTGGCTGCCACCATGCTGCTGCTGAATGAGGGAAGTGGGTTGGAGGTGAGGAGAGCAGACACCTGTAGAATGCATGCACACACACACAGATTTAAGCATATAACAACATTAAGTCCTGGGCGTTTGTAGGAGTTGCTATAACAGTTTTTAGGAGTTGGGCATTTGTAGGAGTTGCTATGCCTACAGTCTCTTCTTCAGTCATTTTGTATCAATAATACAATCAATCACTCAAAAAACAACCACACCCTCAGTCATACTTTCTGAACAGCTATCATATAACAGACATTTCTTCTGTTATAATTTCCTTCTTTCTTGTGTTGTGCAGATTATGAAGAAATCATTCAGAATATGATTAATACTTAATTAGGATGAGCTGTTCAATAAGATTGTTTACAATATGAAATGCCGTCTGATGGTTGAGGTTTTTTTCCAGCAAAAACTATTATTCAAATATCTTGACCTGAAGGAATCTCAAATGCCTAAACAAAGTGCCGATCGAACTTGATCGTTATCCACTCATTTTTCTCAGAAAAAGGTTCAGTGAGATCATTTTAAGCATACATCATTCTAATATGCTGTCTTTTTCTATTTGAAGAATTATTGAGGCTAAGTGTTCATCTGGAGAGCAGGGGGTAGGGGTAAGTGAGAGGGTGGTGGGGAGTGTCGGACATAACCCTGTGGCCTGTGTTCACACCCACCTCACACTCCTGTGTCTGCCACTTTCCGGATCACACAGTCTTGCACACAGTGACATGTCTAATACTTCAAACTGGGGCATGGGGCATAGCTTTTTAAGTGTTTCATGGTCTAAATTGAGGTTGTAAAAGAGGTTATAAATGCAGTGAAACTTTTTCAAGAACAATGAGGCTACACAAGTGTTTCATAAGACTACTCTTATAAATATTCCTGGATGTTTTGTAATTCTCAGAGATAGATTCCCTATTAAAATACCAGGCAACAGCTCTGGCAAAATTTATGAAACACGTTTAACCAGCATAGTTGCTCATATGGCATCTTTAGTCTTACCCTTCAGCAAACAACTTGTGTGCTGTCCATGGTCCTGAAAAATGCCTTGTTGAGATCTGCTAATGAAAGGTCTTATAATTTTGTCACAACCTTGGACTGGTGACTAATGCCCAGATATTTTTAAATAAATAATCACTTAGTGCTTCTGCCTTGTGACCAGGGGTAAAGGATTATCCTGCATCATCATACAGCATCATCATACAGCATCACCATACAGCATCATCATACAGCATCATCATACAGCATCACCATACAGCATCACCATACAGCATCACCATACAGCATCATCATACAGCATCACCATACAGCATCATCATACAGCATCACCATACAGCATCACCATACAGCATCATCATACAGCATCACCATACAGCATCACCATACAGCATCATACAGCATCATCATACAGCATCATCATACAGCATCATCATACAGCATCATCATACAGCTTCAGTCTTGGATGCTAAATTCTATGGCATGTAATCCAAATTCCTAGACCTTGTTGTTCCTATTTACCCAACCACAACTGTATTCACTTTTATGGTATTCACTAAAATAAACAATGTATACAGTACATCTAAACAGTTTTGTAGACACTGGGCCCTAAAAAAACACACCAACTCTGATACTATGCACAATAGAAAGTCAGATTTTGTCTGGAAGATGGTTTAACTAGATCAGCTCGGCACTATGGTGTGTTGAGATTTTTGTACATTAGTAGAGTGGCAAAAATAAGGAGATGCAGGAGGAGGAGAAGAAAAACAAGGAAAATCAACAACTATAACAGCAACAATCACAATGACTCGTATTAAGTATGTGATACTAGAAAGTTCTTGCATAACAGAAGACATTGCATTCAAACTGAACCTGTGACGTAGGTAGAGATGACAAAATTGTCTCTGCCAATAGATCTGAAGTTAATGAAATGCCAATCATCTACAGAGGAATGCCTCAAAATCTTCATTAATTTTCTTCTTTAAAAACTGTGCTGAAATATTAGGCAGCTTTCTCGCTGTTTAATCTCCAGCTAACAAAACAAATGCAAATATTTACCTAGACACTTTAAACATCCCAATTCTCAGGCTCTTTCCTCTTCAGCCATTTGGCAGCCATTCCAGCAGTTTGGTTGGTTCCTTCTATATTAGTCAAAATTTAACTAACTCTAGATAGCTTGTGTTGCAAGCAAAAGACACACAATTTACACACCAAGGATGCTAATTATGATATGAAATTTGATTTCATGATCTGATGGGAAACCAGTTCCTCTGGATTTTAGATCAGTTTTGACTGAACAAATTCTTCAGTCTTCAAATTAGCAGTTGTGTGTTTTATTTATTTGTTAAATATAAAAGTAAAATCACTTGCTTAATTTTATTGGTCAAACCAGGTATTTCTTAATAAATTGACATTATTCTCATGTACATTTGGATCAGAGATGAAGAGATAAGAGCATCTAGATTTTGACCAAGGAGACTTAAATCTGCTTCTGTACTGCAGTATTCCAAACAGAATATGACAGACCTGTTACATGAAACCCACTCGCTCCTATGAAATATAGGTTCCTATTTTCCTTGACTAGGACTAACAATTAAAAATAGTGAAGCTGTCACTGTTTTCCCATGTGCAGATACTCCTAGTGCAGTACCTCCATTTTCTCCATTGCTACTGGGGTGCCTCCATTTTCAGATCTACACTGTACACATGTGATATGCTAAAACACTTTTCTTTATCAGTCTGTTATTTTTGCTCATGCTCCTCCTACTTTCTACCTGTGTTTATTTATCTGGTGCAAAATGCATTTCCTTTTTTATTAGTTTTTTTTTAATTTATTTCCAATATTTATTTATGTTTACCTACATAAATGCTTCCTTCCTTCCCTCTTTCTTTACATGGAGGTGCTGATAAAAAGGTGTGGATCCCAAGATTTCTTCAGCTGAAACAGAAAGTGATCATATTCCAGAATTCATTCCACCTCAGAGAATGTTAGACTATTTAAGGTTTCTAGGAATGGCCCCAGACTGTGGTACTCCAGCTCAGTCCTGATGAAGAGCTTTCTGGAGAGCTGGCTGGACACGTACTTGGCCCTGCTGTGCTTATAGGTATTTATCACATGGAATATTCTGCACTGCACATTCTTCCATTTGAATTATACCACAACTGTGACATTTCTAAAATTGCCTAAGGTTATATAATAACATTTAGATACATGTATAACCTCTGGTTAGGGGCAGCACATATAGTTTCGGTGTTGACTGCTTTAATAAGTAAAATTGCAGGGCCTGAATACAGACACAGTATGGTGCTAAATCAGACCTGTGCTTTTCCTGGTAGGTGACTGGCATACCTGCTAGTGCAAGGCCACTGATTGATCATTCACAGGGACTTTGCCACCAGGCCACATATAAGAGATAGCAGGGGGTTGGGGCGGGTTTCACAATGTTAATGGATTGAACAATCAGGATGTGTGCTTTCTGGGAACACTACAGTACACAGAATTTAGAAGTGGTGCATAAACCAGACTTTGATATTGTTTCTAAGTATATACCAATGCAGTAAGGCCATTGATTCTCAATTAATTTCGACTATTAAATATTCCAGTATCTGATTGGTCACTGATACAAAGTGTCTATAAAAATAAACATAATAAATTTGATCCAAATGCATATCATTCAAAATCCAAGATGACAATGAATTAAACTGATTAAAATCATTAATTTACCATTCATTTTATTTCTATTAAAGTCAAAAATACTCAAAATTAATCAATGCACTTTAATGTTTCCAAGCACAAAACCACAAAAAAGCTTCTTTACAATGTGATGCCCTGCAGAATAGAACACCAGTGACAGTATAATGTTTAATTTGAGGTTATTTACATCTATATTGGGTAAAAATATTATAGCCCTTTGTCTATACAGTCCAACCATGTCTGGGGACCATAAATAATTGGACCAATTATCATAATATTCACTAACAGGTTCAAATTTAGTATTTAGTTGCAAGTCATTTACAGTTGTGGACAACCACAACCCATAGACTTTATCAGATACAAAATGTCTTTCCTGGTGAAAGTGTACTTGGTCTCTTAAGCAGCCGTTTTCAGTTCATACCTGTGTGCAGAGCTTTTTCCATTCAGTCTCTAGTATGTAAAATACCTGATCAGTGGGACTCAAGTTAGGTGATTGATGTGAGCAGTCAATAACATTCCACACTTAGTGTCAATGCCCTGCCCTACTGGGATGTGATACGACATACACTGAGGTCCAAGAAACTGGATTGGTTCAGGGCAGTTGGAGCTGCTTCATAACCAGAAACCACATGGGAACCAGTTCCACTTACTGCATTACATGTTGTTCACAACATCCTTCAAAGATAAGGTCAGAGCATTTCCTTTCATTTATGAACATTTCTAAATCTAAAACAAATTTTGAAACTTGTTTTTTTTTTTAGCTCTCGTGTATAAACTGATATATCAGTTCTTCTTTCTACTTATGAACCCTTTAAATGGGGAAATCCTTATATGGCTCAGCAAATATGGATTTAAATACCCTTAAATTCACACTTACATTCTGCACTTTAACATGTATGTCAACGTTTCCTTTTCACATCCAGTGTAATGAAGGGATACACAATTTTGTGTAGATTTACACTTTACAAAATGAATACACTAGCACAAACATTTTTTTAAGCTACTTGAAAAACTCCAAAAAATAGTTTCTATAGTAAGTATATATACTTCATTACTGTACTTAATACTTAAGTAACATTTTTGTCACAATTATTTCTGTCACAAATGCCTTTTATTTCTATTCACTACATTTCATAATAAAAATTGGTACCTTCTGCTCACTACATTTTAAAATCAGCTTGCTACTGTGTTATATATATATATATATATAACACAGTAGCAAGCTGAGTTTTACAGTAGCAAGCTGATTTTTTATATATATATATATATATAAAATCAACCAATATCTATTCAGGCACCTCACCAAGCACCAAGCTGTTAGCCAATCAACATCCACCTGGAAGTAAAACATGAACAAGGGGTCACATGAACTTCTGAGGTATATATTTGCATATTTCTACAGGTCACCTGTGATTGGCTACTTTCACAGAATTCTGCCTCACAGGAAGGATGTCAAAGGCCTTTTCACACTGCAGGCTTGACCTTTAGTTCCAAAAATTATGCTTCAATTCAAAGAACTGAGAATGAGCTACTACTGAGATAAAAAAACAAACAAACAAACAAAAATTCTGGGGTCCTTGTTATAATGGGATGATGGCACACAAGTCTTGACAGAAATGTTATTAAAGATGATATGGCTTTACTTGCAGATAGGAATCAATTTTTTATTCAGTGTTGACTAATATCAACATTTGTTTATTAGATGTTTTTAAAGCCACAAGATACATTTAATAATCAATATGTCTGGAGGATTTGTACTTTAACCTGAGTAAGGGACCTCTGGTTATCACAGTTACTGGTATAAGCAGCAATTAGAAATCTGTTCTTTTGTATAAAGCAGCTCCTCCTGAATACCATGTAGGGCAGTTGCATAAGGAAGACTGGTACAAATGTTCTTAATTTGAGACTCACTGTACACTGTTGTAGTAACTAATCAAAAGCCTTAGTGATATATTTCCCTGTATTCACAAAAGCACGATTCTGGGTAACACGCAAAGAGAGAAAAAGAGAAGGAGGACCCGTTTCTCTGGAATTGGCCTTGGAAAGATATGGATATTTGGACAGAGACCTACCACAGTGCAAGGACCTATCGGTCAATGCTGAAACGTGAATCACGTGGGATAAACAATACTCCAGTAATGTCACTATCCATGAATTTGATGAATTTTCACTGAAATAAAATCTGTTCACACGTTGTTCTTCTTTTTTTCAATTTGAAATGTTATGATTGTTGTTTAAACTGTTAAGATTGTTGTGTGTAGATTTTAATGAATTGGCATTCATGCGTTTGCATTTCATCACGATGTGATCAATGTACTGGAGCAACCGCAGCCTCTTAAGTGCAACTTGAGGTCCTAGCAGCAGTTTTGCATTCGTTCAACGTGACCCTTATTTGTGGCTAGTGACTGGTGAAATATCTAATAACCAAGCAGAGCTGAGTTCCTCCTGCTGAATCTCAGGTTCAAATGCCAGCTGTGTCAAGTGACGATAGTGACTCAGTGGTCCTAAAAACATAAATGGGAATGTTCTCATTGAGAGAAAATGAACACAGGGGCCCTCTTTCAATCACTGCTAAGTAGCACATCGTTCCAATAACCTAGTAGTTGTGAACGGTATTAGCATTCAGCTTTTTCAATATTCTTCCTGAATGTTTCATGCCAATATGTGAAAAGATTTCAAAGCAGAGCTCCTACAGGATGGAGGAGGTGTCCATAGTCCCATTGCTTCTGGATTAGTAGAGCTGATGTGTAACCAGGAAGTGACCCAGAGCAAATGAACATGGAGACATGGTTAAAATAAACAGATCTTTTTAAACAGAGTAATGTGTAAGACCTTTGCTTTCTCATACTGAAACCAGTGACTTATCGATTATATCTAGTTTTACCCAGTGTGCCTTTCACTATTCCTGACTCTTTCTCCTGTGGTAACTATACAAAAAGAAAATAAAGGTGTTACATAATGCGATCAAAATTTAATGGAAAGCAAATATTTGTGGTGCACTATAACAATGCATTATCAGGCTATTGTTTTTTTGTTTATCAAACGTGAACTTTCTGCTGTTTAGATTAATTCTAGGCTTACAGAGAGAGAGGTAGAGAGAAAGAAAGAAAGAAAGAAAGAAAGAAAGAAAGAGAAAAAGAAAGACAGTGGATGTGTAAACAGTTTTCCCAAGCTTCACTATAAGCTCACTGGTAATAGCAGTTCCTCTGGCCTGACCTAGTTGAGCTATTTTCTCTCTTTCCATAAAAACACAGTTGGATGAGGTCAGGGAGATGCTGGGGCAGAGAGCGATAGCAGGGGATACAGTTTGAGGTTTGCTGTCTGGATGCTTGATGGATGACATCATTGTGTTGAAAGTGTTCCCCTCTGCCTCCCTCCACCGTCTCCGCAGCTTGAGAAACTGCTTTCCATTCTATTACCTCTGCCTTAAAGGGGAGTCCCACTGATTTTTCGCCAGCATGCTGCCTTCCTTTACCTTATGAACGCTATAGATGGGAGATAAATCACGCTCCACTGCCTATGTTGCTAAGTCTCAATGCTAGCCTTAGTATTCTTGGCAAAAACTAAAGGGACAGGACTGGACAAGCTTGAAGATGCAGAGCCAAAACAATCAGAATTGTTGATTGAATGTTGATTAGCGAGATAACATAATTTGAGGCATGACCACACATTAGAAGCATACACAGTTATGTGTATTGATTGCACCAGATGCATAACCTAATGAGAACTGCTCCCTTCAAAAGTATTGCAAAACAACATTTATTTGGCTGGAAGCTTTCTGGAGGGCAAATAAAACTTCTTCACCTCCAGAGTGAATTGTTTGAAATGAACGCATCCGTCCCAGAAATGTGACCTAAGTTTTGAGGAAAATAACGCTGTGCTCCAGCCTCCTTCCTGTCTCAGGCTGATTGTTTGTGACTCCAATTCATGAAAAAAATATATATACACATATCAGCAGCATGAAATCTGGAATATGGCGTGAGGTTGATGTCTGGGTCCTTTCATGAGGTAAGTGAACTTGGAGACAGGCATCCCTGAGAGACAGTCATCTGGGTAACCCATCCAGTTTAGAAACAAAGGGAAGTGAACAATATGGGGGAAAACAAACACACAG
>JAOXYF010000020.1:6547535-6558777 GCA_028565775.1 Sternarchorhynchus goeldii | reverse complement strand
TATATAGCAGCTGTTGTTTTGTCACCTGAGCCAATGCTATCATGCCTGTGCATCATATTGGTTTTACATTATTTGTAATATGACTATAAAAAACTCCAGAGAAATCAGGGCTTATTCCAGTGCTACAACCATATCTTTAGAGCAGAGGTGCTGCCCTTCAGTCTAACAGCACTGCACAGTTTAGTGACTTCCTTTGAAACACCTCTGTTCACTGTATAATAATTAGCTCATGATGCCAAAAGACAAGTTACCCTTTCAATATAAAGGAAAAAATATAAATAAAGAGATTGTCCATAACAGCTGCTAATCTGGCTGTGTCATAATATAGATCAAAAGGGACATTATCTCAGTAATAACTACATAGTGACTGGCGTTGGCTTTAATATCAGCATCCTATCTATTGCTTACTTAACTACATATAAAAATAGGAATGTCATAATTAAAAGGACTGGCTTTTTAAAACCCCTCGGAACACTGCCAAAAAAAAAGTAAGGAAAGACAGGAAAAAAACACACTAAATACGTCAATGTATTAAAACTTTCCATATAACTGACAAACAACAAAAAGTGGCGTGATAAGGATTTTGCTGCCGCAAATCACGTGCTTTCTTTGGTTGAGCTCACTGTTCTTATAAATATCCCACTCTTTTAATAGCTGTCTTCTCTGGCCCACTTTCCGCTGATGCTTGTGAGGTCGAGCTCTGCTCCTGACCCTCCTGCCTGGGGGTTGTGCTGTAGGGGCCGGTGCGGGCGAAGGCCCCGCCCTGGCACGCTTCACCATCCTGTTCCTCTGCTGCCTATTGTTTCTGCGCTCATCTGCAGGGTGAGGCTTCACTGGTGGCACGCAAGCCACCCAGCACATCCTGCCCGAATTGCACGGCATGGCGAACAAGAAAAACAAGCGCCCCGCTGACCGCTCCGGCGCGTGGGCTTTGGGCCGTGTGCGGGATGGGCGGGTGCAGCGCGGGACTGCCTCGGCGCAGGACGGCGGGATGATTAGGGAGCTCGGAGCTGGGGAAGAACTCAATAACCCATGAATGGAGGATGGCAAGGAAAACAAAAAAAAAACTACACAACCCTGTATTTGGTAACCATGTAACCTACACGGAGTAAACAGGGCCGACAGCCTTGGCCTAACTCAGAACAGCCACCCCCCCCCCCTTCATTTGATGTGCACATTCTTGGCACGCTGGGTAGACTGGCCACATGGAAGGGAACTCCTTGGGAAGTGTGATGAGAGCAGGAGATCTTTTCAAGTGAACCTATTATTCTTTGATAACCAGTGTTTTGCGTTTGGTCTCCCTAGTGCTTTTCATTAAGGAAGGAATCACCTTGACTTTGCCAAGACTTAATCAGAAACAGTCCACCATGATGCTTAACTGAAGCAAGCTGGACCTCCACGTTCCATATCATGCACAACATGTGGAAAATCTCACTACCGGTTGCCGGGTTCATAAAATCCCCCCACCACACCTTGGGGCACCCAGTCTGGAGATCTATAGATTAAGCACAAGATCCCTGTAAGGATAAAGATCACAGGGACTGATGACTTCGTTATCTCATTGAATTTACTGGATGCTACACTTGTTAAAATGCAAAAGATCTAATTCCAATTAAGGCGCCCATAACTAGCATCTGTTATGTGCTGGAGGAATAGGTCACGTAGCTTCACTGTGTTTTTGTCTGCACTGCATGGCAGACACCCAGCTCAAATAAGTACTGCACGCGATTTGTAAATTTTTTTTTTTTTTACAGCTATGAGTTTCTAGCATGCTGCATTCCAAAAATAACATATTTCTTATACCCTATCAGTATAATGGGAGCCTAGGGTATCTCTTTCTTATGTTCCTTTCCATCTGGCTACGTCTTCAGGGACATTATATAAAATATTTTAAATAAGCACAAGAATCCTTTCATGGAGACCACGGTGACAGTGCCCCAGGGGCTTAATGACTGTTCACTTCCTCATCATCTCCTCACCCCAAACGTAGGAGCAAACAAAGCATGGCTTCAGTCATTGAGTGGATTTGGAAAGGGGTCCAGCCAAGGCTTTGCATATAGCATAGCAGACACTAAGTCTGGTTCACAATGCCCTTTGGAGACTAAAGCAGACAGTGCATCTCTGGGTGTGTATGTGTGTGTTTGTGAAAGAGAGAGACAAAGAGAGAGAGAGAAATATAGAGAATCAGAAGAGAGAAATATGGTGTGATTCAAAATGGATGAACACAAACAATGACTCACATCAGTGACCTTCGCCAGTGCCCATGTGCCCAATAAAATGTTCAAATATCAGAATTCACGCAAAAAAACAAAACAAACAAACAAACAAACAAAGAAAAAACATTCTTAATTTGGGCACGACGTTTCAATTAAAAGATGTTCTGCTCAGTTTGTTTTAGGTAAACAAGCTGCAGAGTTTAACACAATGTTACGGAAAGTCCTGAAAACAATTTGTTGACTTTATGAACAAAGGCCAGAGCATTTGCTGTTCTGAAAATAAAGTCCAAAATGTCAGGTTATTCAGTAACTACCCTTCAGGAGAAAGTACTAACCCCTATTTTGGGACCAGGTCAAACCTGATTGGAACGTCGTGCTTTGAAACTACAAGTACCTTTGAGTGCCACATCACAAGTAGTTAAATAAAACAAGAATAAACCAAAAATTATGTCACCACACACTTCATTTCTAGGCTGTGAATATAAGAAGCTCCTCTTTGATGTGTCTGGATGATGTAGTAGATGTTCATAAATGTTTATTAGATATACAGTAAAGACATTTCCCTCCAGATTATACTGAGCACCACGATGTCCAGCTAAAGTACCTGTTTTGGCTTATCAAACAACAACTACAGCTACTAATCAGCATTGAGACACAAAGCTTAACTTGTAAGAGCGTCACATGCCATCAGCTTTCTTTGATGGTGGATTGATAATTTCTTACTAATGTTAAATTTATTTTGCAAAAATATCACCATTGATACATTCCTGATATCTGGTGATTTATATTTCCTTCAGATAGTCATCTTTTAACTTGAGACTTATTTCAATTTCACCACTTACATCTACAGTCCTATAACATTTCCAGCTAGTCCAATTGCTTTGTTGTCAAAACTAATAACTCTTCCATAGAAACAAGCCTTTTAACGGTCTAATGTGGTAAGTGCGACTGTATCAGAATTGGCGACAGGGGCAGCTGTGTCAGTTTGGAGAGAGCAGGGTTCCTGCACTGTGGTTTGCGGCTAGGAGCACAGCTAAATCAGATTCATGTGACTTCAGAGCAGTAGGCAAGCAGACATTAGTGGCAAACTCCTAAAATGAGTACAACAAAAACTACCTCAATTAAAAGGGACATGGAAACATGTACATAGTTAGTAGATGATATTTACTGTTATTAACTGAGTTTAGGGTTCCACTAGAATGCCATCAACTCATCTGAATTTCAGCTTTTCTGAGTAATGCCTGAGGCATATGGTAGAGTTTTTGGATTACCAAAACTCTCAAACTGGTAAGCATATCCAAATCAGAAAGCACTGGTGGTCAAAGCCTCCTCCCTTGTGCTACACACTAATGCATCCTTCCAGGACAAAATCTCAACATGTGAACGCTGTCTGTTTGATCTAAGATAGACTCCCGAGTGTTTTTCACATGCTAGACAACACTCATTTCATTTCGTAATCTGCTCCAGTGATGAGATCACACAGATGTTGTAATTTAGTTGGATAACATTGTCTTTTAGAGTCTCACTGGTGTGTGAATAGAATGGTGATTGGCGAACTAGAAGGACATGAACAGCCATGTTTTGTTTCAGATAACAAACCCATGGCATGTTTCCTAAGGCCTCCAGCGCACAATCAGAGGTGAAAAGAGTTCAGGTCCAGAAAGCAATAGTCGTTCCCAGAAACTGTGAGCTAATCAGCTTGAACCAGCAGGTGGAATTAATTAGTGAAATCAACTGGGTGATACAAAATCATGGCAAGACTTGAACAATGTCCACATCGTGCCTCTTTCAGGGGGAGAAATGTACATGTCAGATCAGAAGTCTAGCAAGCGTTCTTGTAACTGTGCTCTCATGGGCTAAGTTTATTTAAGGACACATTTTTGATTGGTGCAGAGAGGAATATTTTATAGGACAAAAAAAATTAGGACTGATTCTGACCATTTGAAAGGATACGAAGGTCAACGCAAAAAGAACTTGATGACATATCCGTAACACCAGTGCACTCTCTGTAACACGATAGGACCACTGCAAAAATATATTTATGAATTCAAACCACACCTTCTATTAATCGATTGTGGTTTGAGGAATGAACGCAAAACCATAGAAGATGGAAAGCACTCAGTGGACTGGAGCCATGGCCTGGGTAGATTCTACTTTGTGCTGGAAGGCTGAATGTCCTTTCCTGGAGATCCAAGAATGGAGTGTTGGTGCCATGGAGCAGGAGGAGGGAGATCGAGAGCAAAAACTCCTCACAGCTAAACCCAGTAGTAAGCAAATATAAGAGGTAGTATATTACCAATGTGGGAGGAGTTTTAGGCATAATGATTCTCCCACACCTTAGTTATTGTATAACACTGTAATTTAACACAGATATATAATGTGATAATTTTATACTAAAGTATCAGCATATATATATAATCATAATTTCAAATTCTGCAATAATAATAAATATGTCAGCATAAGAAACCTCAGGAATAAGTACCAAGAAAATCTTATTAAAAATCAATTATTTGCATTTTTTGACCTTGGGATAGGCTGAGATAAATATTTACCACCTTAACATTAACACTATGGGCTTCGAGATCAGACCTGTGGTTGGGGTTCTTTTGGACGACTTTCTCACTCTTTCCCACCAGTTCTCACTCTGCCAGCTGGGTCTGATTGTTCACACCGCTGTAATCTGCCTTGATCAGCGCCGCCACACGAACACCATGGACGCCTCAGAGAGCAGAATCAAACGTGCCTACCTACGTCACAGGAAGCCATTTTGGAAGTCTATTACATCCCAGAGGAAGGCTCATTAAAATGACGTGTGCATGCTGGGCTGCTGCTTTGTGCTTCCTGCAGGCCGCAATCTGTAGCCTAACCAGAAGCATGACGCTTTCAAAGGAGGAGCTTCCCCAAGCTCCCTCACATTTGTTTGTTGCAATCAGCTCTGCTTATGGCTTTGGCAATGGTCATTTAAGCACATTTAATTGGACTTCAAAGGGAGGAGGCGGTAATTCATGATTAAAGCAACCAATCAGAAGGAGTGGAATCCTCATTGTTCCTTCAGCTCCAGTGAACCTTAATTGCTTCAGATTCCACACAGTGCTGTCAAACTGTGTGAAACTGCCATGTTGGAAGTTTTAATGGTATCCCCCTATGGCTTTATGTCAAAATCTTATGATGCTTGAAAAACAAACAGTGTGATCCACTACCTATCATTAGGCAGGCAGGCGTATCGTTCTGTCATAAATGTCAGTCAGCTGAGGTTCATCCAATACCATACCATCTGCACGACGTTGCAGACTGAGGTTGAAATGTTGGTTCTCTCAGCCTCTCTGCACAGTGAGAATGCTTCTGCTGCAAATTTGTTTTCAGCACTTTCTCCAATCTGCCTGAAGTAGACCAAGATGTTATGTTCATTAAACATCCAACCACAACATTCTCAGACGTTTATGACTCTCCAAACATAATCTTGAACCATTTTAAAGTGTTGCAGCTCCCACTGGGCTTCTATCTAACCTGGCTTCCTGCTTTCTGACGTCTGTTCAATTAACCTTAATATTTGTTTACTCTCGATTGAACTGCTCACTCTCCTTCTCTACGAGCACAAATTTGGGAAACTGTGAGGTCATCAAAAGCCTTCAGCTTTAACAGACTATTTGATTAATTTCATTTTAGAAAAATGTTTCTATATAACATCTTTCTTCTGAACACCTGCAAGATGTATAGATTTGCACTAGAATTCTTGAAAATTTCAATAAGTTTAGCCTGTTTTTTATGCAAAAAAGTGATATTTCTTAATCCTATGTGACTCTTAGGTAACACAGGGAATGCAGGGAATGCATGGATTTTTATGTTCGACTGTATATTTGTCTTTCTGATTCCCTTTTTTTCCCTTTATTCTGGTGTGGCTTTACGGTTTTCCCCTTCATGCCTCGCTAGAATAGCATGTCTCCATTGCAAACAGCAGTGTGAAACTTTTGGATAATGTCCTTCGTGATCCTTTGCTGACCCCACTCTCCCTCATTCTCCTGGAATGCCTCCCTACCTCACATCAACTCCTGGGGATCTATCCACCGCAAATAAACATTTTCTTCCTTTCATCCTTTCTTTCTCCACCACCCCCCCACCCCACCCCATGACCTGCAGACTTAACGCTTCCAAATAAGGCACTCGACATTATGCTGAATTCCATCTTTCAGCAGTTGCCTATCGTGAGGGCGTAGAAGTTGGCCACATTATGTGTGTGTCCGGGTGACGGAGAGGGTTGATATTTGCAGTTATAGTACAACACAGTAATCCCCCTACACTCACTGAAAACTTCACGTTTTTTTTTACAGGGGATAAAGAAGACAAACTATTAATATATGCATGTGTGTGTTTACTTATGTGTGAGTGCGTGCATTTGTGTTAGACCAGCTTGACCCGGACTGGCATTTCTCCTTTTGTGTAAAAACATCTCAAGGATGAAATAAAATGGTCTAGACAGAGACCAGAGACATAAGAGAGGAGATTTAAGAGGCGATAGGCACTGTGGGGTTTGTTAGCCTCTTGTCAGGGTCATTTCAGGTGAAAACACACTGCAGTTAGTCGGCAGAGATCCCAGTGGACCCGTCCCATCAGACACAGAGGCCTCAGTGCTGATGTCAATAAGGACAAACACTGAGTTTCCCTGCATTTGCAAATCTCTCCTCTGCTCTCGAATGGGCCGCGGGAAAACAGCAGTTGAGTGCATCTCTCCTCCCATCCCTTCATGGTTTGGACTCTCTGAACTGCCAGTGCTCCCTCCACACTCTCCCTCTCTGACAGGCTAAGAACTAGGTCACGCAGGGGAAATGGGGGCCTCTCAGTATGCATGTATGTTACAAAGGTAAGAAACCCAGGGACACTGGCCATGTTCACCGCCTCCATCGCGTCCGTCTTTCAGAGAGTGGAGTGGGGGAGACCCCATGCTCTGAAATCATCCGTTCTTATCTTTTGCTGCAGTTCCATGATGGAGGTTGTTTTGGAGAAGGAGCTGCTCAGGGACACGGGAGAGAGACGGAGAGACGTCCCGCCAGGGCGGCAGCTCGGAGGGCGTGGGGCCGGAGGCCCGCCCGGTCCACGCCCAGCCTCCCGGTCCACGCCCAGACGTCCGAGCCGAGTGGCCTTTCTTCACAAGCGTAAGCACAGCTGCACCAGCTGGCTGCTGGCCAGCCTGAGAGTGGCTCCACCAGCATTCAGCCCCTTCGTCTCTCGGTGAGGGAAGAGAACAGTAACACGGGGCAACAGACGGCATGGCAATTCTAAGGTTTTCAAAAAAAATACCTTATGGTTGAGAAAACATTTTGTGATTTCTCAATCTACCGTCTTTTGGCTATAGTTTTGTTCCCTGGTTATAAATTAATGTTTTTGGTTCTTTAATGATAAAGTAGACACCAACAGATTTACCCTGGAGTGACCACAGCCACTGTGCAACTGCAATTAATTCTGTGTTGAGTGGTGACATGGTCTGGCTGCACTGGGGATATCTTTGTCACAGCTGTGATTCATGGTTGCACCAAATATTTTGGACTCTTGTTGATTTGTAGTTATTTTGAGTTATTTTTTTACTGTATGGTTTTAGCATTACCTGCACTATTTATTCAGGAATTGC
This sequence comes from Sternarchorhynchus goeldii, assembly GCA_028565775.1. Lineage (NCBI taxonomy): Eukaryota > Metazoa > Chordata > Actinopteri > Gymnotiformes > Apteronotidae > Sternarchorhynchus > Sternarchorhynchus goeldii. The sequence continues at coordinate 6,550,938 of JAOXYF010000020.1, read as the reverse complement.
ACATGAATGGCTCAGCAGATGGACTACATTTACCATTGTAATCATTTACCATTCCCAGTATCATCAAATGTGAAAAAGGCACAGCGAGGGGAATAAAGAGAGTGAAAGGAAATAAGGACAAAACTGGGTCTGATGTATCTTACATTTAGATTAGGCTGATTCCTTGTATGAGAATACAGATGCAAATTGTTTCTTCTCACTGAGATCCCGAAACACTGGAAGAAACCAACGGGAAGTGGGGGTGGGGGGGCGGGGGTAGCACTGCAGCCAAATGCTGACGAGGGGCCCTGCCCTCCCCAGACGTTGTGCTTCCAAGAAGCAGAGCAGCATGGCGCTTGCACAGAACCTGTCCCTGGAGGAGGAGCGTGTCCTCTGAAACAATATACCTCGTCCTCCCCAGCTCAGGGGCACGACTCTAGCACCCCAACTTCTAGGAATGCAAGAGTCCACACTTTAGACAGGAGCGTCAGAAACGAATAGCAAAACTATTAAAGCCGGGCCGGGTAATGACTTCACGCGGTCCAAGCTAAACAGTGTCTGCTTGAGGCGCCGTCCCTCGTGAGAGTGGGGAAGTGATCACGCTCTCGCATTCATAAATTCGTCAACCGAATGGAGACTTAAACAAGCCTGGAATAAACAAATGCGAATTAACTTGTAATGCACTGATTCAACAAAAAAAAATATGGCCTGGCAGTTCCTGAAGGAGAAACCAGTGAAACCTTTACGCACATTTGACTATTCTCTTATTGTTGGCATGAACTGTGCGGTTCCATCGTCATTTATGTGTAAATCGGTGTAAGCATCGTCCACAGCTGTTGAGGAACTTTCCACAGTTTGATAGAATTTTGGAGTGAGGCATTAACATTCTATTTTGACTGTATATATTACACTCAACAGTGTCAGAATGTCTTCTTTCACTGGCAATCTGAGTCATAGTGTCCTGCACTGTATGCCTAACCTTTGCCGTGGAAGAACACCTTTGTTCTTGTGACACAGCCCAGAGTGCTGGAGGCTAGCGTCAGTGGCTACAGCCGTGCATTAACTGAGCTACATTTCTTGGTAAATGATCGATCTTTTCCTGGAGGGGCCCAAGTCTCTTACCCATAGCGTGTCCCATTACACGCGATGATATTTTCTTCTCAACGTGAGCGCAGGGACGGGAAAAGGGGCAAATGTGGAACACAAATGTTGTAGTTGGACCAGACCCAAACCTACTCTCCCTTCATTTGGCTTATTAAAGTGAAATGCACGAGCCACATGCTCCATGGTTTACATTCTAGCTTTTTCGCAGAATGCTACATAGAAGTGTGTATCTCATCTACAATCCATCGCCTCATGCTGTGTGCACGGCAGGGCTAACATCTCTCCTGTTCATCTGACTCAAAGCCATGTGCCTGTAGAGGCACAGTATTAAAACCGGTACTTTGAGAACTAGAACTCAACCAGAACATATTTTTTATCTGAAAGTTTTTATTTCTTTTTTATACCCTCTCCTCAGATGACCCCTCCACTCGCCCGCACAGTGAGCCAAGTGTCCGACAGACAGCCAGAGGCGAATTTCAGGCCTTCTTTGACGTATCCTGCTTATTTATTTAAATCTCAAAAAATTCAGTTGGCTCAACTAATAGGGGAAATCAGGGAAATGCTTCTCACAGCATGTACAAGTGTGTATGCATGTGTGTGCGTGTGTAAAGGCAGTGATAAAAGCAGCGTGAGGAGAACCTGGATTTTTTGGCCCATTGGCAGCTGATGAGACAACCCTGGCGGCAGTAAATTAAAACTATTAAACTGAATCATACATTCCAGCCTGACAAGCACATCTTCACCCGTGAAACCACAGCGGAGGGGTGCACTGCCAACACACTGGCAGCAGTGGCCAAATATGTTCCTGAAGAGCAGTTCAGGCCTGCATTGTGTAATAGCCAATAGAAGCCAAGCACGCTAAGTCATCCAGCCCACGCGCTCCCCGCGACGGCAGCGACTGCCTGCTTCCAGACCTCACCGAGAGCATCTCAGCAGCGCCTGTACATCAGCACTCTATTAACACGCTGCCCTGTTGAAGCTGAGGATCGGAAATGGAAGAACATGCTCACAAGTAGACCATCAGTGCCAGACCGTTTGGGTGGGGTTCTCCCAGCCCCCCCCACCCCACCTGCACTCTGTAACACAAGCCTCTGCTGGCTATTGATATCGAACAACCACGGATGTTTGGACTGACTTTTGGCACTGCATCTCTAAGCTTTTTCCAACTGCAACATGGCAGATATTTGGGCCAACTGACTGGCAACTGAGTGGCAAGGCATCAAACTTTTTGAAAATACTTTTCAGTGCTGACAGAAAATTGATCTGGACCTCAAGAGACAATTAGCTGAGACAATTAGTGCTTTCACATTTATCACTGAAGGTTTGAAGAGTGAGAGCAATCAGTGCTTCATCAGCATACAATAGTGCTTCAGTAGTTCATCATAGTTACAAAACCACAGACCTTTTCCATACTTCCTCGTTCCATACTTCGTTTCACACTGTACAACCACTTACCTCATAAGTATGGAATGACTGATATATACATTCTTTATCCACTGTTGTTGTACATACATACTGAGTGTGTTTGTTGTCTATATGTAAATATTTTTTGTTTTATATATATAGTTCACTATAAAGAAAACTCCTTCAGTGACCTTTTTAGTAAACATATAAGCCACATTCTGCATTTAAATACTTTTATTAATCTAGATCTATTAAATTCTATTAACATTTCAAATGCATATACCACATAGAAATTCAAATTCACAAATTCAGTTTCCGGCCAATCTAATTATCACTTGTTTCTAACAATTTCTAGGAAATGAATATATTCAGATAGCGCTCAGATGTGCATTACACAAACTTTAGCATAGTCTTAGAAACGTAACTAGAGAGGAAGATGAAGAACAGGGATGAACTCAACACTGAACAAGAAACAACAGGTGAGACCAGATAAGACACATTATCTGCATGTTATTTGCATGTGCTGCATCTGTATCTGCATGTGCTGTAAAATAATTTTTTTTAATCATTCTCACTCTCAATTAATTATCCTTAATCAATTATAATTGGAGAGAGATACAGATTCATTTAGACAAATATGTAACTGATAGGGATGTAACTGCCCAAATTATACATTTTAGTAATAATACTATTAATGCTAAATTAATAATGTATTGTTTAACTTTTTATTCATTTAGTTGAATTAGCAAAACAATGTCCAAAGAAAAATCACCTCTATATTGCATACAAACATCATTTTTAACAAAAATGTGTTGTAAAGCTTTCATCCAGCTTTATCATTAATCTTTGTCTCTCTCTCTCTCTCTCTCTCTCTCTCTCTCTCTCACTCTCTCTCTCTCACTCTCTCTCTCTCTCT
>JAOXYF010000020.1:6534835-6546893 GCA_028565775.1 Sternarchorhynchus goeldii | reverse complement strand
GAGAGAGAGGAAGGGAGAGAGAGAGAGGGAGAGAGAGGGAGAGGGAGAGAGAGATAGAGAGAGAGAGAGGGAGAGGGAGAGACGGGGAGAGAGGGAGAGAGAGAGAGAGAGAGGGAGACTGAGGGGCACAATGAACCCAGTAATATAATCCCCAACATAACGTGTCTGGTAACAATCTGTAAATGTCTACATCGTGACAGACAAATGGTACAAATGAATAACATTTTAGGGGTTATACAACCACCAGATAGCTGTCTCTCAGTGGCCAGCCAGCACTGAGCGAGAGTCATAAATGAGGGCTGTACTCAGACACAGCATGTTTTTCTATCGCTTACAGCTGAAAATAATAGGAAGATCTAATGACAAATATATGATCCTGTTTCACACCAGCAGTGCCTCTGCCAACCTTCCTTCCCCCTCTAATGTGTGTTCAGTGAGAAATGAAATTGTTCGGTTGTTTTTTGAGACATATTCCACATAGTTGCACATATTATTACTGGACAAACACTAGCTTCCCTCCACACACTCACACACCCTTAGTCCCGTGACAAGCATAGAAAGCAAAGACTCCAGGTGACTATGAATCAAACAGTGACAAAATAATAAAATTCCACAATGATAAGCAGGATTTCCATTTGTGCCAAATCTGCTGACAAGGCCGTGAGCCTCTTGGGGTGGAGAGAGAGCTATATTTTGGCACAGAGTTGCATGTCGGTTTCTGAAGGGAAGGGAATTTGGACTTTCTCACAACGATGTTTGATGCACTCATATTCCAATTACAGTTACAGAAAAAGTAGCTGAGAAACAACAGAGAGATGCAGTTCAGTACAACAAGGGCTGAAAAAAGAATCTGCTTTCCTACCACCAGCTTACATCAAAATACGTTGGTTGCCAGAGTGTCAGTTTGCCCAAAGATATCACAAGTGCATGGGGAGGAAATGATTAAAGGTTCAGGGAACAAAAAACGCACTATTAAACTTTTCCAACCATCATGTTTAACCGAGTATTGTTTACCGTTAATGGAGCAGACAATGCCATGACTAAGCACAACACCTTGGTCTGATCTCGCAAAGAGTGTGTTTACTGTTGAGTCTGGTGGAGAAATAGTGCCATAAACTCCCCCTGCATTTCAGGTTATGGTGAAACAACTGTAAAACACTCTCCCTACTCTACACGAACAATTCTGGTATTAAATCAGGATCTTTTCGAATCATTAAACCTTTTTTTTTTTCAGTATGCAATAAATTTTTTTATGTAAAATCAGGACTACAGAAATGGCAAGATAATACAAGAAGCAAAATAAAACCCAGAAGAGGAAAAAGGTGCATGTGAAGCCTGCTCGCTCACACCAGGAGAAATCATCACAGTCATCATTAAACCTCGTCCTGCAGCGCAGGTCCAGGCTCCCACAGCATGGCTCTGAAGGGTGAACATCAGCTGAAAGACTCAAAGGAATGGGCTGCTTCCCAGCTTTGCCCTTGTCTGCAGGTTTAAGTTGTCAGAGGCTCAACAAAGTCTTGTTCATTTACTCTCCCCCTTTTCCAGACCTCCCCATTTTGGCCCACTGCCAACATGGCCCCAGTCACCTCTCCACGCAGCACGACTTCACTCCATGTCCGTCAGACCGGCGCGGGAGAGCTGGTGCAATCTACCCTGCCTGCCTAAGAAGAACTATGTCAGGGTGCTTAAGGGAACCATCCTCGGTGTCAGATCTGTACAGCCCCATCGGAAAGCCTCCATAATCCACTTTAAATACATCATGGAACAAACATTGTCTGGCATTAAAGATCTTTAAACACTAACATGGCCAACGCAGAAAGTTTTTTAATCCTTGCATTACTGTGGCAGGGGACAGTGGATTTAGATCTACGTTAAAAGCTACAACTATACGACACGAAAATTAAATTTTACTTGCTTATTGTGGTACCCGTCCGTTATTGTGGTACCCGTCCGTTATTGTGGTACCCATCCGTTGCACGACAGAACTCTAACATTATCTAATTATTCTACTACTATCTTCCCTGCCATGTTCTGATCCATCAGTCTCTCTGTGCTGCTGGGTGAAACCCACATGACTTTACCACATTTTTGGAGTCATTCTTCAGACTGCAAAGAACTGCTAATCTATAGAGGCAGCATTTGTTTAATCCAGAACCATCCCTTACATTAAGAATCTTTTTTTTGTTTTTTTTGGAGATTATCAAGTAGGCAGGGAGTTTGAGGAGAAGGGCCTCACATCATCGCTGTGGCATTAGCTGACAAACAGGGTCACGTAGGAGGAACGCCTGACAGTATCAGACCGCAGAACACCCCTCCCCAATCCCTTACCCCTACACACACACACACACACACACACACACACACACACACACACACACACACACATGTGGTCTCAATTAGAAAAAAAAATCTTGCTTTTACCCACCACTGAATAGAAAGGAAGGCTCTGGGGTTTGTTGTTTGTTGGAAAGCCTTGTCAGAGAAATAGGCAGTAGTTCAATTTTACATAAATCGTGCCACTGTTTACTCACATTTAAACAAAGGAAACTTCAAAGGCTAAAGACTGAACGGTGGATCTCACTCTAATCATCACGGTTGTTGGTTTTTTTCAGATGGTTACCTTTGAAATGTGTCTGAATGCGTTATACATTTGGATTATTCAGATTTAAAAACCTAAACATGCAACAACAGTGGAAATGTTTTTCTCTTCTTAATATATAAATGATTAACAGTTGTATGGTGCACTGATTGCTCCTGTGTCTCTGCTGTTAGAATGAAAATAATAATGGAGTGAATCAAATCTAGAAATTTAGAAATGATTTTGACCAATATAAATCTTCTTATAAAACAGGGTCAAAGTGACAATTAATGTAGGCAATATATTTAGTTAAAAGTGACTGTCATACTCATCAGTTAAATAGGTTTTATTGTGGGATGTGACTTTATACATTTGAAAAATCTTTGTTGCATGTTGCAGTTCTTGTTATCTGGAATATAAAACACAGGCTTTATTGTAGCCGTCGCACCTGGCTTTCGGTGAGAAGCAGGCTGGGTTCTCAGAAGGCCAGCACAACAGTGTGGGACAGACAGAAGACAAACAAGCAAGACAAGGACCCAAGAGGATCACTGGGCAATAAGGTGGGGGCTTTGGATCAAAGTACACCTGCCCCTCAGGCCTTTGGGTGGAGCACAAGCTGCTACTGACCCTGGAGAGGCTAAAGACAAACGGTCATCCAGCATCGTTTTGGGATTTTTTTTTGTTGTTGTTTGGTTTAATAACCCAAAACTAAAAGAAGAAAAAGATCTCTCGTGTGAACGTGAAACAGACACTGTCAGGTTATTTACACAGTCTACTCCCTCACTTGGCTTTGCTAAACATTAGGTAGTGTGAGAAAATCTTTATCATCATCAATTAAAAGTTGTAACCATATACAGGAAATTAGGATGAAGGTAGTGCAAACTATCCTGGAGGAGTTAAGAAACCTTCATTAATGTCATAACCGAGCAGATTTCCGTGACTTCATCCGAGCTGAGGCCAGTAAACTGAAACTAGTAAATTGTTCTACAGTGGATAGTTCTCTGCTTCTTGTCATCCTCAATCAGTTTTCAAGTACTTCGGCTGTAACTGATGCATTTAATGGTGTCACACGTTTTATGGATACAGTTGGAAAGTGCATCACATGCCTGGAATGCTTCACTAAACATTGAATGCATGTAGCCATGTTTTCTCTGCTGGGTTACTAATAACAAATAAATACACCAGCTTCCAAAAGTTTCTGCTTCATCGTTTTTGATAATTGCTAACCTTTTCAGTGACCTTTTCGTTCTCAATAAAAACGTGAGATGAATTCCTGGCCCTCTGAGTCACAGCAGTTCACATGTGTGGCTAATGCAGTAATCACCTGTAAACACTGAGGGGAAACCCTTTACACAGTCATTAAACTGAACCCCCTATTTTTCTCCACGGAGGCCTCAACGGGGGTTCAAGTGTTTGGGAAACTCTTTCCGCATTTGTTGACGCTACGATACACTGTAGATTTAGTGTAGCATGAACAGCGTTGTATTTCCATGTCTATGGAAATAACCTCATGTCATGGCTGAGGGAGAGGGGAGGGAGGAAGTGCATCCCTGTTCTTCTGGTGTTCATGAACTCAACAGGCTTAGTCATGGCGTTCAAAATGACCCGAAAAAACACTCTGGAACTCGGGCCACTGAGGCCGAACCCTTCAAATGAAGAATCAGACAATTTCTTTTTCCTATAGTCTTGTATGGCTGTAGGTCCTCAATTATCTGCTTCTGATCTTAGCACCAGTAATGTGTCTCACAGAAATATTATGATTTGGCCTGTATGTGCTGATACTATTGCCCAACTTGCTATAACAAGCTAGATTACAAAAGAAAAAAATGAAGTCTAATAGCCAAACATCTGTCAAAATGGCATGTGCAAGTGCTCTTAATGTGATCCAGCCATAATTCAATGTCATTCTGGAGGAACTGCACTACCCTGTAATTCGCAAGGATAGGAAAAAGCTTAATAAAAGTGTAATGTTCCTCAAATGTGAATAGTGAATAAAAATGTGTATGAATCAAACATTAAGGCAGACTAGGTATTGATTTATAATAGTTGGCTGTTAACCTAAGAAGACACACACTTTACAGTCTGGGTAGTGTCCATTAATGTGTACAATAGAGCTGAAACAAAAACTGGGCAAATACAGTTTCTGTGTTTTTCCTAAATAAGAAGGGGGCTTAGTAATGAACAGACAGTCTGCACCACTCAGTCAGGCAACTAAGATGAAGTGAACACTAAGAGTTGACCCATTTCTTCCAAAACACCACCTTATTTTAAACACTCAAATGTTCCTCTACACCAGCTGCTACCACATAATGTGGAGGTGCCTATGGTACTTTCAAGCAGCGACTCTATGAGTGAAAACCCATGACGCAGGCAATAAGATTTTCCGTAACGCAAAACAGACTCCACACCTTCCCTGCATTTCCATCTGGATTTCTGTCTCCATTCAGGACTTGTTTAATTAGCTCTTAACTTGTACACCATCTCTTCAATTTCTTTTTCATCCTGAGCTCACCCACAAGACAAATGTTAGCGATAGCTGTGCTAGTAATGTTTTGTAATAGCACTTTCCTGTAATAACATCCATCTTTCTGTAACTGAGTTTACTGTTTGTATTTCACTGCCATTAGACCTTTAGCATCATATGAATTAATTTCATATGTGTAAAATATTCACAGTTCACAAAAAGAATAAGAAAATATTGAATATTGTTTTAGGATTTAATAATAACACTACGCTAGACAGTCTGTTATCTGATTGTGATTTCTAGTATTATCTGTACTCTGTATGTATAGCTGTATAAATGTAAGAAATCCAGCGGTTTGTTTCTATGGAGACTCCATAAACATGTTTTATTTCATTAGCATTGCGTAGTGACAGGGAAGACTTTTCCTAGAAAGCATATAATCAGTGCTAATTCAGTACGAAATGATTTCCAGGCCACTGGAATGGAGAAACTAATTACTGTTACAGACACAAACAGCTGCTTCAGTGCCGATCCGTTCTCTGGAAACTTGTTCCCAGTGACACGCTCTCTTTCATGACCTTGTAATTTTGCTGCTCCGGTCATGTTTTCTGACCCCCCCCTCCCCTTGCCCACCTACGTGGCCAAATCAGTGGAGTTGCCCTGCTTGTGCTTGAGGTCTTTATTCCTACACCACCTGGCAAGAAAGGAAAAGGAAACGGGTCAGGAATGACAGAGCAGCTCCTCATTCATTCCAACTGGGCTTTCTGAGAGCCAGGACACCGATGAGGAAATGCCCTGGAACCCAATCTGTCCACACAGCCGAATGGGAAAACAACAAGAAGGGCCGACTGGGTTGGGAACTCAAGGGGCCGACTGGGTTGGATACTCAAGGGGCCGACTGGGTTGGGAACTCAAGGGGCCGACTGGGTGGAGAACTCTCATAATCTTCAGACAGCGTACTCTGAGTAATTCTCAGAGACATGATACTAAGCTTTAAGGTACATTTTGTGATTTTAAAACAAATACGGAGATTCACCCTGGAGCTAAATACCGATTACCTGTTGTAACGGTTTCTACCATTAACTCATTGCAGTGGTAGAAATATGAACAAGTCCTGTTAGGGCCTGTGTAGGGAAAACAGTCAGAAATTTGCATATGAGCTTTAGAAAACTCATGCGAATAACCTGCTGTTATACTTCCACTTGCACTTATAAGAATAAAGAAACAAAATAAAATTTACTGGAGTAGCACCAGAAACTACATAGTGATTGTAAGAAGTCATGTTTAAATATGTTTATGCACAGTAGCTGTCAACAGTGAGAATAGGTTTTTTATTGATGCAGGCTTGCATCAGAGACAACGCATGCAATACGCAGGTTAAAAGCTATTACTTGCTGCACAGTAGTAAGAAGAAGTGTTGGTTAGGTTTTTGTTTGTTTGTTTGTTTTGGTTTATGTGGTTTGATTGACCTACTGAATGTTGTCTTCATGGTTCTTTTTGAACCTTCTTGCGTCACTGAATTAGCGCTTACGATGGAACGATACAAACCAGGCCTTTTTAATTCCGCAAAAAACAACCGTGGCCTCATTTTATTGCTGTTTTCTAATCTATGGCACACATGCAAGTGTGAGCAAATGTGTAATGGGTACTGAGAGAAGCTGCATCATTCCCACCATGTCAGTGATGACCTCATAAACCTCCTGACTTACTGAAGAAAATGGAAAAGGGGCTGTTCCATTAAAGTGATTAGACCACAGTCTACACTTTCGACAACACTTTGAGGACTCGTTTTGACAGTTCAAGTTCAGAAAACCTTCAGTAATGACTCTTGATGGGATAAAAAGATTTGAGTGTTTGGATTAGTCAGCTTTTAGTAAGAAACAAAGGCCACTCTCTAAAAACACAATATTTTATATTAGAAATGTTATGATACAGGAAGTTAGAGGCCATGTAATGTGAAGAGCAAAATCACAGTGAACAATTACAACCTGACGGTTTGATCTCCTCTGTGTCTTTGATATTCTTCTGCTATAGTACTCTTTTATCTCTGGAATCAAAGCCTGCTTTGTGGCAAATCAAAACATCACACACCAGACACCATCCTCCCATAGCTGTTGAGCACCTGCGCTGGCATCTACTTTCAACCTGCACACATGACATCTTGGACTGCATCAATGTCTGTTTCACAATGGCTAAGTGAGGCCCAATGTTACCACGCAATGGACGGGGCGAAGGGTCTGCCTGAACCTCCTCTGAATCAGGTTGCACTGCCTCGGGCTTCGTTCTCCATCTTTAGAAATCTTCTCACCTTTTCTTCTCTATAAAATACTCACAACACAAAAGAACAAGTTCTCAGATTTTCTTTTCTTTTATTCCTTCACCCCAGTATCCCCACCACAGCACGCCACCACACCAAGACCACTAAAGAATAGGTTGTTATTATATCAACAATGAAATGCAATCGACCAGGAAACAATATGCTTTGAGGAATATGAATTGTATTAAAGTGCACAAAGAATCAAAAGGTTTTCATTGATTTAAATCATCATAACCAGGGTATACAGAACTAGAGACGAGCTTCCTTAAATCACCCCTGTCCATAAATAGTCATGAGATGTGTATTTATGGCCATGCTCTTATTGAACTTCTAGGAGCTATCACATCTCCATATGACCTTAGAGTGGCTGATGATAACATGTGGAGAGAAAGCCTTCTAAGAGAAAACATCCCTGGCCTCACCATGAACAGAGTGTGAGGTTATTATTTGCGTTTTCTCTTTCCAGTGGACAGAAAGGTAGTTCAGTGACATACAAACACTGGATGAATTGTGGTTTATCTGTACTCGGAGCATACATTGTTTATTGTGGTTTATCTGTACTACATTGCATACATACATTGTTATTATAATACGGCCAGAAACCCCAGCTAAATGATTCATTGTTTCTATCTATATAACAATTAAGATCTCTAGGCCTGATACTTTGTCATTTGTATGAATAATAATGCTTTAATAATGTGTTTTGACAGGTCATCTCAGGTGAGGTGTCTTTATTTTTCTGTCTTTCTGAAAGTAGGTCCCCCCTTTTTTTACATTTCGGATAATACTAGGCAATCAGTTACACAGAATCAGGCAAAGGAACAAAGGAAAAGGCGTAGCCGCTACCTCTGACCAGAGACAGCAAATCCCTTCAGAAAAATAGACTTATATAACCCACCATGCACCTGCAGTGAGCGAAGAAAAGAAAACGTAAAAGCCACAGTGTTTCAAATGGGTGGATTTGAAAGGTCTCCCAAACCAACTATCATAATACGAAATGCAGCGCGGTCACAATGCAGACCCTCTTTCATCTGCCATTATTGAGGGTTGAACTCTGCCACCACTTCCATTAGTACGATACACAGTCTCAAATGGGGGGAGCAGCTCATCCTGATTTGCTTGAGGTAGCGCCAGCATAAACAGGACTCGGCGAAGTCATCCACTGAACACCTCGAAGTTTCACTATTGCCCCGCCTTAGTTGCCCTGTCTCAGACTTCCACCAATGCCCTCTCACAGAGGCTGAATAACTGGACGCTCTAAGCTTTTTCTGTGATTCTGTTGAAAACACAACAAATCTTTTCTTAGAATTTGCTTCCCCCTTGTGGTGAACCGCTGTAGTCAAAACCATCACGAAATAGATCATCGAATAAAGAGAAATGTTTCAAAGGTGTCCTGTTATCTATCAAGAACAACTAAAGATTAGGGTTGTGTTTCAACGGGTCCCTTTACGTGATGAGTCGGTTTGAGAGCGTGAATGTTTATCGTTAATATTCGGTGGCAGGAATCGACAGAGTTAAACATTTTTGTGAGGTTATATTTGGCTTGAGAAGGCAGTGATGACGTCACCCACGATGCACTGTTATTAGTTGTCACACTTAGCATAACGGCCTCGTTTTATAATCATAGAGAGGTTCAAAATAGAGCTGGAATGTAGGCTATTCAAGTTGAATACCTCACTACATCCTAATAACTTCCTTACCTTCTGGATATTGAGGTTGGCCTTAACAAGTCAGTACCGTCCATGATTTTTGTAAGTGTAGAGTATAAGAAACTCTAAAGCTGAACGGGACTGAAGTTACTGCACACTGTAATTATATACGGGATAAGACGTCAAATCCTCTCTGCTAAACCAATAGAGATTCACATAGATCATTCTCTACTCACCAAATATAGCATTAATAACTGTCTATAAAACTACTGGCTCATTAACAATACAAAGGGTTAATTCAGTTCTGTTGATCAGAGCAACAAATACTGAGATAAGACCGAACAAAAGACGTCTAGTACCAAGTTCATCAGCAGAGGGCAGTATTGCGTTCCTCACAACAACTATATTTACTATTGATAAAAATATATGCCATTTATCACCTTAATCCTCACACTATTCAATCTACTCGTGATAATCTCGAACTAAATATGCGCATTTTTCCCTTGTATTATCTAATTTTCTATGATGATCAATCAAAGATTTTTAAGGCCAAGATTGGGCCTAAATTTAAGACACACTGAGTCGACTCTAGGCTTAATCCATGTACAGATAACCAGATGTAAGGGCATGAATGTATTTTTCCCTGTGCAGTTCCCCAGTTAGAAGCAAGGCTGTGGTCGCATGTATTTTCTGCTGAACTAGCATCTCCTTTCATTCTTAATAGTTTTGATGCATTCTTAGTTTAAAAAATATTTCCCTAATAACATTTCAAACTGCACTCAAAGTAACTTGAAAGATATTAACTTGAAAAAGTGTATTGTGTTTTTAGTACTTTAATAATCAGTATATTTATTATTATATTATTACTGTTGTTATTGTTGTTTGAACAAGATTGATCGTGCATTACACTTTGACTAAAGCAGTACGTTTACGAGCTATTTTAACTCACAGCTGCAGATGCAATCGAATAGGGGACGCCAAATTATACTTTTCTGAACCATTTAAAAATGATCCGTCGTAGCGCTCCGCAAGTGTAAAGCAATTATACTGTTGTCGGCGAGCTAGCCGTTTTACTGTTTTGATGCGCGTGCTCCGTCCCCTTTTATTGCATTCCCGAAGTGCCGCCAGTTCCCCACGTCCTGACGTGGAGCGCTGGTTTGGTGTGTGCAGGAACCTACCGGGGTCGGCGGCTATCTTGGCTAGTCTGGATTTTGGGTGAAAGCACCGATCGCCCATTCACCCATCAAGCGATGAAATTATGAGTAGCACGGACTCCGACGCACGGGAAGCGCAAAACTGTGCCTTCAGTAATCGGTAATATTTTTCTTGAAAAGCGTACCTATCGCACGGCTTTGCACATGCTGTAGCTGTCAAACGACCATAGGTTGTCGCTGTAATTTTCTTTGGTTTGCACTCGCTCTGTCATTTTTGTTGGGACACAATGTGATCATCCGTATTACCTATTATACGTTCAAGTTGAATCTTCTGACATTCGCCTTTGGAAAAAAACCTTCGAGCCGATCTTAGCTAAACTGAGCACACATTCATTGTAAAATGGTGTAATGGTGCGATTTATTGTTGCCAGAGAGCATTAGGCTAGCCTAGTAAATCTTTATGCTTTAACGGTGTTATAGTTAACCTTTATTTATGACTTTGAGCACATTGTAAACATACTGACATTTAAAAAAAAACATTTGAACATTTACAACGTGTGACGTGTTAACGTCACGAAGAATGGTGTAGTTTGTGAATACCAGATCGCTTGTCGATTTTGAGATATTTAGTCTATGCATGACATACTGAAAGACACATAAGAAAATTTAAAAACTAAACTCAAACGCTGACATTAAGCTAGCAGATCTAGTCTTCTGCGTTCACGGTAAATTTCATCCGTATTCTCAGATCGATGGCATCACGCCATACGACGCAAAACGTTTGTTTACAAATCGATCAGATTTCATTATGGAACCAAAACGCAGAAAATAGTACGTTATTGATCGTGTAAATCCTCCCAGGTCTGTATACCGCGTTTAGTGACCACATCCAAGCATTCCTTTGTGTGTCTGGGCCCAAACTCACTCCATTTCACTCGTTAGGCTGTGGCGTGGAGGATTATTACGAAGTGTTATGCTTTTGCAATTAGCCAACACAGATGTTGAGATAAAATACTTAAGACAGTTATTAATATATGCCGATCATACTTAGATTTTTGGCTTGGAAGTTAATTAGTCTCCAATGATGTGCTTATAGCTGTATTTAACGGATTCTGTCAGACACTCTTATTTACTTTACACTATTAGTCTATATGGATCTACATTTTATAGTATCTTGCTTACTGCTTTTTACCAAATTGTAAATTACAACTCTGTTATAGTCAGTGTGAGATGTAATTGGCTAGCTGATGTTTTTGGATTTGTGTTTGACGTTTAGACAAAAAAGATCAATCAATTAGGCATGGTCACTTACATCAGGGAAATGTCTTGTTTAGATGTTTATGTTTATGTGTGACACAATTGCCTGGAAATCACCTTCTGCTGGTCTGTGATGACCAGATGCCCATCTTGTTATAGCCAGTGCATTATTTTTTTGTATAACTCTTCCTGTGAATCTGCCCAGAGACAGAGGAGTAATGGTGTTGAGTCTCACATGTTTACATCCATGCCTCAGAACCATTGTTCCAGCTTATTGGAAACATGTGTAGTTCAGTTTGTTCATATTGAAAGCAGGCATCATAGGCTCAGTGGTGCTGATATAGTATATAGTGTCATCCAGTCACACACACACACACACACACACACACACACACACACACACACACACACGAACACACACACACATTAGCCATGTTGCTGTTTTATCATAAAGGCCCATTGTATACTTTTGTGGCTGAAAGTAGAAATGCAAAGGTCTTACATGAGAAAAGTGTGTGCAGGGATCCCTCCCTCTCCTTCCTGTTTTAAACACCTCCTCTTACCTCTCCTTCCTGTTTTAAACACCTCCTCTTACCTCTCCTTCCTGTTTTAAACACCTCCTCTTACCTCTCCTTCCTG
>JAOXYF010000020.1:6512484-6534735 GCA_028565775.1 Sternarchorhynchus goeldii | reverse complement strand
TGTTTTAAACACCTCCTCTTACCTCTCCTTCCTGTGTTTTAAACACCTCCTCTTACCTCTCCTTCCTGTGTTTTAAACACCTCCTCTTACCTCTCCTTCCTGTGTTTTAAACACCTCCTCTTACCTCTCCCACCTGTGTTTTAAACACCTCCACTTACCTTTCCCATCTATGTTTTAAACACCTCCTCTGTTTTCACTATGGACCAGCAAAGGCTGGTTCAATTACTGCCATTGTTCAGGCTGCTGTCACACTTGAGAGCACCCCGTTAAACCCCCACGCTCCTGTATCATAAAGGGACTTGCACTGGTCAGCGTTTATGGATTATGGAACATGTAATCTACGTTCACCTCTGTTTAGGTTTAGTGGGGTCTGAAGTTCAACAGTTGAAATATACTCTGTAGTTTTCCAATCTCTCCTGTGCTGTCCAGGTTACGAGGTTTTAATGAAAAGTACAATCCTGCATTTCCTGCACCTGCATCATATTAACTTTTGGAATTGTGGCTTATTGTGGATGTTTACGTTGTCCTCAGAGAGTACTGCATGGGTTTAGCTCAAAGACAAGCTGCTTCAAGGCCAGGGAAGAGGTCACGATCGATGTGTAAAATACTTTGGCTTCTCCAGAATGGGGTTCTTCATTGCTTCAACTGTACTGCTGGTCTGAAGAGATTCTAGATTTCGTACAGTATTGCGAGACCATTACCAGTATTTCCTGTCTAAGGCCTTTTTTTTCTGTGGAAGTTGGAACGTTCTATTACTCAGTAATGCCTATATTTCCTTGTCTTGTTTTAATATGGTTTTGTTTCACCATAACATACTTGTTTGCACATTATGTTTGTCTGTAAGCAAAATGTGCTTGTGTTTGACAGGACTTGCACCATTCAATTAGTCAAAGTGCCTCAAAACTCTCAAGTACTGTATACCAAGCCCACCCAAGGCTATGAATAGACTGAGGTCGCCAAAACCCAGTGAGTATGTGTGTATGTGTGTGCGTGGATGCTAACCTTTCCATGCCTTTTCCCATTTAAATAAACCTTTTAAAGGAAATTGTGTCTTTGATTCTAAAGCTAAAAGAGCGTTTTTATTGTGTTTTATTTTAATTTTATTGTTTTATTGCCTTTGGTTGTGACTAGGGCTGGAATTAGGATTACGTTTGTGGTTGTAGTTAGAGTTAGTCTGAGACCCTACTGAGAGAGCAGGAAGGAAAGACTAACGGCTTGGGCCAGACTGGTCTTAAACAGTGCTAGTACTAAGTACTAAGACTAAGCTAAATACTTGGACTAATCTTTTTCCAAAATGATACTGTGCAGGGCTGCCTCAGTGTGGTGCGTCTACATGTTGTATTTTGTTCTTCTTTGATAACGTCATAAAGGGAGAATCAAACTCACTGTTTTATCTCATTATATCTGTAGATATACAAAATATCCAGTCAGTCTGTTTGGTCCAGTACACATGTTTGGTCCAGTACACATGTATTTACCAAGTCAGATTTCTTGTATGTGTATCATAGGTAGCAAATTAACCTTTTTGATTCTAAATCAGATTATAGCCTGGCTAGGTTTAGGTTTATGGTTGGGTTTAGGACTAGGGAGATTTGGTTATTCTAACATTTACGTTAATGCTTCGCACTTGCTACTAACAGAGGAACGTGTGTGTGTGTGTGTATGTGTGTGTGTTTGGGAGAGTGAGACAAACCTCTCATCTGGAACAAGGCGCCCTCAGTTTGCTGAAGGGCAGGGCATCTGTGCACTGGTACGAGGCTGTGACGCTCTACCCAGATGGCAGTGCCAGTGATGCCAGTGATGCCAGCCCATTCACAGGCTGTATTCGCGCCTCTCTCAGCTGGCAAGAGCCCCAGTGCCTTGCTGGCCCATTTAAGGCCACAAAAAAGAGGCCTGAGAGGCAATTTAAACTCTTTCTTCCCATTCATGCAAAAACAAGATGTCGTGTTCTTCAGTTTCTTGGCCCACTTATAAATGCTGCATGGCTGTTTTTATTTATTTGTTTATTTCCTGTATGCACTGTCACAATGGAACTAGAGAGGTGAAGTGTTGCCCCGAGGTTCTCAGTAGTGTTAGGACTGGTGATCAAATTCCACACCCAGGCGTGAAGGTGTAGTGTAACAGGAGATCAGGCTTATAGAGGAGACTTCCAAGCAACCAGGAATCTGTGCAAAAAAGTAAGTGACCTGAAGATTGTTTGCATCTACTGTGCTGACACAAACAGTTATGAAGGGTAACAAACCACTTGGTCAAAATCAATATATAAATTCTTTCCAATGTGTTTATACACATGACTATTAGAGTGAACACAGTCCTATGTAAATCCTAAGAGTGTCTGAGATTCCAGAATTCACTCTTAATGCCAAATCAGGCCACCCAATATCATGATGGTCAGTATATAAGGCAGTTAGGTGGTCATATTGCCATAAAACCATACCGTGTCTTGGTCAGAGGCTCAGTCATTGTTCATGTCCTTTCGTGAGGTCCATGGGGAAGAGAAAAAGAAAGGAAAGGTAGATGATTGTGGACTCATTCGGCTGTCCAACCTTCAGTGAGCTTCAGGTAACAAGTGTGTTAACATGGCAAGAACATTACATGGGCCTAATTGTAGCTGTCTGTCAGGTTTGATATATGTAAACAGAAGGTCTCGTGGAAGAAAAAAGCATGATTGGGTTTGGGGACTAGTATGCTCTTATAAATGAAGTTATGGATTAATATCAAATTGCTTCACAATCACTGTTATCTGAGTTGGATTGTGGTTTGCTAGATTCCTCACATATGCGCTTAACCAAAGGGGATTTAGTTATGAAACCAAAATGCTTTTTGTGGGCAAAACATGACAGCAGAGTTTGACAAACACATTCATTCTTTCAAATTCTTTTCAAATGAGCAAAGTACATCATTTAGTGAAAATGTCTCTTCTGGGCCGGTCTGGCAAAAGAATAACAAAGCAAGAACAGGTCAGAAGCTGATACACCTATAGGATCTCCAGTGGCCTCCAGTATCTGTGTCTGGATCTGCTGTTACACTGACAGCCACCTCATACCTCAAAGCTAATGGCGCTGCTTTTGTGGAAATGTGCTGTTTTTCCCATATGCTTCCCAGATTCCCGGAGCCTAATCAGTGATTCTCAGGCCAGGAACCCACATCCATATGGGAAGGTGTTGACCAGGCTGGCCTTGTTTGTTAGGCAAAGAAGCAGCATGACCATTGTGAAGGACTGAGTGAGAGAGAACCAGAAAGAAGTAGCAAGAGGGAGAAAAGGAAAGAGAGAGTGAGAAAGAGAGAGAGAGAGAGAGAGAGAGAGAACGAGCAAGAGGACTCAGAACTCCGCTCTCCAGTGGTAGAGCTATTAATAGCAGGCAGTGTAAGATTTGTATCCACAGGTCAACATTTTCCCCCTGAAATTTGACTCATAAACATTAGCCAACGTAGCAAAAGGCAGCCATCCTGGAATGGACAGTGCCCTCCAGAGGCCAGGAGGAAAGTGACACTTGCGTACAAGAGCACACTTGACATGGGCGAGATTCAGCAAAATGGTGTCAGTTTCTTTCGGTGTCTGAGTGTCTGGTTTTTCTGTATAGAATTGCTGATTTCTGACAAGCTTTTTTTCTGGGGCCATTGCATCCTGAAGTCTCAAGAGTCAGCAGAAATGGTCAGAAATAATCAAGTTTGCAGTTTCATTGTGTGGAATTTTGACCCCAGTGTCGACTTTTACCGCATAGACAAAAACACAGTACTGTGGTCAGTCCAAGCCTACAGAGACTGGAGTCTTGCAAACGGCTATGATGGATTTTCAAATTAGCATGAAATGGCCTATAATAAATCACTTTGCAGGCTCATGTGATGCCAGTTGATTTTGTGAAAGTCACGGTAGTGTATTTGGATACAGTACATGGCAGTTCCATGTGCCATACCTCTCTGTCTCTGTGCTAAGGTATATAGGACAGGGTTTCAGCTGAAATGTGGGGCACAAACTTTCCAATATGGTAATATGGAATCGTATCAATTTAACTTTCTTGTGTAGTTTTTCCATCAAACTGCCCAGGCATCCCTCTCTCTCTCTCTCTCCCCAGTTCCCTCACTTATTCTCTCTTGTGTAAGGCGGATGGTGAAGCATGCTGTGGGAGGAGCACTGGAGATACCAAACCACAGCTTTTCCCTTTCCATCTCCCCATTGCTTTCACTGACGTGGAGACAGATGAACCCGGGGACCTGTGTTTGAGGGGCGGGTTGTTTCCATATGTAGCTGTTTTCTCTGCAACACAGGCAGCCTGTGCTCTGCAACACAGAGGCGCACAGGCAATGAAGAAGCGTCATATGCTTTAAGTATCAGGGGCCCTGTGATTCTCCTCCAGGGTTCTTCTCCAGGGTTCTTCTCCAGGGTTCTCCTCCAGGGCTCTCCTCCAGGGTTCTTCTCCAGGGTTTTCCTGCAGGGCTCTGATGATGCGTTTTGCAGATGTGGCTGCTTTTGCATGCTAGGGCACTACTGGATGTTTTGGTATGTGTGTGCACACAGCATAGGCCACGGATCACCTCCAAGGAGGTGTTTGTAGTCATGCACCCATGCAGAAAGAGCAAAGCCTTCTGATAGGTAACTTGCAAGTATGTGTGTTTTATTGTTATGGGAGTCAAAACTATGACTAGACAGATGCATAAAATTAGTATTTTAGTGCAACATGAACTTAAATACAGCAGTAAGTCTTATATTATACATTGTTAGACAACCCAATGAACTGCACCCAAAGCAGGAACAGAGCTTCAAATATCTTTTGTAGCCAGTAATTAGAGCCTAAGGGTGCATGCTTTAATTCTCAGAATACACTTCTGAGAGTGTATTCTGAGAAACACCTCCAGGTTTCTGATATTCATTTTTATTTATTTTGCATATATGGCAAAGAGATTTGAACCCACATTCTTGTGGTTATAAATGCTATCACTGTTGCTGCACCTTAATTCCCCATTCCTGGATTGTTTAAATATAGTTGTTACTACTATTATGTTATTATTACACAAATATTATCGGTACAATTACAACTTGTGGTTCCTTAGTCTTTGGTGAATTTCAAAGAACCACCCAGAGTGCTGTATCCAGAACCCTTTAGAACATTATCTTCTTATTATGGAAGAGGAGTCATTTCAAATGTCATTTGGTCATTTTTCTAGTGAATTAAATCACTACAGTGATGTGGGAAGGAACTATTTACTACTGTCCCTCAGCACTCTGAGGCAATGGCACTGATCAGATTAACTCAGCGCAGTAAAATGACACCACTTCCTGTCATGGTTGCAGAGAGGGATGTCTGGGATAATCCAGACCTCAGACTTTTCTGGTTAGGAATAACAGTCTTTGGGTTAGAGTCCTTCATGTAATTCAGATGCCGAGGGTAGTCTGCTAAAGTGGAACATGAAGGCCTTCCTTCCCTGCAGGGTGCTACTGTCCATAGGGGAAGATGAGGAAGACGAATGGTTGCCTTCACAAGCAGCTGAGCCTGTTTGAGTTAGGTAACAAATAGGATTCAGGAAAAGCAGCTCTTCCAGGAAAATCCCAGGAGAATTCCTGAGTGAAGTGCTGATTTGCGAGAATCTTTAATGACCTTTGCTTATTCTCAGTATCTGTCTACACAGGCATTAGGAGACAATGCTCCTAGTGGCACATTTACAATGTTTACTACAAATTACATGTATAGCTCTCATGTTAAATATTTCGTATATGAACATATGAAGAGAAATGGAAACATTTGACATCCTTTCCTACTACATAGTGCTAAATTATCAAATGATTGGCCCCAGACAGATGTGTTCATGCAAACAGCATTTCTGAATGAGGCCGTTCCATTCATTCTTAGTAATCACACGAAATGCTCCTGTTGTATTTTAGATTTATTCCTGCTGTCGAATCATGAATAGGCAGAGCAAAATGCAGACCCTTCTTCCATTTTACAAGTGTTTGTAACATAAGAAGTTGTGGTTTTTATAGCTATCTACATTAGTTTAAATGAAGTATAGCATAAGTATGATTGTATTTTTTGCTGCACTTTTGTGCCTTGTGTTGTATGTTTATTCATTAATGTTAGAGAACGTTTAGGCTGTGTGCACTGATCGGCTACGTTACCAGGATGACTAACGTTACCAGGATGACTAACGTTACCGGGATGACTTACATTACCAGGATGACTAACGTGACCAGGATGACTTACGTTACCAGGATGACTAACGTGACCAGGATGATTTACGTTATCAGGATGACTAACGTTACCAGGATGACTTACGTTACCAGGATGACTAACGTGACCAGGATGATTTATGTTATCAGGATGACTAACGTTACCAGGATGACTTACGTTATCAGGATGACTTACGTTATCAGGATGACTAACGTTACCAGGATGACTTACGTTACCAGGATGACTTACATTAGCAGGATGACTTTGCACACTAGTGATTCACTTACAGAAATCGCATCCTTTCATGTTTTTCAACTCCTCTGCTTCGAGTGAAAGAGAGGACAAAGCTCCAGTGAAAGCACAAAAAAGAAAAGGTATGGGGGAATGTCCAAACAGTTGCTTTGAAAAGAAAAAAAAAAGTGGAATGCAGTTGTTTGTGACAGCAGGTTCACAGCCCCCTCAGAGGGTCACGGTGGGAACAGGAGCCTTGTTGTCAGGGCTGACACATGGTGTTGGAGCCAAGCCTCCGAGGACTCGACCGGTAGCATACATGGCAGAGGGGCATTCCTCAGCCACGCGGCAGCACATGACAGAAGCATGCACGCCTGGCCGCGACAGACGGGCCGAAGCGCTCGATTCGTCCGTCGGGGAGGTGTTTAGGAAAAGCCCAGCCCTGTCCAGCCGGGTGACGGAGCCTTTGCCAAGCGTGGGTGCCTTTCTCCAGGGCTGCGTGCTATTTCTGGAGGCCCAGGAGCAAACGGCGACACGGGTGACAGATGAGGCCATGCTCTCGCTGGCAGCTGACGCCTGGCAGGAACTGTCATTAGCTTCCGCGTTCCCAGGAGGCTAATGTTTCTGGTGCACAACAGAGGAAAGCTTTGTAGGGGAAAAAAAGGACTTCACAACATTAATAAGGCTTACGTCTGTTAATATTCACGAAGGATATTATGGATGTTTCATAGCATATTCCAGACAGTAGGACTAGATTTGCTTACATTTGCCAGATGAAGCTCCTGTCTTATTACTGTATGCATATGAAAGGGTTGAGGACAGTATGATAAATAAAGACAGGCAGCTGAGAAGCAAATTATAAAGAGATAGTGAGATATTCCAGATGAGCCAGATTGCTCTGAGATGGTTTAACCCAACCCTTTCTCATTTATAGTATTTTTAATATCAACTCTAGGAAATGTTGATGAACCTTATTCAGAGTGCGATGTCTGTGCTTTCATCTCAAAGACCTGGCTTAAAATTAAACTTTGTGTGACCCATGGATACCATACCAGGCTGGCGTTTGTGGAATTATATCTCCTATATAACGTTTGTTTAGATTAACAGAGCCTAGAAAAGAGGTTTGAAATAAACACTTTACCTTTCAATCTTTACCATTTAACCTGGTTAACACACTTTATTATGACAACTGCCCCTATGGATGTGTAGTTTTCCACTCATTTCATGTTGGATTTTAAGATGAAATTCATGAATTCTACTTTCTTCTGCACTTACAAATGTTTGATGTGTTTTGCACTTGCAGATATTGACATGAAGAAGGACATAGAGGTGTTGATAGCAGAGGAACGTGCAGAGATTATCTCGAAATATGATAAGGTAAGAACTAACATAAACAAATTACTTACCACCAGCATTGCTTGCAACTCTAACCATCAGTTTTTTGTTTAGACTTTTTTTTTTAATGTATCCTTGCAGGAGAAGGAGTACACTGATTTTCACTCACATTGGTAAAAAACTTGATTGGCGTTCGAGGGCAGGATCCATCGCTGAAGTGGAAGTTTGTGTGTGTTGGGGTGCCCATGTGTTGGGGTGTCCATGTGTTGGGGTGTCCATGTGTTGGGGTGCCCATGTGTTGGGGTGTCCATGTGTTGGGGTGCCCATGTGTTGGGGTGCCCATGTGTTGGGGTGCCCATGTGTTGGGGTGTCCATGTGTTGGGGTGCCCATGTGTTGGGGTGTCCATGTGTTGGGGTGTCCATGTGTTGGGGTGTCCATGCTCTGAGTGGTGCTGTGGATGTTGTGTGGGTGGAGTTGTAAAATAGCCTCCAGTTGATTTGTTGGAGGTGTTTGAAGCCTTTGGGCACAGATGTTCCTGCTTTCACTGAGTCCAAAGCGTCCATGTAGAGCTTCTGCAAGCAGAAATTCAAAGGTGGTGAAGTGTGTTTGCAGGTCATCGGAATTTGCTTTAGAGCTTCTTCAAACACACCACCTCAGCTGTGTGATTAGTCCTGAACTGTGCACTGGCCGAATCATTAGGTTATTTGTTCAGGGCCATTAAAAAATAATGTTATCAGCTTGATTTCTGAGCTCCGTCTGGCCCCACCACTCAATTCATTCATGTCCCAGAGCTTTGATTTTTGCTGATAGCATGGCTTTTCAACTCCAAATGTCTGGCTCTGCATGATCGTTTCTCAGCTACGACCTTTGTAGTATATTATACAAACACGTTTGGAGGATTTGTAACAAACTGAAGTGGGTTTTTTCAGTTTTGATGTTCAAGTTTGATGTTCTGTAAATATGCGTAGACTCCAGGATGCATGGCTTGGTTCCTGATTATGACATCTTGTACATTTTATAACTGTACCACCAAATCCTTCGTTATTTTGTGTGCTTTTTGCGTTTAGCGATCTATTATGTGTGTTTGCTGCTGCTTGTGTGAGAATCTGCAGTGAATCTTATTGGAGCATGAAACACTTTTACTCTGGTTTCCACAAGATAATGCGTAGCTGTGCGTCTCTGTAACTCAGCCTGCGGTAAAGGCGCTAGGCTGGCAAATAGGCTGGAGTAATAATATACGGCCATTGAAAAGAGCCGTGCCCTCGGCAGCCGATGTGATCGATTTGGCCACGATGCTTTGGACTTTGGAACCTCCTCTACTTGAGGTTTGGCTACTGTATGGGTTTTGGTTCTCTCTGTCGTGCTTCACTGTTTGCTTTTTTCCATCCTCGGGGGATCGATGTGGTAGGAAGGCCCAACGAAAGCCCAACAGGATTAAATGTAATGGATGAGGTGATGCGCATTTCATGAAGCGCTTTTGTTACCCTGAACAGTGAGCAGAATTAGATACCAGTACTGTGGCCCTCTTCCCTTGCTAGTCTTCTGAGATGAAGGCGTTATTGCCGCTATCATTCTGCTGGAGCTGAAACCTGCTCCCACCAGGGTTATTCTGTGACACTAGGTGTGCTATTGGGCCAAACCAGAACAACTGAATTCTTCCTGAATGGGATAAGCTGATTTCACTTAAGAAAAGACATGAAAAGCAATGAGAGGAAGACATGAGTGGGACCAAAATTTCCCCCCCTGCCCAATTACATTACAATTGCAGATATTTAACATAATGAAGGCAGTAGACCTGTCGAGTGATACCAGTGAGAAATCAGAGTAATGGTTTTGGCATGAAACAGAAGTGTTGTTAAAAGCAAATCATGTTTTTTTTTTAACAAAGACAGCAGTGGTAGGAGTGTGCGAGAACTTACATAGCACAGCGTACACAGCAGAGACCACAGCCTGTGTTTTTCCAACACAGATGGACAGTGAAGCGTAGGGTCAGTGTGTAGCGCACGTTTACAACTTGAGCAACACAGCTCAACACATAAAAATGTGTGTGTGTGTGTGTGCGTGTTTTTCAGGGAAGGGAAGAGGGAGTTGAGATCGACCCCTGGGAAGATGCAGACTACAGCATTTACAGGTCAACTGATCGTTTTGGCTTCCTGCAGTAAGTCTGACACTCAAACACATTCTGACACTCAAACACATTCTGACACTCAAACCCATTGTGCTCTGCTGTGGGTGTCTAAACTCCTCAGACCATCCCTACTGTGGATCTTATTCAAGCAGGTTAACACTGTAGCCAAAGCAGAGTTCAAGCTTTTTTTTATATGGTCTTTTCTATATGGTCTTGCATTTTTATCACAGAATAAATGACCAAATAAAGTTACCACACAACATGCAGAAATGGTTATGAAACCCTCATACAGTGCGGAGCAGGAAAACATTGCACATACAGTCTTTATGACATGCACATACACTCTTTATGACATGCACATACACTCTTTATGACATGCCGTTTTAATTTTGCTAAATTAGCACCTCCATCTTTCTCCAGCGAGGAAGAACTCCCCACACCAACGGCACTTGAAGAGAAGGTAAGAGAAATAGAAAAGGTTATTCAGTAGCTTTGAACAACAGTATAAAACAAACACAGTAGTAGAAACTCTAATGATCTTATTTGCTTGCATACAAATGCACATGCCACAGATAGCAGTCTGTCTAGCAGAGGGACCTGGTGCCCTTGAAGCACAGCCTGTTTGTATGCGACGGAGTGATGACAGAAACAGCTGGAGGTGTGATCCCACGTGTCACATTTGTGTCGCTTAACTGACTTGTGATCAGTTGTGCCGAGCTCATAATGTTTCTAGGGTAGGACTAGACATAGAGGGGACCTGTGCTCCAATCAGCTCTAAATAAAAAGAATGGTTTGTGGGTAATCACAACTGCAGTCCTGCTGTCTGCAGTTTGTACACATCCCATGGGTAAGACACTCCTGGAAATTTGGTTTACCTGATATTCCTATTCACCCTGTTCCTCACAGCAGGATTTGATTTCTGTTTTAAGTGGTAGGGCACTTTAGTGTCATTTTTAGGATATCACACGACAGTATACAATGAGATGGCAGATGGGTTTAAAGTATAATGGCTGTGTCATTCACCCGATACGCTGTAATTACCGACGCGGGTTTGAACCTCTCCTACGCTTTGTTCTGCTGATCCTGATTCATCACTACGCCTCTCCTCCCCCTCCCAGCAAAAACAGCAGGAAATTGAGCGTGTGCAGAAGTGGCTGAAGATGGTGAAGAAATGGGACAAGTACAAGAACAGCGAGCGGGTGAGATCCTGCCCTCGGCTCGGCTCACACGCGCTGCGAAACCCTAACGAGAGCTTTGACTGAACGGACCACTGTACCTGAGAGCGATACACAACGCTGTGTGCACATGAAGACCATAATCTGGTGCAGCTCTGAACTTCTGAGAGAACACTGGCAGGTTGATGTTTTACTTATGGAGATCGTAGTTAAATGAAGAAACAGAATCCCTCTCCAGCCCAAGGAAAAGTAAAGGAGTTCCTCAACAAGCTCACAAAGCATGAGTCAAAGTCCTTACTGCAGTAATGAAGATTAAAACAATAAGTAATTGAACTAAATCGCCGTTCCCTACTCACTTGCACTATCCGCCCTCGCATCTAGATGGTGAAGCGGGTTTACAAGGGAATTCCTCTGCAACTGAGAGGTCAGGTTTGGAGTCTGCTACTGGATGTGGAGAGAATCAAGAATGAGAACGAGGGAAAATACGAGGTGTGGAAGAACAAACACACACACACACACATACATACAAGCACACATACAGGCACCTCTGTGTGTGTGTGCACGCGCACGCACACACACACACACGCACGCACACACACACACACACACAAGTGATCAGTTGTCAGTGTGGCAGGTGTATCAGTTGCAGTAGCAGCTGTCATACTAGAATGGTTCAGTAGATCCACACAGCACGGAGAGGAGAAGCCGTGTGCTCAGAGCAGGATTGACAGAATGATGTTTTGATCGTAGATCCACCGACAGACAGCAACAGTCAGAGTAAGGAAAGGGACAAAATACGATAAAACACAGAAAGCAAATTCAGCCCAGCGAGCCCTTGCACAAGTAGCAGGAACAAGGAGGAATTAGTGGTGGAGGGCAAAGCTATCAGAGACACACAGGAACAAGCCTGTCACAGTGCCTGAAATCTTTCAGTGAGTCAATGACTTCAGTAAAAGGTCCAAAAACATTACAGGAACTCTTTAATAAACGTGTAACAAAAAACTGCAGTTTGAAATTAACAGATGCTACAAAGTGCTTTTTTTTTTTGTCCCCTCACAGAAAATGAAAGCACAGTCACGGTTGTACTCCACAGAGATCAAGCAGATCGACCTGGACGTGAACAGGACCTTCCGCAACCACATTATGTTCATGGACCGACTGGGAGTAAAGTGAGTGGCTGCGCACCTCCAGAACACGCCGGCCGCTGCTTGATATGTGGAAGATTATGTTATGGCAGTAGCTGCAGTCAGGTCCATTATAGACTCAGAGTGGGTTCCTTCCACTCTGTTACAGTGAGTTCAGTCATGTGGTACTTATCTGACCCTAACTAGAAAATACATGGCCCTCTTCAGCTGTATTTCTGTGTTTAGGTGTTTTAATGCAATTCTTCATTTATTATCTCAGCAGTCACACTGTTTTTCAGAGTTGCGTTAAAGTTAGAACAACAAAGTCTTTTTGCACTTTAACATTCAAGGGCAAACGACACATTCCTCCAACTCACCAACATTTCTATGAAGAATTCCAATAGTTCAAATTTATTATTCATATCAAGCCTACTCCTGTCAGCTTCCCCGGACCCCCCCCCCCCCCCCCCCCAGTCATTGTGTTCTAGGCCTTTTCTGTGTTCATGGAGAGCTTTGTTTCCTGAGCTGGTAACAAAAACAAAAAATGACGTTACTGGAGCCTTAATAGATTACAGGCCTACTGTGTTCAGTGGAAAATCTTGCATCTAAACTCATGTCATTAATGCTTCAGAACAGGGAGGCGTTGGCTATGATTTAGGGACATCACCATGCTCCACCTAAAGACGTTGGTTTTCTGGAATGCAAAGCACTTTCTAAACGAGCTACAAATAAGAATCACGGACTCACAGAGAAGAGCAGCAGGCTTTCATATGTACTGTGCGCATCACAACGCGATCCTCAGAACCCACCAGCTGGTCCACGTTTTGGCTCTAACCCAGGTCCCGAGGGCACGAAATGCCTGGTTCACTGGGAGCTAGGTCAGAACAGAAATGTGGATCATCTGGTGGATTCTGGGTTGTACTAGGCAATGTATTCAGGGTTTTTTGTGTCATTAATAGATGCTTGGTGGATAGTGTAAGCTGAACTACTGCATGGACTGATATGATTGTGCTGATTCCACCTCTGTGCAGGCAGCAGTCTCTGTTCCACGTGCTCAGTGCATACTCAGTGTACAACACGGTAAGCAGGCACCAGAGTGGACGCCTAACCACACAGGGCCTCACTGAGGCAGCACTAACACCAGTTTCTTCTCTTTGTAGCATGAGACAGAGAAATAGAGAGAGAGAGAGAGAGAGAAAAGATACAGAGAAAGAGAAGCATAAAAACTAGAGAGAGAAGGAGAGAGTGCAGTCGAGTTCAGGTCTAAGAAGGAGCACATTATTGGTATTATTAGTAAATACTAGGTATTTCAGTTTAATGATTTTTTTCTAACATCTGTATGTGTGTGTGTGTGTGTTTGTGTGTGTATGTGTGTGTGTGTGTGTGTTTCTGTACAGGAGGTGAGTTACTGCCAGGGAATGAGTCAGATAGCTGCCATTCTTCTGATGTATATGAATGAGGAAGATGCATTCTGGGCTCTGTCACAGCTGCTGACCAATCAGAAACATGCCATGCATGGTGAGTCCTCATTGGTTCAATTTGTCTGGATGCCACGGAGTATATTGGTTTAATTTTTTTTTTTTTACTGAGATCATGCAGGATGTTTAAGGCTGATGATTTTGCAATAATGTTAGAACTTACACTTTTGTGATTCACACATTTTAGATATTTTCAGATTCAGGTTTAATGCTGTGTTTGTATTTTTTATTCCTGCTAGGCTTCTTTATCCCTGGTTTTCCCAAGCTACAGCGATTCCAGAACCACCATGATCAGATTCTGTCCAAACTCATCCCCAAGCTGAAAAACCATCTGGTAGTGACACCATTCACTTCTCATTCTAAAGACAAATTGTTAAAGACATTAAAAAAACTTCTCCCCACCCCCAACTGTCCCCTCTCTGCCATCTCTGTCTTCAGGACAAGGAGCAGATGTCCAGTGGGATTTACAGCACCAAATGGTTCCTGCAGTGTTTCATTGACAGGGTGAGTTTGCACATGGCAGGCAGATATGTGGCCCTCAGTGGAGCACACATGGACGCATTCCATTCCACACGGCCCCTAAGTAGTGCACTCTTATTCCCTGCACACTAATCATGTGATGTGGGTCAAGGGATCTGCAGCTGATTAAATCCCCTCAATTAAAATGCCATCACGCACATCACATTCCACATGTTGCGTTTTTGCATGTGTCTTTCCAGCTGTGCAGTTGTTTGCTCATGGAGCTAGCACACAGCTGAACTGGATCTATGTAACACGGACCCTTTTGGTTCATGTTGGCCAACTAGCTTACTAAAGCCAATATTTACTCAGGGTAACTAGGTGAATGGGTACAAGCTTGCTTCCACATTATTGTTTTCAGAAAAAATATAAAAAGATTAAATATTAATATTAATATCCCACAGAGACGGATCTCTACTAGATACTTTACCAGTAGCACTGATCTTTCAGAGTAAGCTGTATTTTGACCCAGGGATCTTACACAGCTGTTACAGCCCCCTGGAAGCAAGGGTGATTTACAATAAAATTTCCTCCTCACAGACACCTTTCACCCTGACCTTACGCCTGTGGGATATCTTCATCTTAGAGGGAGAGAAGATGCTCACAGCCATGGCCTACACCATCCTTAAACTGCACAAGAGTGAGTATTGTGCTACAGCTTCTCACACTACTCACTGCATGCTCTCTGAGAGCTGGGTCTAAGTGCAGCCTGTGCTCCACAGAGCGCCTCTCCAAGATGCCACTGGAGGAACTGAGGGAGTTCCTGCAGGAAAAGATCGGTGAGTCCTTTGACCTGAGTGATGACGTTGTCATCGAGCAGCTTCAGATCTCCATGGCGGAACTGCGCAAGATGAAGCTGGACCTTCCTTCTCCTGGTCAGTCGCTTCTACCGTCTTAAACGACTTGCTGTAGCTCAGCTGTTTGTTGCCATTATTGTGTTTTTGAGCCACATGTCGCACTGCCGTTTACAGCCAAGCCAGATGAGCTGCCGAGGCAACCCCTGGGTTTAGAGCTGCCCGTGGTGTTGACACACATGCGGCACCCCGAACACAGCCTGCCCGAGGACACACCTGATCAAAGGCAGCTGTCCAAGCAGCCTCCATCCTCACTCCACATCCCCCTGGACCAGGACACCATCCTGCCGGATCAGAGTTCCCAAGACTACAAGCAGCCCTACGGCGATAGAGAAACGTGTGGCCTGCCGCCCTTTCCCTCTCCTGACCCAGTCCTGGTGCATAACCAGATGTCCTTCGCCCCAGACGGAACAATCGGGGCACCGGAGGACGGAGGGGAAAGACCGCCCCCATATGAGCCTCCCAGAAACGGCCTGCACTTCTTGCCGTCCGTCCTGCTGGACCAGCAGGGTGGTGGAACTTCAACAGAACCGGATTCCTCTCGTGCACCACAGGACTTCGTCCAGGACCCCCCGTCACCGCACATAACCCCAATGCCAGAGCCTCATCCACCCTCCAGCATCTCCCAGCACGAGATCCTTCCAGAGTGTGACATCTCGGGGAAGGAGAACTGGGATGGGGTCGGTCAGGCCGAACGTGCAACATCAGTCCAGGACTCTGAGACTGCTCTCTGCTCCTTATGGTCATCCTCCACACCAGAGACTGGCTTATCTCCAGCTAGAAGGAGGCTGCCCACCGTTTTCTCGGACCCGTGTTTGGATCGCCGTGCCCATGGCAGTCTGCCCAAATCAGACACATTTTAGACCGTCATTTTACATACCAGCCATGTGAGTCACTTGACTTATATGAAGCATTTAGAAGTTACAGTTGTAACAGTATCACTGTTACAAGCCAGAAGCTCCATGATCTCTAGGTAAAGGCCACAGATACATTGAAACAAGAACTTAAGGCAAAAAGCAACAAATATTATAAGGATGAGGTGCAATGTATTTTCTGGACAGTAATGTTTCTAAAAAAATTTAGTTTTCATGAAGCAGCTATGATTTAATGCTCAGATCTTTTTAAGAAATTATTTTTGTTTTACCTTTGAAGAGTAAAATGATCTTAATCTAATCAGATAAGCTTGGATAGTTAAAGTACAACACTGAAATATATTAAAGTTTTGAAGGTTTGCGACAGACTCACATCCTAATTTCAAAGGTCACTCCAAAATGTAAGTGTAGCTTAAATCTACCGCCAAGAATAGTACTTGAAATCAAAGTGAGCAGGCTCACTACTCCAGAACGATGTGTCAGCACATATAGTATACATAGCACATATAGGGGTAGCCTACAGTGTCCATGAAAACAGCCCTTCTCTTCATTATTTTAACTCGTTTCCGTCTTGGTAGGAGAGTCCCATTGAAACCATCACTGAGCAGAAAAATGGTTCCAGGCAAATGTCCATTACCAGCCATTAATTCAACATGTCTTACGTTTGACAAAATGACATCATAAATATAATTTCATAAACTTGCCATAATTTTATATTATACTAGCGAAATTAAAAAAAGACTATGAACAAAACAAAACATGTGCATAACATGCATCAAAGGGTTTAATGCTGATTATTGCTAAATATTATCACAGTGTGTGTCATTTACAATTTAAAATTAGACAAAATATTTACAATATTTTGATGCTGATGACACTTTCTTCATCAAATACTGTACCAACCATGCTAAGGGATGAAATGATCCAAATACTATGTGCTGGTACATGCAGGATTATACATTTGCAGATCACTTCTAACTAAGCCTTTGTGTACAATGTTTGAACATGATTTTCATTTGTGTGAGCATTTTGTAAATTAAGGTAACAAGCTTTTTTAAAGTATCTTCTTTTAATGCTTGTAGGCTTTTGTATTTTTAGGCATTTTGACATTTTGTATAGAAGAAATTATATTTATACTGGAACCATGTAGAATCAAGTTGTGAGGATATTTTTTTGCTTGACGTAATTTTTGTTCTTACGTCATTAATATTGCTCATCCCAGTTTTTGCATGTGCTGTCTTCTCAGCACTGCACTGTTTGTCCATCATTAACTGGCCACAGAAGTACGTGCAGAAAGCTTTAGGCCTTGAATGAATAGTTTGGTTTGTCTTGAATGACTTCAAAAATCTAAGGGTGGTTTAAGAGTGGTCGTTGCATATTATGGTTGAAAATAATTTCAGGCAAAATTTGTAGTGAACAGCTACACCTGGTGGACATTTAGTGTTTTGCATTTTCTATTTTAAACGCGCTGTGGATTTTTGGAAAGCTTTATTATCTAGATTATTTTGGTGTAGTAATGCTATGTTATCAAATTATTAGTTATATACTGTAACATATTCGTTACGTAGATAGAATTGTAAAAGTGAAATATGTTTGCAATTCTTTGTAAGGTATACCAAAAGATCCTAAGAATGATTTATGATGTAATTTAAATTAAAATTAACATTTCTTCCCAAATTGAGCATCAGTACAACCATGTAACTTCCCGACAGTCTTTATATCTATGAAAGTTGTCATTGTTGCTTTGAATAAATCGGGGAGCTCAGATGCTAATGTCTTGCAGGTCAATACCGCTGCATCAGGCCTTGTGAACAGTATCAGCTAGTGTTACAGTTTCATTTTATACATTTACTTGATTTTTCTACCTTCTCCCAAGATGCTGGTGTAATAATATTACAGACATGTTATAATTATCTTTGGTTTTGTGGTTCTTCTGTTCTTGCAGTCCAAGCAGTGAGTTTTAGTTTTGCATCTGCACTGCTGCAGGGAGAATTTCTCATTTTATGTCATGTTGTTTATAATACAAGTTATTTTTTAGCATAATTTCAATAAAATGATGGTGCCAAAGACTTTTCTTGAAAATGGCCAGTCCCATCGCACATAATCTGACTAATAACTGACTAACAGTGGTGCACTGTTTGTAAGGATGTTTGACTTCATATATATATACACGTTATACTATAACTGGCAGATATAGCCATTTTCTGACCTTAACTAAGTAAATCTTTTTATTATGCAATTCTAATTTTATCTAATAGCAAACCTTGGATAACTTCCTTAACCACTGGGGGGCGCCCTCTGCTCACCATTCATCTGATTTTAGTGCAGAAGCGTAAGTCTTAGTATTGCTGCTTAATGCCATCAATAATTAGCTCGTATTGTAAAAACCTGCCAGCACAGGAACAAATGTGTTGCCTAAATCAGAGGTATTTAACATGACCAAATTCATTATCATCAACCTCTTCATGAGCTAATTGCAGAATGTTGTAGCAAGGCAAATTTTAAACTGGCAGGACCTCAGGAATGGAGGTGAATATCTAAGGGGTGAATGTTGCTTTCTGTTGAATTTTGTTTCATCCTACCAAATCTGGACAACATAGCCATCCTCACTAAGAGAGTTTCTAAAGACATGAAGCAGAGATTCTTAATCTGACATTGCACAGAGCCCCAGACATGAACCTTCCTCTGGCCTCCTGGGGACACTGACACTGTATGGCGACACATGAGTTTCTGTGATTGATTCCAGCCATTGCCTGGTAGTGAGAATCATGCATCATCATAAAGCGGCAGTGAGAGGCGGCAGTGGAGCAACAGAAACAGATCAAGACCTCTAAAGATGCTACATCATCCATCTTGGCCATCAGACAGCGTTTATCTGAGATCGCATCTCTGCTCAGCTCAGTCCTTTGAAAGACTTTGATCTACATGCACTGGCTAGCCAACACTGCACAAGCACTGAAAGAACCATCAAACGCAAACTCCTCTAATGTCCCAGGCATGAACCTCCATTGACTCATCTTTAAAATAAGTCTCTTAGATCAACCTCTTAACCGTTTCGGTGATCACAAAGCGCTCAGGAGTTGAACGGCACATCCGAGAGCAGGTTGGAGGGAGAGTGTAACGAGTGTGCACCTGTTATCGTTCTGTCTCCACCGAGACAAACTGAAACAAGGACCTGTCTTATCTCCACGGTGCTGCTGGCATACTTCAAAGGAGGCTATAATCATCCTTCAAAAGGATTGGTAGCTGAGAGTATAATCTAGCTCTCCCCAGAGGAGGCAAGCTCCTTATTCTAAACACGCTCAGAGAATTCCCGCCGAACGGCTCATTCAGAATAGGCTGTTACGGAGCTCTTCCGGACAAGCCCGGAACAAAAGCAACTGCGCATCTGTAAATGTTACTGTATAAAACTAACATAAATCTGACGCGAACAAATATTGTTTGGCACTTAATTGTAGGCAGAGGATAAAGTTGCGAGCGGTTCCCGTGTCATTTTGCTACCTGCTGTACTATTCTGAATTTTCCCGAAGAATAGCCTATAGCATCGTAAAAGAGTTAAGATTAGATTAGAATTTGACTGACTGCTAAAGTACTTTATGAATGGCGGGGTTCTGCAGCTTTGTAATTGTGTCTTTCAATGGTTAGAGGCGAGGTGCTTCATGTGCAGCTCCCTCTAGCGCGATGAAATGTCGGTGACGGAAGAGAGTCAGTGAGAGAGAGAGAGAGAGAGAGAGAGAGAGAGAGAGAGAGAGAGAGAGAGAGAGACCATAGACTATGACGGGGAAGCTGACCAGCAAACGCAGCCAAGTGCAATAGAGATCTCATTTTTCATCGCTGAGAGCACAGGCTGTAAGTTACATTTACACTGACTTTAATTTTCTTTTTTTATTGTAAAAAAAACGTTCATTTCATGGCGATTAAACCCAACAAAAACGCATCCCTCAGTGGCGGTTGAGCAAATGTACATGGACATCGCCACGACGCGTTTTACTGGCACAAACAGAGACACTTTGGAGCGAGCTTGCGGGACACTACAGAAGGCGAGGCTTGAGAGCGATTTAACGCTAGCATTCATGACAAGAACGGAACGGAAAGGAACTGCAAATTACCCAACTGAACGGTGAACGGTGTTCGTTGAGCACTTCTGGATTAATAAGAAAACGATCAGTAGTAACATTTTGAACCGACTTTTAAACCGAACTCACTGTTTGGTGTTGAACTCCGGAATGATAACCCCAAGTTTACATTGGTTGTTCTGATGAAAGACACAAATGACCACATGTAAACACTGCTGCCGTTTGGTCTCGTGTGTTTCCCCCTTGTGATTCTACCCACATCGATGGTCAACGATTCACACGATACCGGAGGAAATTACACTAACCTGGACTGAAGAAAAACAAAGAACTGAAAATACTCTGCACGTGACACGTCCACCGGTATGGTTGATACCAACAACATCTTCACCATCATTACGTCCAGCTGAAGCAATATAGACTTTATTCATTTATTAGGTTTTTTTCGACATGACAATATCGCCTGAAGATATCCACCCACGGTAAACAGTCCACCTTTTGCGTCTGCGTGTTTATGAAGTATGTGGTTGAAATGTATATTTATTTGAATCTATAAGGCTACTGAAACGGACAATTCTGATAGATGTATGTGAGAAGGTTTTATATTCTTGTCTTGATTTAGAGATAAAGCACTTTTAAAACCCATTGTTTACGGAATGTGAATAATCACTGTCAGCACTGTGCCGTTCTGAAAGTACAGTAGA
The DNA here is from genome assembly GCA_028565775.1 of Sternarchorhynchus goeldii. Lineage (NCBI taxonomy): Eukaryota > Metazoa > Chordata > Actinopteri > Gymnotiformes > Apteronotidae > Sternarchorhynchus > Sternarchorhynchus goeldii. The sequence continues at coordinate 6,514,074 of JAOXYF010000020.1, read as the reverse complement.
AGGCCTTGCGTTCTTTACCATTTTGCCTTCAAACATTCCCGTTTACCTCATTTACTAGCAGTCACGGAGCACCGGAAAGTGGGCAACAGTCTCAATTCTCCACCGAGCGGGACATGCTGCTGTGAGGAGGATGCGCTTCCCTCTAAAGAAAATACGCAAGCAGTTCAAACTCCTCCTGCTCCTCGTGCTGCTCACCTTCGCCGTTGGTTTCACCTACCTGCATGCCAACCAGGGCAAAGCTATCAAGCTCCACTTCAGCTATGGAAAAGGTAAGCGACGAAGCAGAGGCTTCTGCTGACTGGAATGTGAATGCGCTGAACTCTCGCATAAATGTGGAATAACTCACATTAATGTTAACCTTCATTTCCTGTCCCCTTGTTCCCACATTTTATTTTACTTTAAAACAAACCAAGAATTGCCCAGTGAAGTCCCCGAATAGCTCAGTCTGCGGATGAGGGTCTGAGACAGACGATGTTTTATCAATCTATGTGACGTTTCGCTCGAGCTTGGTATTGATCAGGTGAGCAGGTCAACGGGCACGATAGCATCGGACATCAGATCTGCCGATCTCACTCTAAACGAAGACATAACTCGGGTCTTAATTACTTTCCTTGTGTGCTTTCATCGCTGTCAGTCGTGTTCTTAAACCAGTCTGTCCTCAGGAACGCTATATCATTTGTAGCAGAGATAAGACTTAAGACGCAGGCATGCAAAAACAGTTTTGTTTCAGTACGGTATAAACTTAAACAGAATTACTCTAACCCTTGGGCAGTATTTGGATACAGTTTAAAATTCAGTTGTGAGTTTTCTGCCTGATACTCCAATTTTCATAAATGAGTAAACAGTGCATACATGATTTTCACAGTCTCTTAAAATAAGTCCTCTGTGTGTGTCTGTGTATGTGTGCATGCATGTGTGTGGTTTGTAATACTGAAATCCATATTGCAGAGTTCAACATATGACTAAATATGGTGAGTTCATGCCCAGAGGTGGGATTAGACTGCTGGGATTACACACTAAATAGTGCAGTATCTAATCCATCACAGTGTCTCACATCATTGCTGTTTTCATTTTGCACAGGGAATAGTGATCACTAAATAATCCAGGTGCTTGCTATTGATCTTGTGTTTATTGCTGAAAATGTAGACTTTGATCAATAGTGTCTCCCCTCTAGCAGAGAAAAGCCTCTTGCAATTTTCTTGAAGGACCATCCTTCAGTGCCACTGACACCATGGTGCTGTGACCACACTCAGTGTTGTGGTCTTACACTGAATCTCCACATCCACCACTGCTCAGAAGACATTTATGATAGCCAATCATCCCATCTCCACTGTGCTTCTTCTAACATGCCTCACCAAACATGCTAAATCAGATTGCTTAGGTAGTATCTCCATTTAGCATTACCTTGAAGGCTCGTGGCCTTCACGCTTGGAGCTGAAGCAGTTGTGGTGGATTAGCTGATAAATGGCCAGTGTACTTGTGTGAAGAATAGACCTCTAAATTTCTAATTACAGAGCGAACCTCAGGGCCTCTCCTCCTGGTCTTTGCTGATTGAGATTTGAGCATGAGGGTGGGGTGGGGGGTGGTGGT
>JAOXYF010000020.1:6490748-6512384 GCA_028565775.1 Sternarchorhynchus goeldii | reverse complement strand
GGACCTCAGGGCCTCTCCTCCTGGTCGATGCTGATTGAGCTTTGAGAATGAGGGTGGGGTGGGGGGTGGTGGTGGTGGGGGGGGGGGCTGGTGGCTGTGAAGTCCTCTGAAGTTGACAGGGTGAGGGATGAGAAGCAAGGACTCTTTTAACCCACAGGTTAATAGAATTTTGGTTGGCCCCCCATATTAAGCTTTTTTCAAACACGCTGGCTAACGCTTATGCAAATGGGGTGCGCTGGACAGCAGCCACGACTATCTGATGAGGGACGTGTTCCGGGTGATAAGTGAGAGGATTGGACTTCAAGACTATAGTGCATCTGCCCAATCCATAAAGGAATTCTCACTTCCCTTGGATCCCGACGGGAAGAGGTTGGGGAGCTGTGCTGGTGAGAACAAGCCAAACATCAAAATAATGTCAGAATTGAAAGCAGATTCACAGTATCAGTGATGCAAGACGCAGGAAGAAGCAGGTGGACTGAATGATAAAAGCACCCTTGAAAGCCTGTTCTGAGTGTGCTAAGCAGTCTGCTTCACCACCACCATGCTTGTCTATCATCTACAGAGTAAATGCTCCTAAGTATATCTAGATGGTGACAGTGCATTAGATGGACCTTGCCTGTGACTCACTCACTTACACCTGTTTAACAAGATAAAAATTCTCCACAAGGGGGCACTGTGTGAGATTGGTGCAGTGCATCAATGCCGATCTGTGTCTGTGTTCTATGGAAGGCCTTTGGTGTTGCACTACCAATGTGCAAGAACAGAGGTCAAATAAAGTCCAATCTAGCAAGGAAACAGAAGCTTGCATAACTGCCACTTCAGTAATTAGCAAATATGAATCCATACACGTGATGTGAAGGATACCTCCCTCAGCCTGAATCTAGTTTCCCTGGAAGTCAAGGGATTTTGAAATACAGGCCATTTCAATGATAACAACTGAATGCTCCATGAATAATTTGTAATTTTGGAAAACAGGCATAACCAGCCAAGGAAATAAAAATATGCCAAAATATAATTGGAGTCTGTGGAGCAGAAGACTGAGTCCTCTAAAGATGTAATATCAACGAGTAAAGACGACTTTAATTTCTCTTGCTGTCCAAATCAACCCCCCCCCCCCCTTCACACAGTGCAGTTAAAAGAGTTCTGGTTGAACATACGCTATGACATTTAAACCAAAAGTCTAATGAAGTGGCTCGAGTATTCCATGTTACCAAAAATAACTGTTCTATCTTAGAACGCTTTAAGGAAATGATTAAACCCATCCTTTGTAATAACAAAGACAGTAATAGTCCTGGATGCCAAGACAGGTATGAGTAGATGTAATTGTTCCTGCACTGGCCAGCATGTACAATATTTGTATAGAGGTGTAAGCCTTGTAGTACTTACATTATTCATTTAATAAACTATCTGTATTATTGCACCATAAAGCTGCTCATTATTATGACTTCATAGCCAACACTTAATTGGCAATTTATCCCATTAATAGAAGTAGCAGGGTTGTTTAAACCTGCCGTATAAGTAACATGGACACTCTGGGTCTTTGGATTTTGATTACAGCTCTATTTCACCTGCTGTAAAAATAAAACTGGTTCTTTCAATTACTTTCAGTGTGATTCTGGGTGGGGGAGGTGCTTGTCATGGTGTGCAGGGGATAGCACTCTCACTGGGAATCTGTGTGTGCCTCCGTGCTGGCAAAGAGAGGAGGTGGGTGGGGGATGGAACAGGCAGATCTCTGTTGACTTGGCTCAGGGCAAGGACATGCAGGGCAGGTGACGGCCCTCTCTCCAACCAGGGGAGGAAGTGTAAGGGGCATGAAGATTTTGTGGCGCGGGCCGGCCTTGAGATGGAGCACCGCGGGCAGATCAAGGCTCAGCTCTGCTGAGGCTTTGTCCAGGAGGCCAGGGAAGGATTAGCACTGTTTCACCTCTGGCGTTCTCTGGTAGTAATTTATTGGGCTTTATATGGAATTTTTGTAATATGAGTGGCCACTAATCTCGGATAATATGTGGAAGGGAGAGTCTTGACTGCACCCATGTTGAGTTCCACAGGGCCATCTGGACCTGGTGCAATTACACTGTAAAATTAAGTGAATCTGATTGGCTGTTCAAAGTATGTATAATGAAGGAAGACTTAACTAGTAGTGATAAATGTGACAGTGGTCATTTGATTTTGATAGACTGTCTAGCTGCCTCTATTTTTCCTTAATACTGCATGACAATTATTCATCAACACTGATCCAATGAAGATGTTCATCCCTGTAACATTTCAGCATCTGTGTCAGCAATGAGCCCTGTAACATTTCCAGTGTCATAAAGGGGTGTGGAATAAAGAAATATTTCTCCATTTACTTAAACATCCCATAAAAAGAAGCCTGAAACTGCCTTTGGATGGCCATGCAATTTGTGTGTGTGTGTGTGTGTGTGTATGAGAAACGTAGAGAGAGAGAGAGAGAGAGAGAGAGACACTCACAGCTCTGCACACTGTGTGTTTCCAACGTGGAACATCTTCCTGCAGGGGTATAGTTGCAGCAAACAGCCTCGGTCTCCAGGCTGAGCTCCCAACTTCTCGAACCCTCATTGATATTCCTAGAGGCTGCAGTGCTGTCCTCAGCACAAACCTGATTTTGCTCTGGAGCAGTAAATATGCTCTGTGCAGACTCCGTCTAATCATACAGGAGATATTATCATTCTTTATTTGTAGACAATACCAAAGACTAGTTGTAGGCGAAGGGGGCAGCTTGCATTACTGTGGAGTTTGTCAGTAACACACAAAGTGCTGATGTAAAGTTTTCCTTGTGCTGCCTAATCTTGGTGGAATTTTTAACACACAGCACACAGTCATCTAACTGTTTATGTGACACAGCTTCACTGTAAATGTTTCATCAGTTTAGTTTGTAAGGAGACACTCACATGGCCATTTAGTAACAGACCTTCCACTGTACATCAATGATTCTCCATTTACTAACACTTCCAGAAACAAGTACCTAAAAGAGCCTGGAGCGCCCAGAGCATTTCAGAAACAGGAGAGAAAAAAGCTCATTCCTTATCCATCTGCCAGCCTGCTAGTGCCAGATGCATAGAGCAGTTACCCTGCTTCTTGGGAGATAACAGGGTTTCCTGTGCAGTCCTGTGTTTGTTATTGCCCTATCTCTCTCTCTCTCTCTCTCTCTCTCTCTTCTACCACTGTCTCTTTGTTCATCTGTCTTTTTCTCTCTGCTTCTCTCTCTCACTATCTATCTATCTATCTGTCTATCTATCTATCTATCTATCTATCTATCTATCTATCTATCTATCTATCTATCTATCTATCTATCTATCTTTGTTCTTCTCTTTCTCTCTCTCAATCTCTTGCTTTCTGTCTCTGGGCGGTAGGTAGCCTCTCTTATCCCTATGTGTTTATAAAACTGCCCTGGTCGATGAAAAATCTACAACACCTGTGGTTACTCAGAGAATAATTAGAGCTTTGGAGGAGAGGCTTCTCACTCCGAATGTGGCTAAAGGAAAGTAGACTGTAGCTCCAGCGTGCCTGTGTTCTTAGCCTTGTATGATCTCAGCATCTTCCTGTACCAGCGAAGAAGTGTTAAAAGTGCCTTTGCAGCATGTTCCCATTTCCACCTACTTACAGAAACACCGAATTTACTCCATGAAAGCGGAGCTTTGTATCTGCAAAGCTTGGGTGGTGCTCTGTACATTCTCCATTCCTAACCATGGATGGAGTCTTAAGTGTATGGAAGTTTCCTTCCATAATGGATGACTATGTGTTGACTCCTCTGTTCAGGGCTTTGATAAGAGAATTTAGCATGCAGAGTTGAAAGCATGCAGCGTTGAATGGGTGCAGGTGTGATAGCATCCACTGCGTTGTAGTGCTCCACCCTGGGCACGTAGGTGAGGAGAGGCGAATGTTATTATTTATGTGCACATCAATTACATGAAATATACACAAAAGTGGGACAGAGTTGAAATAGCAACCTGTTTTCTTGAACACTGTGTTAGTGTTTCTTTAGAAAAGGAAGAAGATGAATAAAATAACACGTTTGGAGAAGTGCTTAGATATGATAACAGTTTTAGGATGAAAAAAAACCCAGTCATAGTCAAAGTATGAAAACTCAGAGAATATTCTGGAGAATATTTTGGTCTTCGGTTATTTTGAAACCCTACTGTAGAGCACTTTGTAAGTGACAGCCTACCAAGTTTTTTTATTTTTTTATCTTGCCATTTGCAATCTTCCCATTTAGAGCTGTTGAAACTTTTTAATAAAATAATAAATTGGATCAGTTTTGTAAAAGAAATGTGAAATGCCTTATTACCACATTCTCAGGCTTGCCACAAGTTTGCACTGTTTGGAGAGAATACGAGCTGAGTTTGAATGTGTGTGCTTGAGGCTGACATGCTGCTGTAGATTACCTGTATGTGGCCCAGCAGAGCTGGACACAAATTGCTGTGAACACTTATTTCAGTGTTGGCTTGGTAAGTGGCAGCTGTCTAATGCTTTATGCGGAGGGACTCGTTTTTAGACTGCGTGACTTGTTGGGAGGAATCTGTTTTGGGGTGGTGGGATGTTTGTACACGAGTGAAGTGTGTGCGTTGAAATCCCTGCCGCACCCATGCCAGGTGTCATTGAACAGTGTCTTTCCAGCTGTGGCCACTAGGGGACTCATGAGCACCTCTTTGATTGCCATGCTTGAGGCTCGTTTCCTTGTTCTCATTCGTATGCTTCCTTTCTCTCTCTCTCTCCATGTTTTCTGTGCACCTTTGTCTTTTTCTCTCTGTCTCTTCGTCTCCAGCTGTCTGGCTCCTGTTTCATTACTTTATCCTCCATTTTGCCAAGAGAATGGAAGTGAATGAAAGTGCATTTGTTTGAATAGACGGTTCTAACATATGCATGTATTCATTAATAAATATTTATATTCGTGTCATCCAGTTAGAGATCTTTATTTACGGAGGATCTCTTTGGGAGAGTGGTTAACGATGACTCTGGAAACAGCAGTACTGTAGCAGACAGCTTGGCAAACAGTATAAATTAAGGGTTAGGGTTGCCATAGTACAGATAAGGAATGATCAGAGAGAATAAAATATTTGTGTGTGTGAATGTGTGTGTGTGTGTGTGTGTGTGTATGTGTGTATATTTTTGTTTGTGTTTGTGTGTGTGTGTGTGTATGTGTGTGCGTGATGTTTGGCCCCTATTCTGGTTTTAAAACCCTGGGGGACTGTCATGTGGAGTGCGCACGCCTCACAAGTTGCCATGGCAGCAAGGAAACAGATGTGAAGGTTACTGCCAGGGTATGAGAGCTGAAAAGGGGGAGAGACAGAGACACCTGCCAAAACCTCTCAGGTTTGTTGTACAGAATGCAGTGGCATCCCTGGGTGTAAAGTTTGGGTTTAAGAACCTTTATGAAATGACATAATTTTATTGGATGAAATCATAAAGTACCAAACAGTTTTCTATGCAGCTCCAGAAGAAACAGCACGAAGCTTGTTCACGTGCCTCAACTCTTCTCACTGTGGTTTTTGCTGATTCAGTTGGTTGCTCAAGTCACACAGTGGTGAGGCATGACATGCCATTTAGTATTTTATTGAATGACCTTCTTCCGTGCTGCGTGAACAGTTCAGAGCAAGACTCGGAACAGTTCACAGCAAGACTCAGAGTCCAGGGCTGACATTTCAGCTTAGCTGTAAATCTGATGTGGAGGTGCGAGCAGCCATCTGATCCAATACATGTAATATCTGATCCTATATCTGTAATATCTGATCCAATACCTGTAATATCAGCCTGTGAACGTTTTCCACTATTCATGAATGAAAAAAGTGAGATTACACCAGTCCAACTAGCAGGTGATTTGAGGTTGTCAGCTTAGTATAAAAAGAAAATCCTGTCACATTTCCTTCAAATTTCCAAGTTCTACCCATGTGTAATGAAAACCGTCGCCAGAGCTGGGTGAACAGGGTGTACAAGAGCTGGGTGAACAGGGTTTACAAGAGCTGGGTGAACAGGGTGTACAAGAGCTGGGTGAACAGGGTATACAAGAGCTGGGTGAACAGGGTGTACAAGAGCTGGGTGAACAGGGTGTACAAGAGCTGGGTGAACAGGGTGTACAAGGGCCTGACTGGACTAAACAGAGGATGAGTGGAATGAGACGGGAAAAACACGGAGATGATAGATGGAGAGAATCACAGCATGGAGTCCACGTGTTGCCCTGCGCTGGCTGGGCTCTGTTTGAGCGTCACTATACAAAGGACCAGGCTGGGGACGTTAGGCTTGTTTCAGGGTTCACTTCTGTGCGGATCCCACGAAAGTCCCTGCTGTCTCTCGTTTTGTGATGTTGAAATGCCTCTCATTATTTGATTTGCAGGCTTAACCTTCCCTGTCTGCATTTATTACCACATCCCCCAAAAATGACTTCCTCAGTATCACATACTGCCGTGCACTGCTGAGCCATATGTCCATACACAGAATAGACAGGAACGAAGGGAGACATTGATGGAGGGCAGCTTTCGGCTCTCGTCCCGTCTCTCGGAGGGGTTGGTGCGATCTCGGTGCTCAGACAGATGTAGACAAGCTAGAGCGATCCCTCCACAGACAGCGTGTGTCAAAACATGTCAGCAAGAATACGTTTCTCATCTCTCCCTTTCCCTCTCCTCTTACCTACTTCGATTTCACAACTCGAACGTCTCTGTGTGTAACGAACTTTGCTTCGCCGCCGCCGACAGACAGAGCTAACCCCAGACCGCGTCTTCTTCTGCGGCCTGCTGCACGTGGAGTGTGACGAAAATAAATCAGCCTCTTCACTCTTGAAACACCGACTAGAGAGCCGTTTTTGGTATTTTGTTAACCAAATTTCTTGTATTGAAAGTGGGGCAAGTCATCACTTGTCTCAAATGTTTATCCTATTTGGGTCGACACTATAAACCCAGTAAGTCGGTGAGGCATAAAACAAGTAGAATTTTGGTTCAGAAACACAGAACATGAATTTTAATGTTTTTGTTGCAATATGATTACATGAATATAGTTCCATAGCCTTCTTGTTGTTTTATATTTAAGCTATTGAAAATCTCATCACTCTTCAGACAGTGTTGCTTTTTTTTTTGCTGGAGAATGACTAATTCATCAAACTTTCTGTGAGACTGAGCCCTCCTGTCTGTTGTGGGCACCTGTCGTTTCCTGAGACTGGCAGGGAAAACAACAGAGGCCTTGGAGAACCTTCTTAGAAGTGTAGTCAAACAGAAATGCAATTATCTACCACCATTCCAATTACTAGCAGCCGATAATGAGATCTATTACACGAGGCCGGCGCAGCTGTTTACTTGTGCGAGAGGCACTGAAACACGGCCAGATTACACAGTCAAACTGAGTTAATTTCCTACGCATCACCATTCTGGCGTTACGCTCATGATGAGTTGGATTATGGCAGATTAATATGCAAATGAGTGAGACCATCAAGGATGTCTGTAAACAAACAAACTGTTTATTTGTTTGTTTACAGGTGCAAGGTAATTGAAAAGAATCAGCGAGGGATCGTGGGTGACCTTTTCCCTGCTGAACTGTCATACTGTTTGTCTGCTGGATGGATGTGTCAATTACAAATCTATAATTGTCCAATAGCAAGCCTCCCAGGCTTTCAATTATGGGTCAGAGTGAGAAGCTGACAGGACATTGATTTAGACCTGAGTGACCGAATGTTCCCTGTGTCCTAGATTTGAGTGATTTTGAGTAATAACTATGGATTTGAAAGGGCTCAGATTCCCAATAACAGCTAAGTTCGGTGGTGGTGCAGTTGCTGATTGGTCGATGGCTAACAAATGCGCAGTGGAAGAAAGTCCCCACTCCCCTTCACTTTGTCTAGCCTCTTTTTGCTCTTGAGAATGTGGTCCAGAGCCAGCAACTGCAAGGAAAATGCTTTCCATCACTGTCCACTTTCCCCCAGCAGAGCAGATGTGGTGAGCTGCAGGGCGGAGATGTGACATATGGCCAAAAATGGATAGCCACCACTGTGAAAGATCTCACTTAGCCCCACAAGGACCCAGAGAAGAGCATAGAGAAGAGCATCTTCAGTCCCTGTGCTCTCCTGCTGCTGGGACCATCTCTAAATAGCAGTTACTTCCCATTTTAGTTTTGGAGCTGAATATGATTTTTTTCCCGAGATGTTTGTTAATTCAGATCAAGATTATGGGTTTAGATTGCATGTGATTAAATTTCATTTTGCTTAATGTGGTGTGTTTCCTTAGGCTAAGGCAGATTAGAATTGATTTCTGGGCTGAGGTGTACATGAAGGTATGAGAACCACCGGTTCCTGTGATTACTCCTCAGCCACTGCCCTAAAACCCTGCTGGGCAGGACAGGCGGGAAGATTGTGTGTGTGTGTGTGTGCTTGGGTAATGCGTCAGTTCAAGGCTCCAGAAAACAAAGTGTCTACTGCTTCTCACCTCTCCCAGGTCATTTTCTTTACACTAAGCTGCCAGATCTCAATTCTCAGACTACCGGAAGATTGTTAGTACCTGAACTGAGAGAACGCAGTTTCAGCAGGTTTGCCTCTGAGTCAGCTGTACAGCTTCCTGACAGATACACCAATATAAATAGACAAAAAGGCAGATGGGTGCACGCTTCATTAGCTAAGAGGGCAGCTTATATTCAAGTCGAAAATTGGGGAACCAGAAATCTCTGTCGCTCGTGCTGTGTCGCTGCATGTGAAAATGTGGCGATATTTTCCTTCGGATTGACAAATCAAGCCTTCCGTCTCGGCCATCTGGCCTCACAAATGGCCCGTTGGTGGTGGCAGTGTCCAGCATGTTAATGCTTCTCCATGGTGGAGTGCACTGAGCAGTCAAAGGAAGAGCCAGCGTGCCATTACCAGGTTTGAGACCAGGGGCTCGGACGTGGAGTGGGTCAGGGTGAAATACTGGGCCATCTTCTGTTAATGGCACAACACTTGCGGTGGTTCTGTCAAGCAGCCAGTCTCTGTCTGTCATGTGGCTCTAAGCTCTGCTGCACACACACTTAGTTTGCTTCTATTTTAATGCCACACCACACCTCTAAAGATACATGCGTTTAGAAGTGTATATATATATATTTTTGCACCCTCTAAATCAAATGTTGATATACAGGTATTCAATATAGACAGTTATTTAAAAGGTGAAAATGTGTTTAGAAGTAAATAAAACTATTGGATTAGGCTACAAAGACACACAGTTTTGCAGAAGCAAGCGTTTGTTCTCCAGTGACTGGGTCGTGATTTGTGCTAGAGGTGGCCGTGTGAGGAGAAAAGGGTGAATTGTCCCTGTCCCAAAAGGTCACGCATGTGAACTCCAGACAGCTTCTCATTAACCTGCTTGTCAGATCGCTGGTCTTTTCTCTTACTGACAATATGGCAGCAGAGGGTGACAGCAGCCTGGACCCCTCCCACCTTGCTGCCGTGTCCAGGAACCGTGTGCAAGCCCCCTGTGGCACACATGGCTCTTTCCTCCGCCTAGAATTAAATGGACTCTGAAGGTTGCCTTCACACAACATAGCTTTTGTGATTTAAATCCCTGTGTCTGAATTTGTCATTTTCTGATGTGCTTTGTGGAGATTGGCAGAGTTTAATGGCATATCCTGCAGGTGATTCCAAACAACATCCAACAGTAAGCTTTATATGACAATGTATATCAAAAGATGACTAAATTTTGATATAACTTAATATAAAAAACTCTAGTACACACTTATCCTTTGGTGGTCTATTACACTATAGCGATGCAAATTCCACCACATATCATTAGTATTGTGTTGGACAGTAATTAGCATAGTTGTTGTACAAAAGATTATTTCTAGTAATAACGTAGTGCATGACTTCTGCATTTATTGTGCAGCATTAACACACACTGTCTCTCACTCTATGTATGTATGTATGTATATTGGTAAATGGGCCAGTTGGTCTTCACTCTTACAGTACACAGGCCAGTTCGATTGATTAAACACTCTGGTCCCGGTGAGTTCCAAAGCTTTAGTGAATGCTAAGAGAATGTAAAAGCATTCAAAAACATCATGGTGTCTCAATGCTGAATTGTCTTCAGGTTTACAGAATATCACAGCTGGAATACACAGACTTGCAGAGCAACTAGGTTTTAACCTTTAGCTTTAAAAGTGTGTTTAAAGTGGGTTTTATTTACATACTAAAACATGGTAAAACTGGAGCATAAATATCACAATTAATATAAATCTTCATGATCCTGTACCTCTTTTATAGGGTCATTAGCTTTAAATATCCTGATTTGTTTCTCCTGATGAAAAGCGTGACCCAGTTACATACAAAAATGTACCACGTCGATTCTTTTGAAGTGAAAAGAAATGAAAGTGTGCAGTATTATTTCAGGATTATCGGAGAACTTGACAAAGATGCTGTTCTCTGAGTTGGCACATAAATCGACATGGTATTGACTAGTGTAAAGGAGGCTTCATTAACTGCTGAGAGAAGCAATTTGAGACTGCAGGATTTCTGACAGGACATCAAGCCTGATCTTCACTCTGTATTTACCAGTGAGGGGCTTTATTGATAAAACAGTTAGGAATAATTGTGTTGCCTACCATGCTGTGTGTGTAAAAAGATCTTTAGAATCCTTATAACCATTTGTACTCATTGTACTCGTACTCATAGACTGCAGTTCATGAAATTCCAGTTTAACACTTTCTGCAGGAACAGCAACGAATAATTCCACCCTTGATCTCTGATGAAACGGTGTACTTTTCTTGAGGTTCCACACTGTTTCACACTTCTTTACCCATGACATACCGTTAAAGTATAAAGCAGCGTGTGGATTCTGACTTACAGAATGTAGCTGTTCGTGAAAGACCATTTGCTAAATGTCATGGAACACAGCAGAAATTGCCACCAGATTCAGGGTCATCCCAAAGCAACTAGACAGTGGCAATTTTTATTATTCTGCTCCAGCCCATTGCATTTTAAATGGAATAATGACTATGTAGACAAAATGCAGAATGTCAGCTGTAATTTGAGGGTATTTTCATATATATATATATATATATGTGGTGAGCCAGATTCCAGGTAGTAACTGCACTGTACTCTAGTTAGAGGTAGAGGTAGTGGAAACTGTGAAGAACACAAGGTTTCCGTAGAAACAGGACGTTTCTGACAGTGGTCTTACATCAACTGTGGTGAACCATATAGGAATGACAGGCTATCCATAGCCCATGGCAGTAAGCAGGAAAGGCCAGTAGGGTTCTGGAACAAAGTTTTTAGGTCAGATGAGATGAGCTTCAACCAAAGCATGCTTCACTTTATCTGTAATACAGAGTAGCATTTATGATGCTTCACCTCACGGTAGGACAATGGACTAAAACATAGCACACATAGAACAATGGTTTTTAAATAGGGGGAAGTCAGAATTGTAATGTTCTTGATTAACACCTGATCTGAGATCAGCTGTGCATGCATTTCTACTGTGACAAAAACACAAAGCCTTTGGAAATGAACATAAAAACAGAAAGCCTTTGGAAATGAACATAAAATGACCACAGATGTTGGTACTATGCATGAAAGCTTTACATATATCTCACCATAAAGGGCCCTGGAATGGGCACTGATTCCTGCGTGCCACATTTAGAACAGCTGCCCGTTACGGTCAAAGGCTCAAGTTGAAGTTTGTCAATTGTTCAGCCTTTCTGGCTGACTTGAGCTTTTTCTGCCTGCCTGTCCTAACCCCACCTACATCTGCTGTAACTGCCCTGCAGACTGTGCTTAAAATGGGAGGCAATTTGGGAAAAGAGGCACCGTTTATCCTTTATCCATCTGGCAGCTAGTAAAGCCCGTGGCTGCTTGGGACAGCCAGTGGGACCGGCCCCCTGCTGCTTGTGAGATAATGTGGTACCATTCTCTCCTCTTCTTCAAGCTGCTTTAGCTGCGAGCTTGTCATTGATGTGCTGAGGCTCGTCTTGCCTTAGTACTGCACCCCCTCCCTCTCCCAGCATCCCCTCGGCTGCTGGTGCCTCCTGCTCCCTCTCATCTTATTTCCCCTGACCTTTACCCCATTCTGATGTTATCTCCTTTGCTTTGATTCACTCCTTCTCCCTCCCTCTCCCTCCCTCTCTCTCTCTCTCTCTCTCTCCTTCTTGGAGTCCCCCACTGTTTTCATCCATACCTGGCAAGCATGTTGTGATAAATCTCATCTGCAGTCTTATCCCCTGCCCATAATGCACTGCTCTGTGTGTGTCCTTCCCCAAAAAGCTTATCATCACTCAGGCTTGTGACACACAAATGCTAAGAGAACGAACAGATTAGTCAAGCTGGTATAGCCCCAGACCAGTACTGGATAAAGAAGCTCTCTCTCTCTCTCATTTCTCTTTCTCTCTCTCTCTCTTTTCTCTCTCTCTCTCTCTGTCCCTTGCTATTTCACTCGACTGTGTGCGTTTTATTTAACATAAATAAATTAACTATGTAATTATTCAGTTAACATAGTTTATCTATTATTAAAATAGATGCTCTAAGGACAAAATTGCATGTCCTGGGTTCTGAAACCAGATCTATAGCTGTGTTAACCCTTCAGGAAACATCTTTACATGGAAAGATATCCCTGTCTGTTAAGTATTTTACATTTGCCTTCAGACCACGCAAGGGTGAGGTAAGCTCTAAGCATGCATGTCTTTAGAGATAAGGCTTGAGAAAGGTTTGGGTGGAGGGCATGGATGGAGGTTGGACTCCTTCATGTGGTGTAGTTTGGTAGAAGGATTTGTGATACTGATTACAGCAGCTTCTGTGAGTGGTGATGAACAACCAAGCCTGCACAGTGTTTTTTTCCCCGTTTACTGCCATCTAAAGCCTGTTTGTCATGACTATCATAGTTATGTGAATATTCCTGTGGCTTTATGGTTTCAGGATCCCTATTTATAATAGTCTCCTGTTTCATGGTGGTTCTGGGATTCCCACAAATGCTAAGAAGGTGACCCTTTGGCCTCAGAAAGTGAAGTGTGAATTACCACTGTGTGTATCTGCAGTGTGATAACTGTAATACTGTCCAGTAATAAACACTGGCATTAGTTTGATCTCACTAATTGTGCTTCGTCTGGTTAAGTGGATTTTTTTTTTGTAGACCTAGAGAGAAAAGGACTGTCTGTGCTGTGTGCTTACAGTAAAGACTGCATGTCTCCACAGATCCAGAGAGGCAGACAGAAGGTTTGGGGTCTGGCCACAAGCAGCACCCCCACTCTTACAGTCATGCAGACAGAGAGGAACCCAACGACAGTGGTGAGGAGACCCAGGGGGTGAGTCATGGCCATTTCATTTTGTTCTTGAATGTATTCTAATGTCCAGCTTGAATATGTGATAGTTTCTCCAGTCCTGTCTTATGCACCATGTTCTTTGTCTTGGGTTCTATGCATAATGTACCCAAAGATTTTTCTAGACCACTCTATAAAGCTGATCTATTCTCTTAATTTTTCTAGACCACTCTATAAAGCTGATCTATCCTCTTCATTCCTTTTTTTTGCCCAGCACCTATATGTCATCCCAGCAAGGCATCGCTACCTTCAACAGCCTTTTAAATACCATTTAATTCATACCAATTTTAGGTGGATATTGCTGCCTTCTATGTGGATAATGTCGTCCTCTGTGGGGGTCCAAGCATTTGGTGGACAATAATGGAAATGATGTGCGTTGCCATTCAGTCACTTGCTAATGTGATAACGGGCAGAGCTTTGAATGCCTTTTCATTCTCTGGCATTTAGGGCTCAGCAACTCCCAGCTGCCTTTTGAATCAGCTGATATGATTTTGTCAGTGACTTGTAATGCACCGGTATAATTAGTCCTCTCACTTTTAAAAACAGATCACTGGGAAGGAGGCCTTTGTTTTAAAGGTGCATGCAAACAGCAAAACGTCTCAAATGTGGTTTGGGTAGGACGTCTGCAGTCAAGTCCTGATGACGAAGGAGGAATCACCTGTATCAGCGCCAGCACTGGCTCGAGTTTTATCATGCCATGGTGTTTATGAACAAGAAAATGCTGCTCAGCGCTTTCTTTAACTCTCTGACGCGGGGCCAATAAATTATGTGTGTCTTTGCATGGTGCCATCTGACTGCCGTGGGCCATACAAGTGCTTCTCCTGGGGTCCCTCTGCCTCTGTCCTGGAAGACTGTTTATGCTGTAGCTCAAAGCGAAGCAGCAGTGTGTACTCAAACGTGCACAAGTGTCCGCAAACGTGTCGTTTGCATCAGCATTACATGCAGACAGTGTTGACTTAAATTATCGTAAATCATGAGGCTGACTGTTGTCTTACATTCTACGTTATCTTAGATGTTTAAGCCCGTCTCATTTTTCTGATTATTTACTTGTTCAGGCCTTTTAAGTTGTACTGATGGTCTGAAGGTGTGGCAGACTGAGGTGTGGCAGACTGTCCCTTGTCACTGCATTTTAGTTAGTGCTAAAACATGTTTGTGACCGCAACATTCGGGTTTAGTCACTTTGGGATCCATCTATTCAGCAGCATGGAAGTCAGAGATGCACATGAGCCAACGCTAGATTAGATCCGGCGTGATTCCCTCCGCTGGTCCGTTGCCGTCTGCTGCCGAGAGCTAGGACGTGACTCAGTTAGCTGCAGTCAGAGTGGGAGCAGAAGGAAACAGTCATTTTGGTAATTATCCAAATAGAGTTATAATACTGGGGCAGGGCAAGTGGTGCAAAGCACTGCAGGAGACCAACAACATTGACTCAGATGTCGGCAAGATGCCTGCGTCCAACTAGCTGGTGTGGTTTAAAGAAAGCAGATAAGCAAGTGTCAGACAGAAAAAATAACATGAGATCAGAATAGATGCGAGTGGGTGGGGAAGGAGGGCCTTTATGGCTTGTTGTCTCCTTGTAGTTTATATCCCTCTTCCCTCTGGTAAGGAATGGCCTTAGCCACACTCTTCCCATTGATTTTTACTAGTGTCCTGTCCCTGTGATTGATTATCCTACCAAACATTAATCCCTCCTCTCACCACTTTGCCTTCGCCTGACAGACAACAGGCAGCCCACGTTGCCTAGTCCAATAAAGCCTCTACTAAAACAAACAAAAAAAAAACTAAGATATGGATTTATATATATATATTTGGTGACTGTGTCTTAGAGTGTGTTAGAGATGTTTATTTGGAGGTGTGCTGCCTTTATCTAAGTCAAAACCAAATATTTTTCTGCATTCTTGTGGTATCCTTTATCTTTCTTTGTTTGGACTCAGCAAACCTTCTCTGGTGGTTGTATGGAGGGTTAAAAGTTGATTCAACCAGGTATGGTGGACCTTCAACTGACAAGTTCATGAAAATACGGCACGGAAAGGCTCCCTGAGACCAGTGATCTGAGGCTGCCGCAGTGAAAGGGCTGATCAGAGGTCTGTCCCAGCGATGAGGCCCCTCAGTCAGACCAGCAGCAGCAGAAAAACATCTCAACAGCAATAGTGAATTTATAGAAATAAAGAAACGCTTATGTTTTCCTTCACTTCTCCTCTATTGAGATGTGAACTGTAAGAGAATTGGACAGAGGGTGGGAAGGACTGAGTAGCACTATATTAGAGAATGTTCTAGAAAGTGATTACCAGACTCAACAGTACTGTGTTCTGCCACAGCTTTAATTCTATTAACTCTGTTCTTTGGATAAACATTTAGGTATTAACACAGTAAGGAGAAAAACACTATAATATGTTTACAATTAATATGTTGGACCACTACTGCTGCTATTGTGCGATTACAATATTACCTTTTATATGCTGTATTGAAATAAACCACATACATTGGTGGACCCTTAATGTTTTTTGTGACTTATTAGAGGCTCGATTTGCATATTTCAGCATTCTGGAATATTAATGTTGCAAGAAGCCAATATTGCAACAACTGTTGCAATAACACAAACAATGTATTTTTGAACCTATTAAACATGTCCTTTATAGTCATTATAATGAGTGGAGGTGGATTAATCTCTGATAGTGGCCATTACTCTGATACTTTTAATCCAGGCTCTATTACAAGTATCTTTCAGCCAAATTTTTGTATATTAGTCATAAAGATGAAACTTAGACATTAATCCAACATCTCCTGAAATATCGCCTCAACAAAGCAGGCGGTTAAACATCACATAGTGCTGATGTAAGACCCTGTACTGTAATATTTGAGTATTTATTTCTTATCTGATTATTAGCATGAACAAGTTTAAATTTTTTTATTTTGTACATTAATAAATAAAATCCATCTGTTTTTAAAGCCAGTCTCTGTATGCCATGACACACCAAAACAGGGTTTGTCTGTGGTGAGACTTGGCAGGGCTGAACTCAATCAGTCTCCAGTGGCCTCCTGATGCAGCTCTTGCTTGGCCCTGCTCCAGGTGCAGCTCGAGCCTGGCCCTGCTCCAGGTGTAGCTCGAGCCTGGCCCTGTTCCTGCACCAGCATGACTGTGACAGGTTGAGCTGTGTGATGAAGATGAGTGAAGGTGGAGAAGTCCAGAAGAAGAGCAGAGCTCCAGGCAGCTCAGATCAACCTCGTCCGCTACATAGGGGATGGCACACTCTGTTGGGGTGCGAAAGACTGTGTGAGAGTTTGCACCACCCTTTAGAGTCAGGAGCTTTAAATGTTGTGTGAGGAAGTGGCCTCCCTGGCCTCCCCTGGCCTCCCCTTGGTCCTGGTAGCTGTTGAGGTGCAGGAAGGCAGCAGAAGAGGAGGAGCATGTGGAAAACAGACTCACCATCCACCAGCAAGCTACCAGCCAAGCAACCATGTTGGAGTTATTTATAGAGTAACGGTTTCTAAAGCATAATGTTCCTTTACACTTGATATTCTCCAGCTGACTTGGGCTTTTTTGCAGTGGAAAATAAAGAATTAGAGAAAATATTAAGGGTCTGGTTTTAGGGTGATTTAAAAATTCAATTAGCTTGACAAGAAAATGTCTCCCTGGCGTGCAAGTTTTCAAAACATAACAGTACAGCACCAGCGATTTGTCCAAAACTTTACTCTGATTCACAGTCTCATTTAGCAGCTTTAGGGTTGTTCTGTTTACTTATTCATTTCAATCCATTAGCAGTGCAGCAGAATCATGGTGCACTATAAATACCATGAAGATCAATGTTGCATTCAAGCCCACTTGGCTCTGACGGACTCCCTACTCTAATTGTTTTTTGGCCACCAGCAAGATGTGGTGTTGAGTTAAGAGAGAGAAGCTTCTGGGGTGCGACTCTTTAAACACGTGGGAACTGTACAGAAAGCAATTACTAAAAGAATTTAAAAATGTTTTGGGAAGCTTCCTTTGTTTACCCTCATTGCATGGCTGCAGTCTTAATACATCTTTTGTATTTTCACAAAAGTCTGTCAGATATTATTCTCGTTTACTGTTTAGTAAAGAGGCAGTTAGAATTTAATCCACTTCTTTCTAAAAACTGAGAAGAGTGTATTTGCTTTGACATTTCGTGTATTAGAAACTGTTTGGAAAACTTGCCCTAATGGAGTCCCATTGACTTGGACGATTTCATTTGACACCTTAGTCAGTGTTCTGAGCATTATAATTTAAAAGGACACCTGAAATAAGTCAGGTCTGTCCGTTTACTTAAATAAATTGGCTCACACTTTACCCAGCAGGTGAGGCAAACAGTAAGTTTACAGCGAAGGAAAATCTTGTAAATTATATCTCGCCATTTCTCAGCAGTGTCATTTCTCCTAGACTGGAATTAATGCCATTGGAGTCTGTTTATTCCATGAACAGCTAAATGCTGTAATATAAAACGTTTTGTTTTTACAACTCACAGGCGATATGCTGAAACTACAGCTAACCCTTTGTAGTTCTTTTACTTGGATGATAAACGTGTTCCAGTGTTTTATGAATATCAATAGTTTGTTGAGTCTCTGTTATTGGCCTCTAGGCAGATATTCCCTTGCTTTATCGCTTTTATCTGACTTTTGTTTTTTTAACATGTGTTATCCATCTTTTCTTCTTCTTTCATCTAATGCATAAATTCAGAAGCTGAAATTCAGTATGGTGTGAGTAATCCTTTTGTTCAGCACAAGTATCAGAAACAAGGATTCAGTATCAGAAACAAGGATTCAGTATTCTCAGTTTTGTGTCCAATGTTTAAGATATAATCCTGTAATGACATTGAATGAATACAGTCACTGAAAGTATGAATGCACAGTTGATGCTGTAATGTGATGCAATCGTTTGTAAATGGGACTATGCAATATCTGATGTTTGGTAGAAAGGCCCTACTGCTGAAACTGCTTTATCCTGTCTAATTTCCCTGCTTGCTGCCTGGACACCTCCCTGGTCTCTCCCTTTTCTACAAGCGTCTAGCCTTTTTAGGGCAAAGCAGAATCTGCCAAAAGCAGGGCTTGTTCTCGTGTACCATGTGGTCTGTACTTATAAACTCTTCAGGTACTTAGTCTCAGTACTCAGTCTGATCGTTCAGAACTAGGAATTTTGAGGCAGAAAGTGATCAGAAATAGTGTCATTTACTAAAATCTTTCTATGGTACTGTTTTCCTCTAGGAAAGATCCTGGTGTCTTCATCTGAGCCCATTTCTGAGTAAACACATCTCGAATCATCACATGGCTGATGTTGGGCATGCTATTAACACACTTCATAAACAGAAAGGGCCACCCTTACCTTTAACTTCTGGCCTTCTTACCTACTGCGTTTCTCCTTTCCACCAGTCAAAGGCTTACCCTGGCCCACTTGTCCTGCTCCTCTCTCCTCCCTGCCCTGCTAATCTAACAAGGAGAATTCATTAACCTTGCTGATATTCCCAGGCATGTGCCTGCAGCTGTGGGTGGGTGCCAGAAGCCATCTGGTTATCATTCCTGTCTTGTCAGAGAGCCACTGGTAAGGGAATCCAGATTTCATTTATTTATGAGTCCTGCCCTCTGCCCTATGCTGGGGTCAACAGTATCACACCCTTCGACAGGGGCGGCTAGCGGTGGGCAGGCTGAGTCGCGCTGGGGGCCAATCATTGGGACCTCGACTGAGGTACTGAAGCCTCTGCTGTTGACAGCGCGACAAGGGTCACGGCACCAGGCTTAATTGGAATGGATGAGCTGGCAGATACAACCTCGTTATTTCATGTTGCTGAGAGAGTCTGCTTGGTACAGTTACTGTGCCATAAGAAGTTAGACACTTGACCAATTCTTGCTATTGATTGAGATTTTGGTGACAACCGTCTCAGAAATAGTCTGGGAAAATGACATGGTTCAACTGTCTTCATTTGATGGGTGTTTCAGACTGGATCAGCACATTCCTGGTTGCAGGATATCAGCTGTGTTTTATTCTGCTTTTATCCTCTCCATGCCTGGTAAAAGTGAATTATTGGAGTGTTGCAGCTGTAAGGTGCACATATCTACAGCTTTCAATCCATCTTGCACCCTTCGTTTTAGTGCTCATCAGAGCATCCAGATGTGTCGGAGAAAACACCTGGACTCAAACATTAACGCTACATGATTGTCACACTTAACTCTCTCTTCCATTCCAAGATAGTGTGTTTTGTTGTCCACATGGCATTCCTGTTTGCCGAAGCAAAGACAGTTGAAAAGAGCACATGGAACATGGCATGGTTGTTTTGATTTCAGCCTGGAGCATTAGGGCAGCAATTAGACTCAGAAATACCCCAAGAATCACCAGTGTGATTCTGATTTAGGCAATGCAGAAAAAGACCCTTCTAGGTTCACTTGTGATGCAATAGACATGGTGAGAAATGCAAACCCGATCACCGTGGTTTCATGCTCTGAGCTCTGAGGGACAATCAGGGAACAGGGAGATTATCTGGGTCACGGCACCAGTGTGTCACAGCTCGGGCTGCTCCAGCCACTGTTGCTTAAAAGACAAAAGTTCAGACCAGCACCACTAACACTAAGTGAACACCTTCCTGGGCAGGGTGATAACGTTCTGAGCTCTGTTCCAGAAGGGTTTCATTACACAACTGCATCTCAGTACACAGAGCAGATATCTGCTTTTATTTATTTATTTATTTAGTGCACCACATTTATTTTAAATTAAACAGACTCAATGAGCAGTGCTTTGTGCCCGAACATTAAGCATACAGAGGAACATGCTTTTTTAATTGATTTTCTTACCCGCAAGTCATCAAATACGATTTTCACTCTAAAGCAGCAGATCTGAAGGAGGCATTTACTAATTGTTTGGACCTGGAAGAGCTCCAGTAGCTATTAAAGTCATTTTGTAGTGGCTCTCAGCAGGCTGGGGCATGCATACTGCGAAGCATACGGAGAAGCTCAGCTCCTCTATTGTGTGCTGCATTGAGTGTTGTTTTAACGCTGGTTGCTTGGCTGTAATTGGGCAGTGGGGTGGATGGGTGGTCTGAGAGATGGACCAGGTAGGTGGAACAGTGTAAACAGGTCCGTTCTGGTTTTCTGTAGATCTTCTACCCAGTGGTGTGGGGCTTAACAAGACTGTGCTACTTATACGGATGACATGCGCAGTGCAGCTCTGTTTGCTCTTCTGAGGTGCCCATGATCTGTGAAATGTGTAGGTTGGTTGTTAGTCTTGAATTGGCAGCTATCTATCTATCTATCTATCTATCTATCTATCTATCTATTTATTTATTTATTTATTTATTTATTTATTTATTTGCCTTTCTGTCTGCCTATTTGTTTACTTATTTAGTGGGGAAGGAGCATTAACAAGTGTGCAAATCCTTAAAAAGCCTAAAGCAGATAAATGTAAAAAAAAAAAAAAAGACATTAAGTGTAAATGGCAGTTCTCTGGCTTACGCGAGGGTAAGACGTGCACATTTCCATATTTAGATAAAAATAAAAGTTACTGAATTTGTCAATCTGATGTCCAAATGCAATTTGGACCTTATCAAAATGCAGTACTGTCTGTGGAATGATTCTCTTCACTTTGATACATAGCAAACAGATGCCTGTGCTTTATTTAATCACATTTGAATCCTTAAAAAAACATTTAAATCTATTTCAAGCTATGTAAGCCAAAGAATGTGAGGCATTATCATCTGAAACCAGAATTTCTATTAGTAACCATGCTGTGGCCTGTGGTATCAGAATGGAGCAGGTAATCTCTCTCAGGCAGAGCAGTCATTAGGGTAGAAATACACTGCATGTTTACAGTAACAGAGGTGCATTCAAAATGTCATCCATTAAGTATGCAACTGTGAGAGCAGGAAGGAGAACTAGGGTTTTAAATCTTCATTTAGGAGAAAAATAGTCAGTGCAGCTCTGAAGAGATGCCTGTGACATCACAGCTACAGTTTGACAGTGCAGCTGTGAAGCAATGCCTGTGACATCACAGCTACAGTTCAACAGTGCAGCTGTGAAGCAATGCCTGTAACATCACAGCTACAGTTTGACAGTGTAGCTGTAAAGAAATGCCTGTGACATCACAGCTACAGTTTGACAGTGGAGCTGTGAAGAAATGCCTGTGACATCACAGCTACAGTTGAACAGTGCAGCTGTGAAGAAATGCCTGTGACATCACAGCTACAGTTTGACAGTGCAGCTGTGAAGCGATGCCGGTGACATCACAGCTACAGTTGAACAGTGCAGCTGTGAAGAAATGCCTGTGACATCACATTTACATTTACATTTCTAGTATTTGGCAGAGGCTCTTATCCAGAGTGACTTACAAAGTGCTTAGGGATACTTGGAATATCTAGTGTAGCTCAGATAGACCTGAATTCA
>JAOXYF010000020.1:6449313-6471813 GCA_028565775.1 Sternarchorhynchus goeldii | reverse complement strand
CTCTCTCTCTCTCTCTCTCTCTCTCTCTTAATCCTTGCTGAAGTTAACAAGCTGTGGGAGAAAGGGGCACACATTAGCTAGCACAGCCAGTCCGCCCCTGCTCACAGAGAATAGAGCGTAAGGTGTTGTATTCTCCCCAAATCATTAATCACCTAGACTGTTCCCTTTGAGAGGTCCACACACACACACACACACACACACATGCGCGTGTGTGTGCACACCTGTACAGCCAATCAATACGACTAATTAAAATATGTTTTCATCAGTGGTCTTTTGAACAGGCATGTGAGAGCTCTCATAATGTTGGGAGAAAAACCTTAATGAATAATGACACCTCACACACCCACCGACCCACACACACACAAATTCACACACACCCACATACTCACACATACACGATGATACGTCATTCTTCAGCGCCATCAGGAGGATGCTCAGGAGGGCGAGGAGAAGTTCGCAGGTCCACCTCAATAAACTTCAGGCCAAAAACATCATAGCGATGAGACCTGGACAGAATTTTCCCAGAGAGGCTCCATTAAGAGGCTTCTTGCTGCTCAAGGAAGTGCTCTGATGTACAGTGATCTTTTGTAAACCAGTACAATTCTGGCTGTGGTTTCTGCTGCAGCTACATCACCCTCACTCCTCTTCTCCACACCTCTTCTTCAGACGAGTCCGGCCTGAAGATGAGCAGTGTGGCTCACGTTCCCCAGACCCTGGCCAGCCACGCACGCCCGTCTCAGGAAACCCCCAGCACAGCCACACCAGTCGCAGATATGCTTAAACCCGATGCCCGGGACACATTCTACAAGAGTGTGTACTCCTCTCTCTCTCCATTCATATGTGCAGGCGTTCTATAAAATATCTTTCTGTCCAAACTATGGCTGTGTTGTTCTACACAGGTTCTGTATTTTATTTTATATTATATTATCAGTATTCCTGCCACTCTGATATCGGTGATACAGCCCCCCCCCCCCTTCATTGTTCACTTTCTTTTCTTCCGTTCCCTCGTCAGACGTGCTGTTGCATGTGTTCTGATACAGAGTTACAATATCCCCGACACCGTCTGCATAATGACTCTGAGCTGTCAGCAGAAGGATTGATGCAGATCGGCTGTAAGCCTTGGTTCTGTCCGCTGGGGAAGCCTCCGCCCGCATACATACTAATGTGGGCACGTGTACTCCACCCTGCTCCACCAGGCTTTTACTTATTCCAGTGCCGTCCTGAAAGATTAAGAGCCACACATCAGATAAGGCCTTGGCTTAAAATACAAAGCCTAAAGAGGGAGAGGGATTTTGTTCTTAATTAAATTGTTTTATAAATATCGTTCTCTTTAATGTGTCCCTGCAATAAAATACTATAATAATACAATCAGAGGATTTGGTAACAGATTATGTAAAATACTCATTCCTGTGAAATGCAAGAGGATGTTTCTCATCTTAGGTTTTCTATTAAATCATGCTCCCTTCTCCTAGTCCCTATGATAGATCGGTTTCGGGTGGAGAAGGTCCTGCCGTCCTGCCTCTACTCTCCTACCTACATAGTGAAGGACTTCCCCATTGCCCGTTACCAGGGACTACAGTTTGTGAGTAACACAGGGTCTCAGCTGACACTTCTCATCAAACTACTGTGTGTTTGCCTGCGTTCCTGGGCTTTAGATTTTTATGAGGATGCTAATGCTGATGTGCAAAAAAATCAGATAAATCAAGATATCAGATTAAAACCTGCCTATTGTGATCTTAAATCAACAAAGAAAGTTGTTGATTTTCAGTTGGTTGTGGAGGAAGTGAGTAAACATCGCCCCCCATTGTCTGTTTCTGGTCATTACCTGACCAACCCAGCTTTTGTTCGCATGCTGTGCATAATACTATTTTTTTAGCTTTAATAATATAATTTTAAGAAATTTATTTAGTTGTTTTATTATTTATGTTTTTTATCCAAATGTCATGCTGACTCTGGTCTGGCTTCTTTGTTCTTTAGGTGTATTTACCCTATGTGTATCCCAATGATTTCACAAGACTGACTCACATGGAGAGAGAAAATAAGTGCTTCTACCGGGAATCTCCTGTGTACCTGGAAAAGTAAGACTAACCAGCACATATACAGTGGAAACCTTTCAGCCAGGCATGTTAATATCATGTTAATATCATGTTAATATCGTGTCAGAGAGTGATACGTTACATCTCCCACATGATGTGTGTTCATGTGACACGCCTGAACAGGTTCGGCTTCTATAAATACATGAAGATGGATGAAGAGCAGGACGATGGCCCTGTGTTCTTCCCAAACCCTGATGGTGCGTTATGACTCACCCACATACACGAAAGAATTTAATCGTTGTCTTCCGCTATCCGACAGAATTGCGGATAGTGGGGACGCCAAAGTCTGGATTTGCGATTACTGACAAAAGATTGTTTTTGTGTCTGTGTGTGCGTGGGAAGTATGTTTGTGTGTGTGTGTGTGTGTGTGTGTGTGTGTGTGTGTGTGTGTGTGTGTGTGTTACATGTGTGTTAATAAAAGCACTGGTTGAGAGCTGGACCATAACAGCGGTGATTTGCTGTTGATATGTTCCATTAGTGGAGCGCTTGGTCTCTTGTCCCGTTAATGTCCTGTAGAAGCTCTAAGCAGAGTATTTAAGCAGCTGCATATCCACACTGCTGAGGAAAGGCATCATGTGTTTGCTTCCTTTTTTTAGACTTCCTGGAGGAAGAGGAGGGTGCAGACCCAGAGGAAGACTCAGTGAAATCCAACATTCACCCCATTAGAAAGACAAGAAACTCCAGCCTGAGTCATCATCTCTCAAGGTCCTTGTTTAGCACAGCTTCCACCAGTATCAACCTATTAGGCAGGGACTCGAAAGGCCGTGCATTGAGCCAGGAAGGCTCCTCTACACAGCTCAGAGGGAAACGCCTCGGGCAGAGGGTGAAGGAAGAACCCAGAGGGAGAAAGGATGGTTCTGATATTAGAACTCAGGCAAAAGCCCAGGAAAAAGAGGAGAGACAGAAGAGAAAACAGACACGTCTGAGGTTTGAGGATGCCGATGGCACACTCAGTAAGAACAGAAGGAGTAAGATAGAAGTGGACACACAGATGCAGCAGACACATGGGCGTTCTTTAAAGTGGGCTGCGATCAGCCCAGTGCAACATGGTAATAATGTTATTCCTATAAAACTGAGTAAAACTCCAACGATTTCACAGAGGTCGCCTCTCTATGCTTTAGCCAATCATATTCTAGGCAATGTGGCCCACCCTGCATTCCAAACCTCGGAGACCAATCAGGTGAAAGAGATTAAGATGAACAAACTGTACATCACTAGACCCCACCCACCAAAAAGCAGACAAAGGGAGGTGCCAAGGCCCCCTGTGGAGGTCTTCCCTGGGGTTTTCCTCTATCAAACTGGAAAGGGCAAGAAGTTTGTGGACCTCAGTTCAAGGTGGAAGTCCATGAAAAAACAGAGCATCTCCCCTCTCTTCTGGCCTCGCTTTCACCTGACAACGCATGAACCTCCTACCCAGCAAATCCCACTAAAACACGACTATCCACTCCAACCCACCAGACAAGAATCAAAGCTCTCTGCTTCGCCCTCATTCAAAATAAGTCAGTCTGCCTCATTAACAGACCCCGTCAGCCCCTCACTGGGAAGCCAGGATGAGACAGACCCTCTGCAGGCAAACTTGGCCGAGAACGACCTACCCATGACAGCAGGCACCACGAAGGCCTCGGAGACGGCTGAGCAGGAGTCACAGCAAAGCAGGGCAGCTGAACCAGAGGAAGGCGGGACCTCTGAGTACAGCTACGAAGAGGCGGAGCCACAGCCAAGGGCTGAGGAGGCCATTGACTGGCAGCGAACGTTCACTGTCAATCCTGTGGACTTTGAGCTGCTCCGGTCAGACTGGAACGATCTGAGGTGCAACGTGTCTGGAAACCTGCAGCTGCCAGAGAACGAGGCAGTGGACGTGCTCTCGCAGTACATGGAGAAACTAAACGCGCACAACGGAGGGTGAGTTTGCTTGTGTGCAGTCCAAAGTGAAGATAACAAGCAAAAAACCCCAAAAACCTTCATATCTCAGTGCAGAACTATTATAATGCAAGCTGTAATATTAAATAACGAAAGGGACGGTGCACTGAGGTGTTCACTGATACGTCCGTTTTATACTGTCTGTTTCCCTCTCTCTTTCACTTTCTCTCTCTGTGTCTTTCTGTCTCTCACTCCATCAGAATCTACACCCTCCTCCGTATCGTCAACGTAGAGAAGCGCAGAGACTCGGCACGGGGGAGCCGTTACCTGGTGGAGCTGGAGCTGATGGAGGCGGGCAAGCGAGTGGTGCGCCTCTCTGAGTATATCTACCTCCTCCTGCACCACGGCCGTCTGGACGACGGCGTGGGGAGCAGAGAGGGCACTCCCGCCCTGGGCCCCCCTCTGCCATCCAGAGCCCTGCCTCCAGGCAGCTCCAGCACGCAGCCTCGGGACCCCACACCCTGGAGGGGCCCCTGGACCAAACCCCTGCTCTGCCAGCCTGCCATGCTGCAGTGGAGGCCTGATGTCATGGTACACTTTGTAGTGCCAGGTACTCTATCACCCATCTTCCTGCTGAGCTTCCTATCTGTGGAGTTTAGGTCCAGAGATGATAGAGCCAGATAAACCACCATGTATTCACTTCTATATTAGAGTGAATTACAGTGAAACATTACTACTGCTTTGTTAACCCACTGCCCTGAATAAGGGACAGAAATGTTCTCGGAGCAGGATTTACATCATCCCTCAAGGCTTCCTGATTCCACTGGTTGACCCAAGGCCGCCGTTCTCTGTGTCTGTGGCAGTAAAGAACCAGGCGCGCTGGGTTCAGCAGTTCATCTCCGACATGGAGGTCCTCCACCGGGAGACCAGGGACGAGAACTTCAGCGTGGTAATCGTCGACTTCGAGAGTGACGACATGAATGTGGAGCAGGCCCTAAGGGAGAGCACGGTGCCCAGGTGAGTGGCCTCGGGTGCTCTGGCCTACTTTCGCCAGCCTGCAGGTGCTTGAGGATCTGCTCAGGGACTCGCTTCATGCTGAGGACTAATTTATCATGCACAGGTTAGCAACTGTGAGCAAGACCCAGCTTCACGTGGTATGAAGGCTGCTCCTTATGTTGAGGTCTACTTTCAGCTGGGGTTTGAGTTCAGTGGTGTGGAGACACCTGCTTCGGTCTGATATCCTGGTAGCTCTGCATCTGTGTGTGTGCAGGTATGAGTACCTGAGACGAGAAGGAAACTTTGAGAGATCCTCTGGACTGCAGATGGGGGTGGATACCATTGAGGCAAGCACATGGAAAAGCACATGGAAAAGTGCAGATGATTTAAGTCATTTGAACAGCCTTAATTTAAATGGCTGTGTGCTCTCCGCAGGACAGTCACAGTATCGTGTTTCTGTGTGACCTGCACATTCACTTCCCCTTGGGCATCCTGGAGAGCATCAGAAAGCACTGTGTAGAGGGCAGGCTTGCCTTCGCACCCATAGTGATGAGGCTGGATTGTGGCAGCTCACCTCTGAAGCCTAACGGTCCTGCACTGTCCAAACCAGGGTTGCTCAATCCAGACCTCCATTCTCCTCTGCAGGTTTTTGCTCTGGTCCAGCTCCTCATACACATGACCATGTAATCATGGACTTCATGAACAGTGCCAAAGCCTTTTGGAAGCTGGTACAGAAAAAAATATATATATATATATATATTAAAAAATTGGTCTAGCTATGGGTGTTTGAGGGCTGGAT
The DNA here is from genome assembly GCA_028565775.1 of Sternarchorhynchus goeldii. NCBI lineage: Eukaryota > Metazoa > Chordata > Actinopteri > Gymnotiformes > Apteronotidae > Sternarchorhynchus > Sternarchorhynchus goeldii. The sequence continues at coordinate 6,466,062 of JAOXYF010000020.1, read as the reverse complement.
TGAGAACCTCTGTTCTAAATTGCTTGTACACATTACATACACTCCACACACATGCATGTGCACACACACACACACACACACACACACACACACACACACACACATACAGCGACATTCACAATATCACTGCTGCAGGACAGGCTGTTAATAATCTTGTCTACCTCTTTTCCAATTACAGGCTACTGGGAGGTTAATGGCTTTGGCCTGTTTGGTATTTATAAATCAGACTTTGACAAGATTGGTGGGATGAACACAGAAGAGTTTAAGGACCGCTGGGGTGGAGAAGATTGGGAGTTCCTGGACAGGTAAATAAACAAAACAATGAATAAACAAAGAGTACTTTTTACCTACTTAGGTACAGAAAGATGCAATGTGCCTTTTAATCAAACTGGGTATACGTTTGTGATGCTGTGTTCACCTTCATGCTAGAGTGTGCACAGTATACCATGTCACTCTATGTAAAACTCAAGAGAAAACACCCCAGAGCTTTCTCTCACTCTGCCTCTCTCACCTTCTCTGCTGTTTGCTCCTAGGGTTCTGCAGAATGGTTTGGAGGTGGAGAGACTGAGACTACGCAACTTCTACCACTTCTATCACTCCAAACGGGGCATGTGGAACAGTCCCATAAAGAAGCAAACGCAGGGCTAGCCAGCAGGGGGTGCTGCTGCTGCAGCTGAGTGCATTCCCTGCTGCTTCCTGGAAGCTTTCTCGAGAGTTACGAAGTACAGCCTGTTGACAAATATATAAAGAACTTTTTTGTCCCCATAATATTTAGGGGACTTGCAAAGTGCCAAACACAGCAGCACACAACAGAACTTGCACAAGTTCTGGAGTTTATAAATATTGTGGGTGTTTTTGTTTAGTTTGTTTTATTTTTAAGCAATAGAAAGAGTGCTCAGGTATGATAGTGTTTTGGTACATGGGTTGAGTTGTACACAGCTGATATCAAGAAATTTTAAATGGTGCTTTTTAAATGAGGGCAATGAAGAACTCTAATATACTACTGTGTATTCTATCTCTCCTCTCTCTCTCTCTCTCTCTCTCTCTCTGTCCCTACTTTCTTTTCTCGTTCTCTTTCTCAAAATTAGTGAACAACTTTTACATAGAACAAGAATGTTGTTTGTACTTCCAAAATGTTAAGTTGTGGTCTTAAATCAGTTTAGAATTAATGTTTCTACATGAGGAGTGAAAAGTGGTCACGAAAGCCATGTTTAAAGGATAATTTCTGTGAAATTGCTTGTAGAATTTAAATATGTAAATTTTTCTCATTTTCTTTCATTTTCTTATTTTCAAGAATAAATGGAGGAGTTACTCGACCACATTTGTTGTTGCCGTTACCTCCGGACAATATTTCATTAACCAACAAGAGGGATTTCGTACTCACAAAGTTTGGATTTGAGGGTTTACATTTATGTAACTTAACATCTACAGTTCTTCTCATTCTCTATTCAATCAGAATGATCGTCATCGTGTTTAGGCACGACGAAGTGCAGATCAGTTGTTTGTTTTTTTTCCGCACGCCTTTAACAGCGTGTTCGCTGCACATGTGCTATTGGCTGAGAGACGGCTGTCAGCTGACTGCTAGACAAACTTTCAGCTGTTCCGTAGGTCTGGCTGCACATATCGCTCGAGTCAGCTGCCAGTTCGGACGGTGGACTGACTCTTAAGAAAAAGGAGATGGACAGGCGTTAATGTCGACCAAGGCGATTAACATAGTTATTACTTTTGCATTTTCGGACTGAAACAAGAACCGTACTTCTTCTACCTACATCTCAACCGACTGAAATGGCAGCCTTGAATAGTGTTAACATTAAGACATTGGAAGATTTGACTTTGGACTCGGGATATGGAGCAGGAGACTCTTACAGGTCATTAAGCTTGTCTTCTTCGAAGTCCAACTCTAATATCATCTCTTTTCCGAACCGGGGCAACTGGTGGCGGTGGTCCGGTTCTATGAACAGCAGGAACGACAGCTGGGGCACCGTTAATACAGTTTTACCGGAGGACCCAGAAGACATTTTCTCCAAATGTCCACGACTACCTGACTTGGAGGAATTTCCCTGGACAGACGACGAAATTGACTTTGTTCTGCGTAAAGTTGCAGACGAAGGTGCATCTTTTACGAAAGAATTCGTGCGAAGGTTATCTACATTACTGCGCCGAGCTCTGTTGCGCATAGCTAGGGAAGCTCAGCGCTTGAGCGTATTTCATTGCAGGTGCACACGTTTTGAAGTGCAGAGTGCCATCCGGCTCGTGATGAGCTGGGCGCTCGCTGATAGCTGCGTAACAGCCACGGTGAAAGCCATATCTCTGTACAGTATGAGCTCCGGGGAGATATTGCGGAAAAGCAAGTCTTCACGCTGCAGGCTCACGCTCTCTGTGGGCCGCTTCTTCAGATGGATGGTGGACACTCGGATCGCGGTGCGCATTCACGAACACGCAGCCATATGTCTGGCCTCTAGCATGGAGAATCTTATTGAGGAGATTGCTGGCAGAGTCTTGCTAACCAACGGGGGCATTGCCGGCTGCCCAGTGCCAGCGGATGTGCTAGAGGGGGTCGTAAACAATGACGCTGAACTTTACGGCCTCCTGCAAAACTACGAGCACCTTATCTGCGGGAAAAACGTCAATGGTGAGAAAAATTGAGGAAATGTACAGTAGTTACCGACATAGTTGCATATTATTTCGACATCCGGTATAAAAGGGTTGTTTTGCAGAGTGAGTATAATCAGCTTTTTTTTTATTCTGTGGAATCAGTAAAACAGCACTTATCTGTTTCAGATTTATATGTACTCAAGAAAAAACATGCACAGCTTCTGAACACGCAAAGCTGTAGAACCTTTACCACAGACAAAAGTATGTCTGACAAAACAGTGCCTTGATTTATACCTGATAACGGTGACTTTTTTGTCTCTTTTGATGTGTTGAAACAATATCCAAGACTTATTAAAAAAAAAAACTGGCACGTCTTTAGCAATGGTAGTACTTGAAACAAATGTTTAAACAAATGTTATAAAGACATGGACAAATGCAGATATATACAAAACAGAATTAGGACAGTTTGTTCTCATAGATGATGAGCATAGTGAAAAAGTGGTGACTTCCATCCAGTCAGAATGTTTTCGCCAGTTCCAGTTACTGCAGGTACTAACTAGTAATGTACTATCACTAGTAATGTACTAAATCACTGGTACTATCACTAGTAATGTTTATGGAGCTGTTAGCCATATGATACAATCCTTCTACAACTGCACTGTCAGTGTATTGATTCACTTTATCTCTCTCTCTCTCTCTCTCTCTCTCTCTCTCTCTCTCTCTTTTTCCATGGTCTTCCTCTTATTTCTCATATCCTTCCAATCTCACTGATTGGATAATACCTAATGCACCGCAGTTAGACTTTGACATTTTCAGTATCTCACGAAAGCGGACAAAAGCACATTGTCCCATGGAGTAAACAGAGACCAGTGAGAGTGAGAGAGTCCCGTGTGCAGAAGAATGGAAAGTCATAACACACCTTCCTCTATGATCTGGTTTCAATCAGTTGGTGGAATGGGCCTCTGTCAGGCTGGCCTGTGCAACATTGCTCTGGTGGGCACTGCTTTTTACTTGCGGGGTGCACAATACAGAAATGAATTCATGCAACAGTCCTCTCTACACAGTATTTGTTCACCCGTCCTGTTGAAGAAGTGCATGGGATAAACTTGATGCTGTAAGTGTAACAGCACAAGCAAAGGCAGGCTCTGCGTGCCTGTAATGGAGCAGTCCCTGTTGCATGGTATTCATTGAGTGCCTTCTGTAGTCATTACCGGATGCATATAACGTCATGTAGAAGTCCTCCTGAGGACCTGCAGCACTGGAAGGTGTCTGCTTAATTGAATCTGCACCCACACTCACGCCGGCTGTGATGGAACATCACAGGTCAGTCATGCAACATTTTCCACATGTTTGCTTCCTCGAGTTTTGCTTCCTCATTCAAAGCCCTCCTCCCCCTTCCCGAGGTAAAGCTCAGTTGCAGACCTTTCCAAAAGCAAGGTATCTGGTGCCAAAGCAAATATGTTGTTTTGAAAGAAAGGCCATGACTAAATGCTTCACCATATCCTCACTGGCGAAAGATCAGATGAGAGAAGACAAATGCAGAAAGTCCAGTTTGGGTTGTTGAAACTCCTTTAAACTCTATAATGCATGTTTAATGTGGGTTTACTTATACACATCTGTATTCTCTGCATAATTAGTGACAAATTTATCACACACTAGTGTTTCTTTTTTGGATTTGTTAGCAGGTGAAGACTGGAACTTGTTCTGGTGGAGTAGGTAGGGGGGAGAGCAGGACTGGCTCTGGTGGAGTAGGTAGGGGGGAGAGCAGGACTGGTTCTGGTGGAGTAGGTAGGTGGGAGAGATCGGGACTGGTTCTGGTAGAGTTGGTAGGTGGGAGAGCAGGACTGGTTCTGGTGGAGTAGGTAGGTGGGAGAGCAGGACTGGCCCTAGTGGAGTAGGTAGGGGGGAGAGCAGGACTGGTTCTGGTGGAGTTAGTCTGTGGGAGAGTGTGACTGGTTCTGGTGGTGATGGGAAACAGACATTGATGTGGACATGGCTGGCACCCTTGCTTCCATACAAAAGCAGCTCTCTCATATGCCAAACAGACCCACATCTGGAAGTCTTTAAGACCCAAATGACCTCTTCGACTCCAATAACAGAGCTGCCCCATTTTCTATTGTATGAGCCTTACTGCAGGCTTGTCCATTCATTTCTTTTTATTTGTTTACATCAATACAGCCGTTTCTCACAACTCGCTCCTTGCATTAGTGAAGCAGAAAGTTGTGCGCCTGAAGTTAATAGCAAAGGTCAGAAAATTGTTTCATGCTTAGTTATGTGATTTTCAAGATTCCTCAATACAGTTTCAACCCATACTTTCTACAATGACTTCCACGCCAAGATCCAAACGTTTGCTATACATTCTCCAAGTGAACATGGAGCAAATCCCAGACTGGTCTAGATGCTGCTTCAGCAGTTCTCGTATGGAGTTTTTAAATTTAGGGTTTAAGAACTGCCTGATTTTTTTCATTGCATCCATATGGATTTACATGGCTTGGGAAAATATGAGAAATTACGGTAGCACTGTGGCCAGAAATAGGGGAAAAACCCAGCTGAAACTATATTCAACCCACCACCAGTTGGCAGCATGACAAATATGATTTTCAAAACAAGGAACTCCCTCGAAACAGGGAGACCAAGGGTGAGGCTGGAGAGAGATGTAGCTTTGAACACGCTGAAGACTAAGGTTCATCTGTTTGTCTCATCTGTTATTTTCTTTGCTCTCCACTTTTTTTCTGTAACGTTACAGTTTGAAACCTGATTTATTTGATAATAAAACTGGAGCGTTCTGCTTGAGAATCGAACTGTACAAGACAAGTGCCTGAGTGCTTCCACGTTTAATTGTAGGAAGAAGTCGGTTGCGATCATGACCGTGACTAGCTCTCTCCGGAAACATTCGATAGTATCTGAGCTCCTTACAGCTCAGATGGTATCAGTGATGTCGACTGGAATCAACTCTGAGGGAATAAGAGTGGCCTGGGGCAGGGGCTTGGAGGTTTTCCCCGAATTCTGGGCAAAAGGAGTCTGGAATCCACGTGGATAGTGAGTCTCCTTTAAGGCTGTGAGATTCTACCACCCTGTTTGGCAGCATTGTCAGACAGGCTGTTATAAGAGGGCTGTGGCAAATGAGGGCTCACCAGGGCAACGCCGTTCATATTGGAGCTGGCTGTTCCAATTGGTTCAGATCTACAGAGGTGGGATCCACTGTGTGTGTTAAACCTCATAATCATTGGACCTTAATTGCCCTCATAAAGTGTTCCACCCACACAGCCTAGTTGCTTTGAGCATAGCTACAAAGCAAATAAATTAGAACATTACCATGGCATGGGCACTTAGGAACTAAATTAATGTGTGCAATCGGAAATAGCCTTTGAAGACCTTTTCTTGAGGCTCCTTTAAGGCTGTGTAGAGAATTCAGTGTACATACAAAACAGTATGGTTAACTGGTAGCCACAGATTACTAGAACATCATTATAAACGGTGCACCAGATATGTGATTTAAGGCATTATTTGTATGTTCTGTACTATCAGCTGGTTGAGAGCCTGCAGGGATCTTGTACAGATTGCCTTCACCCTTCCTCACCTCCCTGTGAGCACAGTGGGAAACTACTGACAAAGGTGTGACTAAAGATCAAATGCTGGCATGCCTTTTATGGATGTGGTACTATTTTGGTGCACATATCATCTATAAAGGAATGTGTCACCTTTGCTAGTAAGGTGTGTCTCCACACCTGCAGGGTGACTCAGCTGTTAAATGCATGCTGGACTGAGGTGTCATGTCTGACTGGCATCCTTTATATGTGTGTCTCAGATTTGGGGAACTTTCTAGACGATCGTAAAGTGGGATCTGTAAATGTGGGGCTAATCTCGTGCACTAGCATTACTGGGTGCACTGCTCCGGATCACTTGAGCAACAAACATGGATGTTTTCAGCATAATCAGTGTGATTTTCCTCTTTACATGCGTTCTACTCTGTTAATTTGGTATTCTACTAAAATCATGGATAGGTCATTCATCATACACTATCACTTTCTATGCCCCACTAATTAATCCCATATCACGACCACTAAAAGCAGCAGACAGCTGAGAACAGCAGTCTCTCCTTTTTTTGTACTTAACACACACAGGGGAGCAGAACTTAAATAACTTCCCTTATTTCTTAACAGATAATAAAACCTAAACTAGTTGTTAAGCAGCCCACTGAGGGAATCAGTCAAGCTTACATGATTACACACTTCCCCAGTGCCGCTGTAAAAAGTAGGTTGAACCTTTACTTCGTTTATATCGTCTTTGCTTGCATGCGAATCAAGACTGGGTCTTCATGATTGGATTTGTGTGTTTCAGTGTTGAATTGAGCCTGTTAAAGACGTATTATCTCAGTGGACACTGATGTTGGGGTGTAAATTTTGACCAGCTGGGCTTAAAAAGGGCTGCTCCAGAAACCAGAGCTAATGGCCATCAAACCAGAAGGGACGTGATCTAATAAAAGGCCAGCACACACATGCTTATGCACTACAGATTAGTGAAGCGCATGCAGCTCAAATAATTGAGCGGTTTTTGGTTCCTGCATTACGATGTGTATAAAATAACATTGTGACATTGTATTTTTGCATCAATCTGTCCTTAATCAGTTACGGCGGTGATTAATATATTAATTAGATGTCCTATTATTTCTTTCAGGACGTTCGTTTATGGTCGGCTTTGAAACCCTCTCCTTTGTCTCTGGGTTAATTTTGCATGACTGATGATGTCATTTTCTCTTTCTTTAACAACTGTAATTAGCTCTCCCCCAAACTTTCATTAATATTTTAGACTGACGAGCTTTAATCACATTAAACTCCTTCTCTGCAGCCCCTGTTAGCATGAACATGATGAACAGACGTAGAATAATTATATGATCATTAGTGTGAGATTCTGCCTGCTGTTTAACCCCAGATCAGGAAATCCACTTCTATGACAAATTTCTATCAAAGTGAATTTAAATTCTATTTAAAATGAAGTTGCTGTCTCTCTATAAAGTGGCTTGTGTGTTCGTGGCTGGATGATATGGGGGTGGAGGAGGGTGGTGCTGAACCCGAGGGTGTGACTCCTTGGCTTTTCCCATCTCCTCCTTGAATGCAGCCCGGAGAGCAAGGGCTTGTCCGAGATGCCTGAGTACGTCTGTAGTCGTGACCACAGTCTCCCTTTGGGACTGGCCGGAACTCTCTGAGCTGAGAGCGGAACATCAGTCACTAGGTTAAGGTGTGACCCATGACCACACTTTCAATATGACATTTACACATTTTAAAATTTTTTTCATTTTTGTCACAAGATGCATTTTAAAGGCGCTTTAGAAAATGGCACGTAAATGGGTTATTTTTACCCCTTTGCACTTGAGATACAGAACTACTGAGAGATACTCCATTAATTCCTGAGAGGGGGTTATTCTGCCTGCTCTCTTCTATATGTGTCCGTGTGTGTGTGTGTGTGTGCTGCTCATAAATGGTGCAGAAAATCTGTAACATCCCTGAGGGACATGCACGGTTATGGGTGTGGACAAAACCATTTTTAAAAATTATTGTAATATATATGTTATTCCCTTGTAAAGAAATAATATAAAACATATCATTGGTCACAATGCAACAGAGGTAATGCCAGGAAAATGAAGTCATTTGGCTCTCCCTCATTAGGCATCCAGCTAGGAATGTAAATGCTTCATATCCTTTGGACAATAATGTTACCTTTGCCAGCTGTTGAAGAATTTCAGATGTTAAGGTTTTATTTTATAGAGTCTTCAATATTTAGGTATTTAGATGTGGTAAAGAAAGAAGGAAGAATTGGAGAGAGGTAAAACTTATAAATTGTTAATAAAAGACAGTTGTCCTTTTTGACTAAAGGAATGTACCAGAATTAAACTGAATTAAGTTAGCTGCCATCACTCAGTCTCTGACTGGATGTCTGGAGAAGCAAGCAATCATCTGTATGTACATAGTCAGACCAGACTGGAACTCCTCTCCGTCTGAGCCTGGAGATTGTGGTGTAACCTACACGTTCACAAACAACCAGCACTCTCAGAACAGGGACTGTTTGACCTCTATCACACACTCACATCATTGTGGCCTAACCAGAATGGTGCTGTTGTACCAACATGGTACACTCTGACTGATTTCCTGTTTCAGTGTTCCTTGAGAGAAGGAAAGCGGGTTGCTTCCTAACATTCGAGCAAATTAGAGCGGCTTACTTCTGGTGCGTTCAAGGAGTTTCTTTTAGCCTTTGTTCAATGAAGAGAAGGCTCTTTTTATGGAACCTGTGAAATCCAAGTAAAGGCCACAAAGATTTTCTCTCAAAACAAACACGTGATCTGGAATGTAAATTTAACACTGTTGGAAATATATTAAAGCAATCTGCCTTAACTATGGTTGAATTTGGAGACGTGGCTTAAATTGAAGGTACAACTTTAAAAACTGTGATTATAAAAACAGGGAGTCTCAACCTCTTGTACCTCTAGAAGAAAAAAAAAGAACTATCACTATCACTCTGCATGTTTATCGCATCTGACATCTTCTAACAAATGCATCAATGGTGGATAGAGTTCTCAGGCAGAAGTGTACAGTTATTTTGAAAACCATGAGGAGACTGGACTTCATCCAGACCTCATCCAGACCTGAACTTGGGCAGAAAAGGCAGAGCTGATCCTTCTGTCTGTGGGGGACATGCTGATCTGTTCCAAGTGCTGCATCTGCTGAACTTTAACTGGAAAACCAAGAAATGATCTTAAGTAAAAGTACAGTCATTTCTTTTCAATAATTTAAAAACCATCCTGACAAATTCTGGAAATAATATAAAAGTCTTGGACGCAAAATTCATTTACAGTATGAATAAAACTTGTTTTTGCAATGTTTCCCCCTTAAATCAGCTTTAGAAAGCTGTGCATGAAGAGGATGTGCCTTCCAAATGCAATTTAACCCCTGAAGGTTAACCTGTGACCTTTTCTGTGTTCGCTTAATAACAGTTCAGAAGTAGGGTTGAGGTTGGAACTGGAACTGGTAACTCAGAGTGACTTCTATTCATGGAGTGTTTTTCCGACACACCTGTTACAGGATGAATTACAGGATGAATTACTCCTCTTCAAAGAAATGGCACAAACATTTGCCACTGGTCCTTTCTCACATTGAATTTAAGACCTCTGTACTGACTCGACCTTTTGCTCAAAATGAAATGGAAATAAATACATAATATGCCTTGATTGATAAGATTTGGTTTTCGGTTGTGTAATGTTGAGTGTGTAAACACCCAGCTAAATCGTTGTACTTAGAATATTGCAATTGCCTGTATCTAATACAGTTGAACTGGATTCAGTGAGATTTTCGTTCTGTGCTCAGTGCTGTGGTAGATTTAATATCTGGCTGTTTTAATGTGTAATTACACATAAGTGGTGCTTTACTGCTTCTCCTCAGTTTAACCCCTGGGCTGACAGGAGACACAGTTTAACCCCTGGGCTGACAGGACACACAGCTTAAGCCCTGGGCTGACAGGACACACAGCTTAACCCCTGGGCTGACAGGACACACAGCTTAACCCCTGGACTGACAGGACACACAGCCTAAGCCCTGGACTGACAGGACACACAGCTTAACCCCTGGGCTGACAAGACACACAGCTTAACCCCTGGACTGACCAGACAGACTAATATGAATTTCTCAGCCTCACATCAGTGGTGCATGTGATTTGTAGTTATAAGTAAAACGGTCTGCCAAGTTCAACCTCAGCTCTGCCTGCCCCTTCTCATAAAAGCATCACACATGCATAACCATCCACAAGGGTGGGTGTGTGTGTGTGTGTGGGGGGGGGTCGTGTGTGTGGGTTTGTGTGTGTGAGTCGTGTGTGTGAGTTTGTGTGTGTGAGTCGTGTGTGTGTGGGTTTGTGTGTGTGTGAGTCGTGTGTGTGTGGGTTTGTGTGCGTGTGAGTCGTGCGTGGGTTTGTGTGAGCCGTGTGTGGGTGTGTGTCGGGGGGGCTGTTCTTGCGCACGTGTACATTTGGGGGTGTGTGTGGCTGTGTTATGACGCACACATTAGCCCCAGGGATGCCAGTGCAGACAAGCTTGGTCGTGGGAAAGGGAAGGGGTTGGTTGCCCTGGTGTTGGATGGGTTGGATGGGTGTGTGCGTCTCGCTCCACACCCGTGGAGGGGTTTGGGTGTGTGGGTCTATGGAACGACCAGCTGCACTACACACCCTGTGGCTCAGCCGAAGCCCCTCACAAACCCATCTGCTGGTGGTCACACAGCTGGGTGTGCAGACCAAACTGCTCCAAGCAGTAGAAAGCTACTCTTGATCTGAGGTTGCTCTAAAAATGTTCATACTATATATTTTCACCTGAGTTTTAGGTAATGACTATAATGTGTGGCATGTGTGATCACTCTAGTGCCTGTGGAGTCTCACATCAGACAACCTTAGTTTCCAAAGCAATCATGTCGAAAATAGAGACCTCTGCCAATTCTTCATTTTCTTATGCATTTTCTTAATTGATGCTTTGGTACAGAGACTGACTGTCACTCCCACAACGGTTTGAATGTTTCTCTGGTCAGTGAATGTGGACACTATTGTACTGGTCAGCAGATGCTCAACTGAGCAACTGCTGTAGCACAAAGCATAGCCAGGGTCCCACACTTTACACTCCTGCGCAGACTGTGTGTGTGTGTGTGTGTGTGTGTGTGTGTGTGTGTGTGTGTGTGCCCGGATGGATGGTCAATCACTTACCTTGATTTAGAAAACATCATCCCTCATTTGATTCATGCCTGATCCCCAGTAAAACAGACGTTTTGGGGAGAAGGGATGGATTTTGAATCATGTGTTAAACTGGAAACACTGAAACCTCTCCCACTCAGAGCTGTACATCGGTGATAAATCCGAACCTCTTGTTGTTTGGTCCTGATTATGCTTTAACCCCTGCTGCTCTGCACCTGCATCTCTAAGGTGTCTCTAATCAAGACATGCGCTCACACTAAACGGTTTCCATTATACACTTGTGTTCATTGTACACTTTAGGCTACAGTGTGCTTGTTCTTATGGAAGGTCACTGTTGTAAGAGTCAGGGGAGGGATGGAGAGAGGAGAAGAGGCCATGCTGGAGAGCAGAGGGACTCGGACTCCCCGCGGAGTCTGTTCACTTCTTGTCCTTATCTTTAATGGAGGTACAGTGGCAGAGGCCATGACGCGCTGGTTTAATGGAACGTGCCCATCGCGCGGCTAACTGGTAATGACCTCTGGATGACAAACACTCTGCGCCCACGGTGACTAAACAAGGCTGTGGTCCTGGTACCAGCAGACACATTACTGTTGTAATGACGTCCCTCTTAGGTGCAATTACACATGTGTTCATTGCAGATAATGAGAAAAAAAATGCTGAGAACCCTATGTAGTAATTCAAATAACAGATTAACTGTGTGTGTGTTTAAACCCTTCCTGAGCTACGTATTTTCTTGTGGGCTTATCTGATTTGAACCCTGCTGCTGTGTGCAGGCGAACTCTCCCTGCCTGCCCACTTCAGCCCGTACGCGTGGGGTCCAGTCCCAGGGGTGGAGAGCAGAGAGGAAGCGTGTGTGGAGCTGGAGCTGCGGACCCTGGAACAGGCACTGCTGGCCACCTGCGTGGGAAGCATCTCAGAGCTCAGTGAGTCCTGCTCACGCCTGTCCTAAACTTAGACTCTCAGTTTTCCGTCGTTCTTTTTATGGGATCCATCTATTATTCTGACTCTTTGTTGATTCTTTCTAGTTTTGCTGTTAAAAGGAAAGCCTCAAAATGTACTGAAAAGAAGCATCAACAGGTGTTTTTAGTGTTTCAAGGAATGTTTTTGAACTAGGCAGTGTGATCTTGGTCTGGTGGTGTTATTGCAATGTTGGGTACTCTGTGGTATTGGCAGCTCTGTTCTAGGGGGTGTGGTCGAGACGCAAACTGCTTGTTTACTTATCAGCCTGCACGGAGAGGGGCGTAGCCTGCCGCCGCTTGGAGACCCTCCCCCAGGAGGGATCTGGAACACTCCTGCAGTTGTGCTCCCTCTACAAGAGCATCCTCTGTTTGGTCCTCAGGCGTACAAAGTGCCTGCTTTGTGCCTTGTGGTTGCCAAAGACCTGCAGAATAACAACCAAACTCAAAGCACACCTGAAATGAAAAGCAGGACTTTGTGGGTCCTGCTAAAGGAGATTATTCATCCCTGTTCATGTTAATATTGTAACTGATTTAAAAGTATTTGCCCAGTGGCACCGTTTGCACTGAGACTCATGGGATTCAGGTTATATATGCTGCTTTAGTGCCTGACCAAAGCATGCCATGTTAAACCTGAGGATAAAAGTGCTGGAGCTCTATGCATCTCTGCCTTATCTCTCCCTCAGCAGTAAAACAGTGCCGTGTTCCCACGGTTTCTGCTTTCACTCCAGCTCTTCTCTCTCTGCCATGATGCTTTCTCCATGTGCATAGCAGCGGCCGTCTCTCCTGCTCCTGGCCTCTGCTTCTCTGATGATGAACCCAGGACCAGAAGAGTGAACCTCTGGCTTCTCTGTTATCTTCTCCACATCCTCTTTTTTTCCTTCCTCCTGGGAATAACCCAAACACATTATTCCAAACACGCTTCTACCTGAGCCAAGGAAGCAAAGCTGGCAGCTCTGATTTAAGGTCCTGTCCTGGGCTGCATCTTCGAACAGCTCAGAGTCAAATCACGTTTCTACCTACAGTAATGGCCGTTGTCAGCGCTTTTTAAAATATGGTGGTGCAGCTCTTGGGTATCTGTGGTTGTCACTCTGTGTGGTGGATTTAAATGAGCAGATGGTTTCTGTGTTATATCAGCCAAACATTTTAAGCATGAGGTCTTTAAGGGGAATATATTGTCTTTTTTCAAAGTCCGTATTTAATACATCTTACATTATAGAAAAAGAAAGAAAGATTTATCAGTTGCAAATGTGCAGACACAGGTTGTATTTGCTTAAGCCTTCAAGAATCTAAATATATATCACTCTGGTATCACTACACATATGTATCACTACACATATGTATCACTCTAGTATCACTACACATATGCTGCTAGAGCCTGAATGTAAGTTGCTGGACTGTTTGCACCTCCTCAGGTGACCTGGTGTCACGCGCAATGCACCACCTGCAACGGCTGGTCTCGGGGGGGCGTGGCCTCAGCCCAGGGCGTCGCAGCCACACACAGCCGCTCTCCTGGTCTCCCGACGCCCTCCACACCCTCTACTACTTCCTGCGCAGCCCACAAATGGAGTCTCTGGAGAACCCCAACCTGGAGCCACCGAGAATGGCCCTTAGCAAGGAGAGGTGGGTGGACAGGAAGTAACCCACAAAGCAGGAGGTCTCTCCTGCCTTTCTGCTCTGTTCACTGAAGTGGCGTCTGCTAAAGCTGCGGCCTGTGGGAATGGTTTTCTTCTGTAACACTGCATCATTTGTGAAGTGAAATGGGCCACTCTAAATCCATGTCTTCCATACCATTTAACCCTCAGGTGGGGGCTGGGCTTGTCCTCCTTGCAATTTTAGACATATTTGTGTTGCCTTTTGAAATATATTCTCTTAACATTTGGTAAAGTGTACATAACAGAGCTTTCTTTGGAGTTTCTTGGGTATTCCGTTCCTGTTATGATACTGTGCTTGCAGAGTGTGTGTTGGGAAATTTTCTCCCCATGGAATGAGCATGTGGAAATTAGTGAATGTCAATGACATTAACAGGTGGAATCACTTATACTGATCTTCCCAGAGTGCAGTGCACACGGTAGCTGCCTTCTTGGCTGGATTTAGGAGGAAGGAAAATGTAGACGTTTCATAAAGTCTAAAATCAACACATTTCTCCAGATTCCACTGAGACCAAAGTCTTTGATCGACATCACAAGTTGAGCAGCTTCTGAGAGCACCGGAGAGATTTACTGTGATATTTAATCTTCCCACTCTGTCCTGGCAAAAGCATTATGCTTGTTTGTGCTTAAGAGGAGCGTGTGTGTGTGTGTGTGCGTGTGTGCGCGCGCGTGCATTGGTGTCGGCGTGCCTTCCTAAAAATTTCCGCTTCCTTCCACTTATTTCTTAACCGCTTCGCATGTCATATCATTATATTGCAATGAATGTGAGCAGAGATTGCTCAGCGAGGGAAGCGTTAAATAACAGAGGAGTTTGCTGCCCCCTGCAGGCCATTCCCATTACTACCGCCTCTGATGGAATGGATGCGTGTTGCGATGGTTCATGCTGAACACCGACGGAGCTTGCTGGTGGACAGTGATGACGTGAGACAGACTGCCAGACTGCTGCTCCCCGGACTGGACTGTGAACCCAGACAGCTGAAGTAATGGTCTTTCTGGGTGACAGGGCTCCAAATGTCCTCTTTCCCTGTCTGTGGCTTAAGAAGTTACTGTGAGAGAGCAAAAGGAAAAGAGAGATGTTTTCAAAACCTCTCTTTTCCTTTTGTTTCCTCTCTCTTTCTTCCTCTCTCTTTTCCTCTCTCTCTTCCTCTTTCACAAAAAATTTTGTTTTGTGCCGGTTTCTTAGGCCAGAGTGCTGTTTCAGCTCCTTTAAGCGTCTGGACTCGAAGTCTGCAATGGAGAAGTTCCACCTGGACCTGGGCTTCCGTATGCTTAACTGTGGGCGCACGGATCTGATTGGTCAGGCAGTCCAGCTCCTGGGGCCAGATGGGGTCAACACTATGGATGACCAGGTCATGACCATTCCCGGCTCACTTATGCAAGGGATCAGATTTTACCTGTTTATGAATGAATATTTTTTGATCATCACGTATATATACGCATTGTATAGTATGTAATAAAAATAATTATATTAACATTATAATAATTGATATACAACAGGGATAATATGATATATTTCAATATTATTGCATATTGTATTCATAATGCTCAGAACTTAACTCACTCTACCAAACCTGAAATTGCTCCCTTCTATATTCAGTGTGAGCGTCCCTGCCGACGCTCAGCTCTGCGGTGCGCAGTGTGTGTGTGACTGCTCGCTTGTGTGTGTCTGTGTGTGTGTTTAGGGCATGACCCCTCTGATGTATGCCTGCTCTGCGGGGGACGAGGCCCTAGTCCACATGCTCATCCACGCCGGAGCCGACCTGGAAGCAGCAGTATGTGTTCACTACACACGCTCCACTTACACTTACAAGCCAAGTGACAGAAAGCTAGTGTGCTAGGGGAAGAATGCAACCTTGTTAGTTCTTGGTGAAAGGGAGCGAGTCTTTAACTAAACTGTGTTTGTTGAGTTTGCTTCTAAGTGAAGTGAAGAGTGGTTTTCTGGCTCCCATTTGCAGGTTCCAGGCTGCTCTCCGAAACACCCCTCTGTTCATCCTGACAGTCGCCACTGGGTGGCGCTTACCTTTGCTGTTCTATATGGACATATATCAGTGGTACAGGTGGGCTGCAAATCTCAAGTGTTTATGTAACTGTAGTAGTACATTTTCAATTTATTATTCTTATTTTGTGAAGTTATGTTTCATTGTTAATGTCAGCAAATACAGTAGTTTGTTGCTGGATGGTACAGTGATGCTACAGAGAATACGCTGCAGATAAATAAAGTTTGTATGGTTCCAGCTGCTGCTGGACATGGGAGCAGATGTTGAAGGCTGCACTCTCAAGAGTGGACACCAGGGGGCAGGAGAGACCCCTCTCCAACTGGCATCTGCTGCAGGTACACAGAGATGAAAAAACACCATCAACAGTTATCATAGTTAATCTGTTTATAGGTCTGGAAAGAGTTAACTAAGGTATTCTGATTAAAACCATTCAATATGTAGAATGTAATGCATCTGTTTCATCAAGCATGACTGTGTGTGTGTGTGTGTGTGTGTGTGTGTGTGTGTTAGGGAACTATGAGATCGTCAGCCTCCTGCTGTCGCGTGGTGCTGACCCCATGAACCGGGTGCACAGTGAAAGCTCACTGTCCTCCTCTCTGTATGAACACATGAGCTGTTTCAGTTATGCTGCAGCACATGGACACAGGTAAAGTAACAGGACACGCACGGTTAGTCCTGCTGACACTGCAGGATGACGTGGTAAAGTAACAGGACACGCACGGTTAGTCTTGCTGACACTGCAGGATGACGTGGTAAAGTAACAGGACACGCACGGTTAGTCCTGCTGACACTGCAGGATGACGTGGTAAAGTAACAGGACACGCACGG
>JAOXYF010000020.1:6419931-6439329 GCA_028565775.1 Sternarchorhynchus goeldii | reverse complement strand
AGAGAGAGAGAGAGAGAGAGAGAGAGAGAGAGAGAGAGACACAGAGAGAGAGAGAGAGAGAGAGAGAGAGACAGAGAGAGAGAGAGAGAGAGAGAGAAAGAGAGAGAGAGAGCAGGCACTGGAGTTGTGTGTTGGCGGAGGGTTTCTGCTCACCAGACAGCTGCTGAACGGCAGGCTGTTCGTGTGTGCTTAACAGCTGAGTCTGAATCGTCTCCACCACTCGCTTGAAACGTCGGCTGGGACCTGCAGACGCACACACACACACACGCACACGTGCATGCACAGACACACACATGCACACGCGCAGACACAAACACACCATGCACAGGTACACACACACACACACACACGCAGTCACATACACACCATTCACAGGTACACACAAACACACACATGCATTTTAAAACCGATCAAATTTGTCATACAGCTGCAGTTCCTTGCAAAACAGTGCAATTCAGATTAATGAAATGAATATACATATCATGCTGCCATATCTTGGATTTATTCTCCTTAGCAACAGCCTCATAAAATCTAACGGGATCGTGGTGAATTTAATGGTGTGTTGGCCGACTAGCTTTCTGTCGCCTGCACACCATGTTTAGTGGTGTACAGGGCAAAATGTCCCCCTAGTCTATAATCTATAGGTGAGAAAACGAGAAGAGTGAGACTGGGCAGAAGCAAACAGCCTTTTTAAACACAGTTGCCTGAAAACGTGGGATGATTACGCAGAGGCAAAGAACCCTCTTTAATTCATCTTTTCCAGTGCAGCCATGAGGCAGCATGACTATTTTAAGCCACTGTGGGAACAGGAGGGAGGGAGGGACATCCCGCATCTCCCGTCCCAGAAAGAGGCAGCGTTCAACACCGTCAACCACCAAGAGGCCATGTGGCACCACCGCAGCCAAGGCCACTCCCACTCCGTCTCTGATTGGTCAGATGATTGGGGAGTAATGGCGTCGCAGCCTGGCACGTCTCTGTCGTCATGGATACCTGAGAGCAGGGTGAAGGTGACGGAGTAGATGCCGTTGTCCTTGGTGGCCGACGTGCTCTCCGTGTACGTGATGTCCACCTGGAACTTCACAGGCTTCTGGAAGACAGCGGGACCCGCCGTAGACTTGTATTCCGCCCTGAAACTCGTCTGAGACACCACACTGTGGCTGAGGCTGGGGATCTGAGGGAGGAAGATGAGGATGAAGAGCAAGAAGAGGAGGAAGGTGCTTCCATTAACCACGGGCTTTAACAAACCCCATACACATGACCTCATTATCTCAGAATGATCCATTAGGACTGGCTGGGGAGTTTTATTTTTAGCCCATATAAATTTAAACAAATGCTTTCATGATGGAACTGCATATCTGTTAATGCAATGTAAGTATTTACCATATTTCAAATATTTTTACATACTTAAAACTCCACTGTACTGTGGAGTTTGTTTAAGGTTATTTACAGAGGTAACATCTGAGAAAACAGAAAAAGTTGCCAAACCAAAGAAGAGCAGCTGTACTGTCATGGGCTTCTACCCTGCCAAGGCGCTCTCCTTTCAAGGACAGCGAGGATTATCCCCAGAACAGAGCATACACACCACACCATTCACCCTCACCAGCTCCTGCACAACCTTAGTGCTCCTCAAACACTGTGCACAGCTGGGCATGGTTCACATAGGATGCTATCAACACAGCTGTGTGAGACTGTAGACTTTTTCATTTAGCTTGGATCAAAGCTAAATGCATACTTAAATAGTAACAGTTGTAAACATATAAGAAGTATAAAAGAGCCTTAGTGAGAGAATGAAACTTACAGAGAGAAAGGCTTGGACTATGTCGGCTTTGATCGAGCTCAGAGGTTTGTCCTGGATCACCACAAATATCTGCTCCTCTTTCTCCAGATTAATGAAATGACCAAACCAAGACTTTTTAGCAAGCCTAGAAAAGAGATCAGGGACAAGTGAGAAAGCATGATTATAAATAATCAGTGTTTCAGAATCAGTGTTTGATTCGTAAAACGTTCTTTAAAAAAAAAGTATAAATGGCTAAAAAAGGGTTAAATGTGCCTGTGCTGTGAGCCCTTTCCTGTAAGGGTGTCTATGTGCCCTCCTAACGAGAAGGACGTAGCTGCACACAGACAACACAAAGGATTCCAATACTGTTGCAACAACCAAGAGTTGGAACCAAGAGAATAAAAGAGATGCTGTCAGAGCTGTAAGAGGCTAAATGTGCACCTATCAAAAAGACAAGGTGAAGATATGGACCCAGAAGAAATGAAACGTCTAAAGTCCAGAGACTCATAAAGGAAAGAAGTGGACCTCTGACACAGCTCCTCCGTGTTAAATTAAGGCATTTCACACAAATATAGTTTCTGACATTTACAGAGTACTCTGCTAAAGAGATGTGCTTGGAGACCCTGTAACACACACACACACACACACACATCAAGATCCGTGTACAAACCCACGCATGTACGCACACCAATGCGCACACACACAAACACACGAGAGATTTGAAAAAAGAGATAAAAAAGTCTGAGTAAGACTTTAAAAACACAGCTTATCTTGGGATTGTCACTGTGTAAGGAAGCAAAACTATATGATATGTTTCACTGAAGTCACAAACCTTTTGAAGTCGTGTTTCTGCAAAGATGCTTTTGAATATATCAGTAGGTCTCTCTTAATCTCTTAACTACATGAATCTTAAAGCACAAAAAACAACTAGAAAAAACAAAACGCCCTTAATGATCAACCAATTAATTAATTGTCTGCACCAGCACTGGACTGACAGCCAAGACTGACAGAAAGGCTCTACTGATATATCAGTGTGTAAGTTAAAATGGCTTCATTAAACAAATAAATAAATAAATAAGTTGGGGAGAGTCCGTCACAGGCCTGCGGTTTGAGGTCTGAAGGCTGGCGCATGGCTCACTGTCACGCTCCACTGTGAAGCATGCTGGGATTTCTCCATGGAGCACGATTATCTGGGATAGCGCAGATTGTAGCCGCATCTCTCCAAAACCGGAGGAGACGGCGTGAAAGCCGCTTTCCTGCTACGACGCTCGGCTTGGCCGTCTTGGTCAGCTTTAGACGCGGTATCGAGCAGCAGTGTGAGGATGAGCAAGTGGAACAAAGACACTAAAATATTAATGTGGAACGAGCCGCTGGTAACATCACCACCAATAAAACTGGGTAATGGGAGTCAGAAATGTTTAAGGTGCTACTTTCAATTCAGCTCACTTTGAAGTCAGTGAACTCTGAACTTTGAACTCAGTGTACTCTGAACTTTAAACTCAGTAAACTCTGAACTTTGAACTCAGTGAACTCTGAACTTTGAACTCAGTGAACTCTGAACTTTGCAGATTTGTTAAAGTGAAATATAGTGTTGAGGGAGGAGCCAGGCGACAGGAGGCTCCAGGCGAAGTGATGAACGTGCTCTTAGCATCTGAGAGAGAGGTTGATAACAGACTTACTCGGGGGAAGATTCCGGCGTTAGGCTGGACATTTCCTCCTGTGTGGGTACTGAAGAGAGGCAGGGTTTACAGTCAGAGAAAGACATGAGCTAAATCATCCTATATCTTAAGGTATAATCAAAGAGATTAGCCACCAGCTAGCAACAGCGAATACTGATGAATCCAAGCTAATTATTCTAAACCTTAAGTGCTACTTAACACTCTCTGCACAGTGAATGCGATCCTCCTCTTGAGAGTGACAGAGTGAGAGAGATAGAGCAAGAATTGAGAAAATAAGGGAGAGAGAGAGGCCCTATGGTAGGTGAGAGGGCATGCTTATCAAGCTCATTATCATAATTACACACATGATATCTGTTCAGCTGATCAGCAGATCGACCCACTTTTAGCCTACAGACCTGATAGAACATCCCAGGCTAAAACAGGTAATTATACATTTACAGATCAGCCAACAAGTCTCACTACCAATGTAATAAATATTTATTATAAAACACTGTGTGTAGACGACACTACAGACACTACACTACTGTTACAAAATGTCAGGTTCAGTCTCAGACTCTTTGTTAGCCCGTAGTTACCTTGCAGTTTCCTGCGGTGGAATCGCGGTGAGCCAAGGAAGCTGTTTTTGATGGAGTTGAGGCGTGTCCTCCAGGGCAAGCCCCCGATGGAGGGGCTGGGCGGCGGCGTGGGGCTGGGTGTGCCTGCCGGGCTCTCCTTGGGCGTGTGCACAGGCGTCCCTTTGGGGGTTGGGAGGGGGCTTCCCCTGGGAGAGGGGTGGGGGGTGACCTGCGCAGTGGGGATACATTTGCCGTTGTGGTCAGTCCCGGCCAGCGGGTGCAGGTGGTGAAGGCGGATGGGCGAGAGGGGCGAGACCTGAGAGAGTGGCACAGAGAGCTTAGGGGGCACGGTTAGGGGCGGCCTGCGCACCTTTGGGCTGTTGGTGATGGGCGGGGCCAGGGGCGTGGAGGGGGTGGAGGGCTCAGATTTGGCTGCTGTAGGCAAAGCTGCTGGGTTTGGAAATGGGTTAGAGCGGGTGGATTGCAGGGGTTTGTCTGTGGCTTTGTGCTTGGTGGGGAGGGTCTGAGTTTTGCCAGTGTTGGCCTGTAGGACTCCTGTCTTTGGATGGAAGGCGTTGGGGGAGTGGAGGCCTGTGCCGTTGAGGCGGATGACGGGCGCGTGGGTGGGGCTGTGGTTGGGCGACTGCGTGAGCTCCGAGGATTGTGGGGGAACAAAAAAGCGCCGCACAGGCTGCGAGAGAGCGCATGCACCAAGCCGCCAGCAGCATCACACCAACACACACACACACACACACACACACACACACACACATATGCACACACATACATACATACACACACACAGACACGCACACATGCACACACATACATTCACACACACACACAAGTATGCAAGTACACACACACACAAACATTTGTACACATACACACACATACATACATACATACACACACACACACACACAGAGCCCGAGGTTAGCACGCACCACCGCACACACACACACACATACACACACACACACACACACAGCGGCAGCACCGATGGACGGATGGGGAACACGGCAGCGGTGAGGTGGAGCGAAGGGGACAGGGAGGAGTGCAGAAAGAAAGAAAGAAAGAAAGAAAGAAAGAAAGAAAGAAAGAAAGAAAGAAAGAAAAGACATGCCATTAGCACAACCAGCCAAGAGGCAACAAGACTGTGGAAAGTAAATGTGCAAAGGTTCTCAAAGCAAAACCAGCGCTAAAAACCAGCCGTAACAAAAAGCACCGATTCTTTGTTGAAAAGTGCCAGAAGACGGCAAGCAAGCAGGAAATGGGCGGGTAGCACATGTGTGCGATATTTCAGTGAGTCATTCTTATACGCTATTGTCAGAATTGTTCAGTATAAATAGTCCTGCAATAATCTCTGGATGAGATCACTGAGCGTGGGTGCGAGTTCTGTTTCAGCCAATTTGCATGGGAGGTGAACATCTGTTGGAGTTTATTACCAGAAAACTAATACTCCAATCAAATTGAACAAAATAATAAAACAGGTTATTCAGAACAATAGCGCCACACTGTGGAAATGCCAGGTAAGTTCAGGGCTGTTATGTGGGCAGCTGAATGCAGGATTATGATACTGCTGCTTGGGAAATGACATGGAGATGTAGTGGACGCTAATGCCATTCGTGGTTTCATCTGGGTTTCATCAGTCTTGTGTTTCCAAACAAGGTTAGGTAATAAATCACCTCATTTAAACTTTTGTAACAAACTGAAGCAAAATCACACATTTCCAAATGTTGCCATAAATTACTATACAGGGAACACAAATAAGTGAAGATTTGATGACATACATCTGCAAAGTAGTTCCTGGATCTGCATTTAACATTCCAAAGTCATGGTGAAGCACCACTGTAAAAGTTCCCTTGTTTCTGGAAAGTGCTACAACCATGGCGGAGTTGTAACTACCAAGTTCTCAACGAACTCAGTCTTTCTTCCCTGTGCGATTCTCTGAGAAAAAAAAAGGGCCATCATCTTTTATCCAGCGCTACAGTCAGTGTGCAACAAAGTACTGCAGTTCTGAGGCTGCAGAGTACTTGAGACTGTAGAATATTTGATCAGAGTGGATTCAAAGCAGGCTCTAGCGCAGTCCTGCAGGGAATTCACGCATGTTACTCAAATGACAGCATATTGGGCAGACTCAGTAGTGGATTTGTAAGCGGTTAGCCAGTTCAAACACGGCAACTGTAAAAGCTAGATGCAGCCTGAGCTACTTATAAATAAGGGAAGAAGGATTTTCAGACTTTACCAAGCCATTAGCAACCAAGGCCTCCAAATGTCTCTGGGCGGCTATTCCCTGAATGGGGAATAGATTACAGCTAATTACGTTGCTCCTCACTCTCCGATTTGGCTAGCAGTTATGGCTAGTCTATACGTAATCATAGGCAGCAGTTTTAGGGCTTTAGCTGTGATTTAGAATGAAAAACTAGACTCGAACCAAAGCTAATAAATAATTATTTGGCTACTAGAGATTCAGTCTGAAGCTGTTGGAATAGAATACAGCTAATGAATGGTTGTATTCTCCATATCGGTAGGGTGAGTTCGTTTACAAATCTAACCTATAGTGTTTTGTTTTTGGTTTCTTCTTGGATCCCCAAGATTCTGATGCTAATCGACAAATTCTCCATGATCTCCACTGTTGTTCAGACATCTGAGGTTTGTTTTTGCAAGCAGGCAGGCAAAAGCCTTGCCCTATTCGAATTAGCACATGTTAACTAATCAGGGCAAGCAGCGTTCTCACTGTGCAAGCGGCATACTCGCGTCCGTTAGTAATGTAACTCAAGCAGAGAAGAGGAGCCCAGTCCAGTCCTGTGTCATGTGACTAACAGGCTATCACATGAAATTTATGTTGAAAGAATAATTAACAAGTTGTAATATTGAATTCATTGCGTATAAATGGCAAATTTAATAATCTTGCTGAAGAAATGACCACTACTGGAAGCTACTGAAACGAGTCTTTTACAGAGTATGTGAGCAGAGTGGAGTGAGTGAGTATCGACGCTCTGTCGCCCGGGGCGAGGAGTGGCCCTTTGGTAAGTTGGAACATTGGTGCTTTGCTTCACTACCAGCACCTCTCCAGTGAATCACGCCTCAGCGGTCCACAGTGAAACTGCACCGCACATTTTCACAAGCTTGAAGTTCTCTAGGTATTTTCACAGAGAGCATGAAAATAATCAAAGGAACAAGTCAGTAAGTAAAGCTCCTAACTGTGAACTCAAGGATAGTGAAGTTATCACTACCACAAAGGGTTAACTGAGGAATCTAAAATGACTATAACACATGACATGTATGATTACACAGTACGAAAGAGATATTACTGTCAGTGCAATATTACTGTCTTTGGGTTAAAATAGTTTTGATTAAAAAATCTGCACCGTGTCATTAAACATGACACCTTTCTTAAAGTGTTGTTATCTCATTTTATTATCTCATTTATTATTTATTACTATTTTACTAAATAATAAGAATATGAACTTTTTCTGACTTGATAAAGGGAGTGAGGAGTAGGACAATAGAGACAGAGATGGAGGAGCGCAAGGTGCTCTGATCGAGGAGCAAGTGAAGAGGCAATACGAAAATCTGGAGTGGAGTTGGAGTGGAGTGATTACAGAACGCTTTGAGCGAGGACTGCAATATTCTGCCACTCTGACCTACATACCCAGGTCTTTTAACATACATGACCTTCTGATCTGTAAACGCTATTATAACATCGGAGGCACATGTTCGGTACGTTATTCACAAGCGATATCGGAGAGTTTTCCGTTTCACCACATTCTGTGGTAAGTCACTATACCCTAAGGGGAGGGGCTATCTAGACAACACTTGGGTGTGATTTGTAATGGACCCAGGCAGACTGAGTGAACTTACCCGTGGGCTGCTGAGTGGACTGGTAGACAGGCCAGATGATGCTCCACTGATGGACCGTGACCTAACACAACGTACAAATGATCACAATGGAACCACGACGTACGTCAATTCATACTGTATCCCACACTGGCGGTTAACAGCAGTAAAACTTTAATAACAAGAAACTGTCTTCAGTTATAAAAATTTTCTCTAGAGGGATGCTGCCAATAAACTGTAATGATCACTGTATAATGGAACTCCACTGTAATGATCACTGTATATCACTGTATAATGGAACTCCACTGTAATGATCACTGTATATCACTGTATAATGGAACTCCACTGAAAAACACTATATGAGAGATTCTGGTTTTTCAGTCAGATATCCTCTAAAAGTGGGCTTACCCATGATCACAGACCAAATGTCAAAATATTGTAATTGTCTGTTTTTTTGTATATCCTGTAGCTATAGAAACAGCTATTTTCTTCTTTGACTATATGGAATACTGAAATCCTCCAGTGTTTTACAACATGTAGCATAGACAGATCCCAGGACTGTCTGGGATTTAATTAGCTTTGGACTCATGCATTTTTTGTCACCAGTGGGAACTGGAATAATAAATCATCATTAAATTTGTCAGCACATGTTTACGTGATCTGGCACCAATGAAGGGATGCACAAACTGATCAACTGCACATGTTACTTATGTGCATTAACCGATAGTCACAATATGTCTTTGGCATGATCGTTCAAGCAGAAAATCACAACACCGCACGTGATGCTGGTCTGCTGCCACTGAATACTCCTGCTTGTTTTTCTCCTTCTCTCTCCTTCACTTAATTAGGCGTAAGAAACACACCACAAATCCACGCCTTCTTTTAGTTGCTAAAGGGTGAGGGGAAAATATGAAGGCTAACTGCTGAAGATCCTCTAGTGTAGAGTAATTCTTTTTTGTTGAAAATAATATTGGTATTTGTCTGTAGTACTGTAGGTTCAATCTTAATTACTGCAGGATTAAAATGTGCTTTTTCACATCACTTGCTATGTCACAGAACTCAGAGAGTTGGGCCTAACACAGGCCCAAGTTGCATTATGGGTAACCAAGACATTTTGCTTGTGTAGAAACCAGAAAATAGAGGAGCCTACAAGGAGAAAGCAGCTACAAGAGGAACATCTCTAGCTCTTCTATGAAAAAGGCCGACAGGTAAAACAGTACAGATGGAATAGGAGAGTGTCTGGAAGCAGTACCTTGAGAAGTGGAAAACTACGACACTCGAGTTAAAGATGCAGGGGAGCTTTTTATGCAAACGTAGAATCATTTCTGCTCTAGTGAATAGTCGCCCCCCCCCCTCCAAATACACATTTAGTGTTAATTTAGAATGTGATCAAAATAGAACTTGTTAACAAGCACGAGATATCTTTAAAATGGCATGCAATGTTTGTTGTCATCTAATAAAAAAATAATTTGGGACCCGAATGCTAATTCCAAATTTTCAGGGTCAATCAGTGTTTCTCTCTCAGGGAGGTGAAACCATTCCGCACGTTGCCTCATTCAGCTAATCAATGCTAACATGGAAGTGGACTGTGAAATATCTGAAAAGGCTGAGCCGCACCTACTGGAGCGTACAAACACAGACATGCCGACCACCTTCCTCTCCCGGGCAGGTGGTACGACGGAAGCAAACAAACAATGTTTGGCATCTGCGGAGAGGAGGACGTGCAAAACAACTGAGACAGGAGGAAATGAACCTCGAACTGGGATCCACCAAGAGACAAAGAAATAATAAATAAAAAAACCACACAGACATCAAACACAAACATGAAAGACGAAAGAAGGGAGATAAGATGCTTTTGATGTGAGAGCCAGAGGGGCCAAATCTGAGGACACAAACTGGGGAAAACAGATAAATTAATAAAAATGGTTCATTAAAAACACCTATACTCCCTTAAAGTTTAGTCCTGAGTTAATCTTTGTTTTTCAGATCAACAGTGGCATGTTTTCCACTGTTTCCACAGTGTCCAGAACCACACCTCAGCCTACAGTAAGCTGTACTAAGTAAATTGAGAGTTTAAACTCCACTGCATCTTCAGGGCTAAAGAGAGAGGGCAGGACTGTTTCTTAGTACCGTTCTTCTTTGCTTTGTACGTTGGGGTTGGCATCTGAAATATCCAGGCTTTTACTGAAAACAGATTTACTACAGTAGGACAGAAAGAACACAAATTGTGATTACTACACTATAACTATACAATTTCCAAGCTACATTCAGATTTACTGGTGTTCTGACGAACATATTGTGACTTCATACAGCCAGGCATATACTGCTGCATTCTGTTTTAATCTGAATAGTAATTTAGTTACAGTATTTAGTGACAAAAAATTAATATGGATGTCTGCCAAAGCAGCAACACTGGACAACGACAGTGAGATGGAAATGGTAACATAATGGCAGAAGACTGAAAAAGTAAAACACCAGAAACGCTCTATAAGGTACGCTAACATTTACAACATCCCCTTCATTTTTATGCCTGTCGCGTCCCAGACATTGTGCTCTGTCCTGCTAGAACCTTCCACGTGGAGGTGGAATAACGTGAGATGTCAAAGCCAAATCGCAGGCAGGCAGAACGCATCACTCTGTTCTATATGTATTTAAATGCTCTCTGACGCTGCTGGTGAGTGATTGGTGGAGGGCTAGGTTGGAGGAGGGGCTCAGTACCTCTGACCATGCTGGGTCATATCAATGGCTCGCCGCACGGGCACTGGCGAGCCGCCCTCTGTCACGCTTAGCACCTCCATGGACTTCCGCTCCGGCCTCCTCTTGTTGTGCCTGGTCAGCAGAGGAGAGTCTACCCTCTTCCTGGGGGGATCTGAGGGGAGCCATGGACAACCATTAGTGCAGTAATTGCAGGCGATTAAGAGCTTAATAAGATGCTTCTTGAGTTGAGTCAGCTCATCTGCTTATCTGGAAGACGAGAGAAGAACTTACCAATCTCGTTGCGAGGGGGTAAGTTCTGGTCCTCCTGGCTCGGGTACCTCTCTTTACGGTCCAGCAGCAGAAAATAAATCATCTTCTCCTGGTTGTCACTGGCATGAACAGTTCAGATGATTATGAGATCCTACGCTGCACAAATAACTGATTCCTTTATCCTCCCCCAATAACTTGCCATATAAAAAGAAAGTGCTCACACAGTTCAGGGTCAGTCAATGTTCCAGCTAAACCTGCTCCGTGCTTTACCTCACTCAGCTAATCAATGCTAAAGTGGAAGTGGACTGTGAAATATCTGAAAAGGCTGAGTCTCGCCCACTGGAGCATACGATCGCCTCCGTCTTTGAAACCTTCAATTAAAAAACACTTAAAACACAGAGACGTCCATGTGGAAAGGGGGAGGAAATAATCCTCTGGGAGACTAAATACGTTTTAATTCATTATGATATGCATTACATCATGGGCCACCTCTTTGTTGGCCCAGTTGTTCAGTCCTGCAAGCATAGGGATGCAGCCAAAAAACTCTTAACCTTAAGTTAGGTGAGGTGGAGCAATAAACATGTATGAATGAGTGCTGGTCTACGCTGGACGCCTGGAGGGGGAGTCAGAGTGGAGGTGGGTGGAGTTCACAGGCTCTTCTGATGGCATGGGACCAAGCACCTGTACTGCTGGTTTAGTAAGCGAGGATATGAGAGCCGTAAACACTTCCACCGCTACGTATGGCCTCACAAAAGCGGGCGGAGCCAAGACGGGCCTGGTTCAAGCGCCTGCACGATGGAGCTGATCACACGTGCGTTGCGGTAGCCTGGATGAACCATTTAATTACATGGTCTCATCTTTTCATGATGAGTCTAGAGTAATACTAAAGACCTCTGTCTATATCATAAAAAGTAGTAAAAAGATATTTTTGACAGCTCGAATAAATCATTTGTGCTTTTATATGCAAAATCCACCAGTGAAGAGCAGTGTCTTAACACTCCAGTGACACATCTATACAAATGCACACAATCTATACAAGTGTGTCCCCTGACCCTCCACCACCCACTCCACCCATCCACCCCTCCATTCCACTCTGCTGTTGGACTCACTCATCTGACAGCAAGTCCTTCATCAGCTTGTTCTTGTCCCGGAAGCAGCCGAGTGAATGCATGCTCTCCAGCACGTCCGGGTCGATGTCCTCGGCGGAGGGTAGCATCCGGATCGCCACCTTCCTCAGGACCGGCTGCTCCGGCTCGGGTTCATTCTTGCCTCCTCTGTCGGATGTGGACACATGCAAACACGGGGGGGGGCAGGAAACAGAGGGCTGGTTTAATATGGCTGTGCACAGCGGGATCCTGAGACGGCCATCTCTCGGCACTCCAGATATCTGTGGTTTTAATTTCGCTCGCCACAGCGGGTGCCAGGGCACAGCGAGGGCTCTGCGACTGGCCGTGCCATGCCTGAGAGCCTCATCTTAAAGGCACCCAGCTGGAGTGTTTTTGACCAGGAATGAAAGTACTGTGGAGATGCCATGGAGAAGAGAGCCAGGAGAGCCATAATGAAGAGAAAGAGAGATGCTCTTATCAGACCAGCCCTCCACACACACAGAAACACACACACACACACACACACACACACACACACACACTGTCCACTGCTAAACTTGACCCTCCCACTCCATTTTATTGGAAGAGCTTCCCAGTTTCTAATTTGTATCCTCACTCAATACACAAATGCATGCATGCACACAAACACACAGAAACAGTTAACATGAATATACTCACATATACCACGTGTGTTTCTGTATCTGTTCTAACTGTAATGAGAGAAAAAAACTAGAGTTAGGGTTAGGGTTAGGGTAATCCACCAGTCCTGTTTAATTTTGAAATTAGAAAATAAACTTCTGGCTATTTTTCCTATGCAAATAAAAACAGAATGGCACCATTTCATGTTGCGAACCTGTGCCACCCGCAAGATCAATCCTGTCTCAGCCTCTGATCACCGTGGTGTAACTGGAGTCACTACAAAGGCACAGAGCGCATTTAGCGGCCTGCTAATTAGAGCAGCATACTGTAGGAGGAGGGCTGCTGGAACTACGGAAGCTCAAGAGGGCCATCGCCGTTGCTATGTGTCAATGAGGAATACTGTAATGACAAAAATCTCATTCTATAGCTCAGCATCATCAACTACACCCAACCTGTACTAAAAATATGCCTTATTCACAGTTTCATGATGCTCTAATCGATAAAGTGTGTTTCTAGGAGAAACAACGGCAGAGAGTGACTGCTGCCGTCATCTGAGCCACATGGGCTGATCATACACCGGATGGAGCACACAGCAACACAGCTCATCATCAGGGCACATGACGGAACCACTCGGCATGAGGGCGTGAGCCGTACACAGCGCTCGGCAGGAAGGAGCTTCGAGACTGAGGTTCCTCTCCCCGCACTGCTCCTCTGGCACTGACGGTGTTTCCGGAGTGGGCCCAAGCACTGACGGTGGTTCTGGGTGGGCCCACTGACGGTGGTTCTGGGTGGGCCCACTGAAGGTGGTTCTGGGCGGGCCCACTGACGGTGGTTCTGGGTGGGCCCAAGCACTGGCTCGGAAGTGGGTCCTGACACTGACCCTTCAAGCAGAGCTCCGCTGAACGGATGATTAAAACCAAGGGGAATGTTCTGAATTGTTTTTTGCATCTGTATTTATATTCTTTTAAGCAAATGTTTCACTGGTCTGGTCCTACTGGGCTGGTCCTACTGGGTTGGTCCTACTGTGTAGTGACAGCATCCATGGAAGTCCCTCCTCCCACTCCAGAAATCATCTTAACACACTGAATACAACTGAAGAATCACAGCGAGTGTGTATGTCAAGAGGTGTCACTGGCACCATGGTTGTAGTGCGCTGAGCACTGTCACCAGCTGGGGCTCTAGTGGATTTGATAGAAGAAAATGGTGCAGAGGAGGCAAACACAGTTACTGGGACGCGTGTTGTACTGAGTAAAGAAGGAAAGCTGTGGCTCAGTTTATTTCCCATCAAACACATTTGAACTGAAGTTCTTTCTCTCATCTGCTCCTTTGAAAAACAAACCACCATGTGCAAAACAGCTACTTGACAAGCAGCATAAAAAACTGTTTTTCACCTTTTTGGTCTAATAATCACACAACTTTAGTGAGTGCAGATACATTTTTTTATTTTAGAGAACTTTAAAAGGGAGAGTAAGCTTTTAAATCATCTTGAAAAGCTTGATGATGGCTGTGGAGGTTCTGTATGTTACCTCCGTTGGTCCACAGAGCGCTGGGCACTAACCGTGAGTCTCTTGGCCGCGTCCACCTCGATCATGCCTCTCAGCAAGTTCTGGCAGTCGGGGGGGATGAAGTGAGGCATGTGGAACACTCCCAGCTTCACCTTCTCCAGCAGGTTCCTCAGGTTGTCGTCATCGAACGGCAGGGCACCCTGACACACCATGGTGAAGCATTGTTACCCGTGGCAATGGTTGCCACAACGGCCACGACTAAATGTGCCACCAAAGTACCCATGGCAGAAACCGCCTCATTTTTTGGTGAGGCAAAGACGTGCAGCGAATATCATGGAAACGAAGATGTTTATTTATCAATACGCAGGTGCAGGAAGTGATGGCAGATCACTGACAGGTAGCTTTAGTTTACGAGCTGTGCTCAATGTCTTTTTCACCCTGGAGTGGGTCACCAGGACAACCGCCCTGCCGGAAACGCAGGCATTTGATGAATGGCGCATTCAGCATGCGACATGGTTGCCATGGATTCCAGGTTTGTGTAATGTATGATGTAATCAGACTAGAGCTAGAAGCTACTATCAGTAAAAAAAAACAAAAAAAACATGTAAGTAATTCCAGCTCTAGTGCAGAGTCTTGGAATTGAGCGCAGAGAGATTCCAAAGAGAATCAACTTTTTGTTCCAGGGAGAGACTGATCGCTCCGTGACGTGCACATAGGGATAATGGAAAACACAAATATGAGAGCAGACGGAGAGAATCAATCAGATTTCCAATCAAGTCAGAGCAGCTTCTTTTTTTGGAGGAACTGGGATTGGGTGGTGCGGGTGGTGCGTTTGGGTGGGGAGAATACATTTTTTGTTCCAGGGTGAGACCTATTGCTCCGTGACATTACACATAAGGATAATGGAAAACACAAATATGAGGGCAGAGGGAAAGAATCAATCAGGTTTCAAATCAAGTCAGAGCAGCTGCTTTTTTTTTGGAGAAAGTGGGACTGGGTGGAGCAGGTGGTGTGGTTGGGTGGGGCGGTGTGGGTGGAGTTGGTGAGGGTGGTTGGGGTGGTTTGGGTGGAGTTGTGTGGGGTGGGGAAGTTGGTGTGGATTGGGGTGGGGTAATTTGAGTGGGTTGGGTCGGGTTGGGTAGATGGCAGTGGTCTAACATATTCAAAGTGTAGACTGATCAGATCCAGTCTGTATTCAGTGCCTTGTCTCTCTTTCTCTCTGTTTTCCTCACCCACAAACAACCAGGAACAGAAGGAAATAGAATCTTTCATTTATTTGGAGCATCACCTTAGTCAGAGGGGGTAATATATAGGTTTTATGTGCAGTTTCATGGCCTGCTAACAGTTGAGTCTCTTTTTTCAAAATAAAAACAGTTTATATCAGCTAAAAAACATTTACAATGAAAACAGTTAGATGGTCAAAATCATGACGATTTTTTTTACTGAAGCTCCTCTTACCACTAAAAGTGCAAAGAGAATAACACCACAACTCCAAACATCAGCTTTCCGACCATCATACTTCTCTCCCTAACAGAGAGATAGCAGTCGAGGTGGAGAGAAAAAGACAGAGAAAGATGGTTAGAGAACAAACTAAGAGCACCATCAGAAGGGCTTCAGCCCTGAAAGTCCACTTACCCTAATCACCTCCGGACATGCATAGTGTGGAGACCTAAAAGAGAACCAGAGAGCAGTGAGTGACTTTCACATTAATGTCCAACTGCAAATGTAAGCCTGAAAGACTACATTAAAAATCATGAAAGGCACCGAATTCTACAGTCTACACATAAATTAGACCCTTAATTAAAAGTCAACTATTTTTATGTTCTGTAAGCATATTACTGCTTTAGTTACATGGCTGGCTGAAGAACTTTCACATCACACCAACACCACACACCACACCATTACCATACCACACATCACACCAACACCACACCAACACCATACCATACCACACACCACACCAACACCACACACCACCAACACCACACCAACACCATACCATACCACACACCACCAACACCACACCATACCATACCACACATCACACCAACACCACACCCCACCAACACCACACCACACCATACCATACCACACATCACACCAACACCATACCACACCATACCATACCACACATCACACCAACACCACACACCAACACCACACCACACCATACCATACCACACATCACACCAACACCACACCCCACCAAACACCATACCACACCATACCATACCACACATCACACCAACACCACACCCCACCAACACTACACCACACCATACCACCACACATCACACCAAACCACACATTATACCACACATCACACCAACATCACATCACACCAACACCAAAACCACACATCACACCAACACCACACCCCACCAACACCACACCATACCACACATCACACCAACACCACACATCAGCCACTCCACTTCCACATCATCTAATCCATTCTGACATGATTAGCTTACTTACAATGCCCTTTGATTCTATTCAATATTCATTAATTACATTACATTTAATGTAAAGTTTAAAACCATCCATTCATGACCAAATGTACTAAGAAATCCCCTTCTGTCATTAATATGTTTCTGAGTGATTCTTGTAGCTAGCGGAGGGTACTATAAACCACTTCCTCAGACACTGCTGAATGATCCAATAATGTAACATTAGATTTTAATGACTTCCTGCTAGAGGTATGTAACATGTCGGTCCAATAACTGTCAGCATTGTTTAACGTGTCAGTAAGTAACGGCATGGATGGCGCGATGCGCTAGGGCAGTTAAGTGCATTAGTGTCTGCGGAGGGAAAAAAACTATAGAATTTCCTCTGTAAATAGGTGATCCCTGACTGTGTCTGCCATATAGAATTATGTAAATTATGCAAATGCTGCCAATTTGTGGTGAGCAAACAGTGCCATGTCAAATCGCATTGCAATTAAATCAACATTTTTTATAAAGCCACACAAGAAGTTAAGGCGATGACATGTTGTTTGGAGAAGAAAATGTACTGTCATGCTATAATTATTATTGAGTGAGTGAGGTCATATAGGGTAGGTTTAAATAATGTACTGTGCCTCTGCAGGTAACCATTACTGCCAGTCATACTGCAAAACAAGCAAATGACACTAGTTTGAGTGAACTAAACCTTCATCAGTGAATTCATATTACTACATTTCAGCAGAAATGTGGTGTATGTGCACCAGACGTCCAATGTTTAATGAGTGTAGAGAAAAGAAATTGGCGTGATTAAACTTATTCACATCTCCTCAGAATATGGAGTAGCTGTTCCGTGAATGGTTGAAGCGATTTAAAGCCTGCCTGAATAGTGTTCATAAAACAGCCATATAGACAGGAATATTGGACTGCTTTCTTGAATATGTGCTTTACCTTTCCAAAGGCCTTGTCGTGCCACGGTCTTTGACTTCACAATATTGTGAAATTGTTCTTTGCTGAATTTGCCAGTGACACACTGAATTAATTATAAATTATTTCTATATTCTGCAAGAGCTGTGTATTTTATAACCATAGATACCAAGCAACAGTGGGTTACCTTCATAATTTTTCTGAATTTATTTTGACTCCAGCAGATCAGCACTCTGAACAGCCCCAAAGCACCTCCTTACCACAGCCAAATACCATAGTGAACTTCAGAAACCAGAAATTACACCCACTCTTGCAATTTCCCAAGCATTCCCATAGTGAAGATGGTGGAGGTATTGGTTATTGTGTGTGTGTGTGTGTGTGTGTGTGTGTGTGTGTGTTTGTATGTATGTGTGTGTGTGTGTGTATGTGTGGACCCAAGGATTAACACAATAAATCAGGGTAGCCACAGGGGGTGGTTAAACTGCTCTGAAATGAGGCCGATGGAGAGAAAGCACTCATTTAGAGCAGGGTCTGCTTACTGGCTAAGGGACAAAGCTCCTCCCACCAGCGCTGCTGTTAGTCTGGCTGGACAGCTTCAGGCAAAGGAGAAACACAAAATCCAATTTTTTTATTTTACCTTTGACAGCCTTTGTCACATTAGCGCAGCTTCCACTCTGGCATGGGCGGTAAGATAGCTTAGAAATGTTTTGGTTACAGTAAGCTATTGTACTCACGGCTCATTTTATTAGATCCCACTAAATCAACAGGCCCACTAAAAGAACTGAAGCGACAAGCACGGCACAATCCCACTAGTGGTCAACTAGTGCCAGCAGAGGACTGCGCTGCTGGTAACCCGGATCTAGGTTTGTCTGCTACGTTTATCTTAACTACCCAGCTACTTCAACTTCTATCTTAAACGCCACAAAGGCAGTGGCTTGCAAGGTGATAGAAAACCTTAATCACTTCATAATTGGGTCAATCCACCAAGCAAGAAATTAGCCTCAGTTACACAGGAATATGGTGCACTGTGTTGTACAGGCAGGCTCTCCTGCACTGTGTATATGTGTGTGAAATGCCTGCCATTTTACATTCCATCCAAATCCATTAGCTGTGGTAAACAGAATACATTTGTGTCAAGCAGACAGCGTGCGTAGAGGCAAAAGATGAATGTGTTTAATTAAAAACTGTCATATCTGCGCTTAGAGATGGACCAGCCAGCCATGAGGGGACAATCAATAATCACAGCATGCCAGGCGTCGCAGTGCTGACGCTACTGCTAGCAAACACCAATATAAGAAAGAGCTGAGATGGAGGAGATACGAAATCAGGGTTAAGGTTTGGTCACTGAAGGCTGATTTCACAGCACGCAGATTAATAATGTATCCACTCCCTTTTACTACAAGTAATGCCTGGTGCCTTACCAGGGAAATGCTGCAAAAATGCTGATCATTCGTACAAACAGAGTAAGTTCTGTCCAGATAATAACAAGCAATAAAAGAGTGTGACTAAACAGCTCAGATGTTCTGGAGGCCCCTAGAGCAAAAACCCTTGTGTGTGTGTGTTTGTCTGTGTGTGTGTGTGTGTGTGTGTTTGGGTCTATTAGTCATGGCCCAGTCCTTCACTTATCTCTGCTGTCACACTAAACCTCAGAGCAGGCTACTTTCTCTGGTGCATGCAGATAAGTCCAGCTTTACGTGGTCCACCGACTACGAGCATCGGGAAGCTGAATCTCACTGGATTGTTGGTCTTCCTTAAGCTATCTATCGCATCTCTGTATGAAGATCCTTCAGTTGTAGTCAGATAATGTAGTTATTGCTATAGGCCTTATACCAAAGCACTCAAAACAAAAGATGGTAATCTACATTTTTTCAACAGATTTGTCCAACAATTGTATAGTATACAGCCAGTGAGTCTTTTAACAAAAGTGGACACAATATCAATATCATTAAGTTAACACTAT
>JAOXYF010000020.1:6383568-6409792 GCA_028565775.1 Sternarchorhynchus goeldii | reverse complement strand
CCCCCCCCCCCCCCCCCCCCCCCCCCCCCCCCCCCCCCCCCCCCCCCCCCCCCCCCCCCCCCCCCCCCCCAAAAAAAGAAAACAGAATCTTCACCAAGGCCAAATGAGCAAATCATGCCCTGAATATTTATGACTAAAGGGTTGCATTTTCCTCTGAAAACACATCAGGAAACCCATTTTTGGGTCGTGATTAGCATGTTTGCTGTATGAGGAACTGAAGCTGGAAGCAGAGGAAGATGAGGTGGAGCAGCAGCCCGTGGGCAACAGACCGGAGCGCTTCCTCTGCTACGGAACACTGGCGCCTGCTAATATTTCTACACCCACGCCTGTGGGCGACTTTCATAAACCACCGTGCTATGGCAAGGGCACACTGGCGACGGGGCTACAAGACGCTCGAGGGAGCTGTTTGGCATAAAGCTTCGCATAAATTATGTCTTAAAGAGCAGTGTCAAAAACAGATGACAAAAGCTATTTGGAATTTAAATTAATGGACAAAAATGTAAAGAAATTAAAACACTTTAAGGTGATTTTTTCATTAAGTAGGCAACCTCATTAGGTAATTGCTTTTTATAGCATTTAACCTCTAGAAATCAGTTACTCTGAACCTGGTCTAGAGCAAGTTTGGTCTAGAGTGAATTATTATCAAACATGTTACTATGACAGAGGTATATGCTTATTAGAATATAGATAAGACCTTTTTTATTTTGCTCTGTGATGTTGATCGGTGACTCCAAACAACCACAAGCCACTATGTACAGACTGGACATTTGCTGGGGTCAGATGGAGGTACATATATATTGTTCCAGTTAACTTTGGCCCTTTCTATAAAATCTCCTTCCAGAGTGTTTGTGACTGAATCATTCATACATTCTACATTCAAATCGTAGGCAAATGTGATCAAAATGTGTTTGTCATTTGAATGACAGTGTGAAAATAAAACAAGTACAATGAATCAAAGCAAATTTGACCGTAAATCAGATTTGAGCTTCTTTTACTTGCAGTATGATGATAGCCTAGACCTGCCTACACCTTCGTATGTCTATCGAGAAACTTCCAAAGGGAACCAAACAAGGGCAGAAAATTGAATCTGAACCTTCAAACCAGAGACTTCACTCCCTAGAGCTGATGAGCAAGGACACCCACAAAGACAACACACACAGACATACACACACACACACACAATCTATCAAGTGCCTTTTCACAAAGTAATTAGCATCTATCTACCCACCTAGGTCATTTAACTGTGGTGAGCTCCCTTGATCCCATCCACAAGCAGGGGGCAGGAGGGTAAGAGAGCCTCCAACGCTGCCTGGAAATCGATGGATAAACAGTCTGGCACAGTTGTGCTGCTCTGTCATTGATTCTCCCGCACGGTGAGTCGCTGCCTCCTGCTCCTGCCTTAAGTGTTTATACCAGTGAGGTACAAACACACCATTTCACCTCCCTCGCTCTCCTGCTCTTGCTAACCTGCTGTGACTGTTCCTTGTCTGACACTGTACAGTACCTTTAAGGTGATCTCTCAATACAACTCTGACTACATTAGGTTTAGCTATTTCTGCTTTGGAGTTTATG
Organism: Sternarchorhynchus goeldii; assembly: GCA_028565775.1. NCBI lineage: Eukaryota > Metazoa > Chordata > Actinopteri > Gymnotiformes > Apteronotidae > Sternarchorhynchus > Sternarchorhynchus goeldii. Next base: position 6,408,220 of record JAOXYF010000020.1, on the reverse strand, counting down.
TTTGGGAATATTAAAGTGAATGACTTTTCTTGGATCAGTGAGGAATGTGAAACTTATTTGATGGCTCAAGACTTTCTTCACAAAAGCAACATCGTCTTCAATCTAATTTTTTGTTGTATTATATTATTTTCCCAGTGGAAATTCCTCTTTCCCTAGAACTTGTATTGCTGTTCTCTACACAACTCAAGCACTGGAATTTGGAATTTGGCAAAATTATCAACATGAATTTTTCATCATCATCACGGTTCTGTAACAGTATGCCAGAATGGCCATTAGGGGCGGGACCTATGGTAAGGTCACAGAGACGAGGACCGCATCATTCACCTTAGCCGTCTGTCCAGGTTCCCTGTGCAATCATGAGCACAGTACCCACACATCCACATAAATCAATCTGGTTGTCACAGGTGGTCACGAGTGTGTAGCTATAAATCTCTACCAAACGGCCTTTCCCTCTGACCCCTTTCAGCCCGACAAGGCAAGAAGGTCCAGAGTGACTCCAGGGACCAAGAGTAAAGGCAACTTTATCTCCAGCTCCCTCGTTTCTTGGGGTTCCGCTCGTGCCGATAAAATAATCCATCAAGCAAACAGTGGCTCTGTCTGCCTGGGGAGCATCAGTTACTAGGAGCATACCGACCTAAACAATGAGACAAACAATAAACACGACAGATTTAAAACGCTCCGTTTATTGTGGTTAAGTAAATGTTTATGTTTAGACTGTAATTCCCTTCCCTGGGGTCCTCTGATGCCGTTATCCAGAATGTTTAGTACCAAGGACACAGAACAGACAGAAATAAGAAAACATGACACATCTGCAATGTAAAAACCACTGGTTTACAGCCTTTAACCAGCAACACATACAAAGTTAATACTGAAGTTTTGCGTTTGTTAGACGCTACACTTAGACATTCAAATGTTGTTAATGAAATGCACTGTATACTGTCAACAAGGAAACCAGGAAAGCTAAAGCACGTTTTATTAACCAAGCCATTATTAACCAACATCACGAGTCACTCCATCATTTTCTGGCAACAAAGGGTTAAATCAAGTGGTTAAAAGAAGTCTAACATGTCATTATATCTGATAAAGGTGGCATTTGTACTGGCGTTTGTACAAGACAACCTTCCGACTGCAAGTTGTGCCACAGTGACAAACACATGTATTCCACTAAGCATCCTTTTGTAAATCAAATAATCCACTGCCTTGGCTTCATAATTGACTGGCCTGATGGGGGAATTGTTATTTCAATAAATTATCTACATTGATTAAAGCTGTGCATGGTACCCAAATCCCATCTTAAATGAAACATGATGTAAGTCCAAGTTAAGGGGCAACGTAATTAATTGCAGTTTCCCATGAGTAAATCAACCTGCCATCTGTTGCTGTAGCAACTGACCGATCTGATCAAAACTATTTCTCTCCATTAGTAGACAGCTTGCATACTTTCACGTGAGACAAACACTGGCGTGAAGAAGTGACGACCGAACGCAGAAACCACGGCAACACCGAGGCAAACGTTTGGTGCCCACGGCGATGAGCGGTTCCGAGGTCATGTTTGTATGGGTGCGAGCGTGGTGTGGTTCTGCCGGCAGAGTGCTGCGCTGCAGGAGGACGACCTCCGCACTGAGTCTGTCCATCTGATGTGTGACAGGGCTGCACATGAACTAACCACCCGGGCTCCCAGGAGCAGGGCGGAGATGAGAAACCCTCCCTAGTGACAGCAGATAGTGCCGGTATCCTACCGGAATGTACACCAAAAAACCAACACTGCCAGAAATCCTCCTGGTCATGTAATCTCATATGCAAAAAATCACATATGATGGTTATCAGAAAATAGTTTTTTACATGATTACATTCAATTATTTTTCATACATGCCTCATTGGTACTTTAATAGGATTTTTATGGACCTTTTGCATACTGGATGCTACCTGTGGGTAAAACATGTGTCTGGCTTATTAATTACATCCATTATACAGTTGTTAAGTTGATGAAAACAGAAACCTACAAACAGCAGCTATCCTAGCAAAGGAAAGAGATTATAGCTCCATTACCAGGTGACTGGTGAGGCAGCAGACTAAGCGGGATTATGACCAACCCCACCTCACACCCCGCCCCTCACAGCCCCGCCCCTCACACCCAGCACCACACACCCCAGCATCACAGCCCCGCCCCTCACACCCAGCACCACACCCCCAGCATCACAGCCCCGCCCCTCACACCCAGCACCACAGCCCCAGCTCCACTCCCTTCATTAAGCGTGCTGTAGCCAGAGGCAAGAGTCTGGTCTTTTTATTAACTTCACCCGTCCTGAAGAGTGGAGCTCTTCCCCAAGACAGAGGGCCATCTGCCCAGCCAGGCAGAGCAGGGGAGGACAGTGTCTGATAATGGCACTGTGGCAGGGGGGTGACAGTGATTAGCTTAAGCTGCCGTTTGTCAGACACTCTGCTACCATCGCATTCTTCACCCCCCTACAGGATGACAGTGTGATGCTTATCCCACCCAGAAACAAACAATTGAATACATTCACATTAAAAAAAAATATAAATATATATAAACATTTTTACCTCCCAAATTTCTAATCTAAACTTTAACCTCAATAACCAAAATCAAAATGAAGTGACATACCCACTCACACACACTCTCTCACACACACACACACTTCAGTAAACAAATCCTACATTAAATCAAACAGGCATTTCATTTGTGTTCAAGCTCTTCACTGCATCTCCTCCACCCCAGTGATCACGCGTCTTCACCAAATTCTGCCCTGTTCCTCTCCATTAGTCAGACCAGAGTGTTGAATAAATAAACATCATCTCAAATCACTCAGGTTTCTGAGAGTCAACATCATTAACAATGCCAGCCGCACGGCTGACACGGTCATCCGAGCATCACGTCTTTGGGTGGTGCTGGTGGGGAGGGGGACTGGGGTGTAAATATGCCACCCCGTACCTAGGCACGGAGCTCCATCTGTGGACTAACAGGGAAACAGCTCCCCCAGGCCGGCTGGAGCTGACCGGACGCATCACACATTACAGCATGAGTAACGCTGTACGAAGCGAAGCACACGGCACCTGACACCTTTGTGCCCGTGTGATCCTCAGGACCGCTGACCTTGCTCGCTCTGTGCTGGAGACGCACAGTGGCTTCCACAAACGCGACGAGAGGTGATAAAGATTAGGGAAAACAGGAGACAAACCACGACCTCTTCCTCCATTCTTAAAGGCCTTTTATTAGGACCGGCTTGGGAACTTCCAGCAGCGGTTTTCGGCTTTGGGAAGGTGGTAGTTTTGTAATTTTCCTGTGGGTTCCAGAAACTGTGCCACTACTGTTATTCAGGGGTTCAGCATCTAGATAACGAGCAGAGACACAACACAAGTCTCTAAAGCAATTGCACATTTCTAGAAATAAATTCTGCATCACTTTTTTCATTTTATCAGAAATGTTTCTAATTTCTTATTTTTCTTCAGAAACTAGAGAAACTTAACTGGGAATGTACATGTTTTCCAACTTCAAAGACAATTCCATTAGTGTGAATTTTAGATCACAGGAGATCTTTTGATCATGATACCACAGTGTCATACAGGATGTATATTTTACAGTCATACATTTACAGTATGTAAATGGTAAAGTGAGGAGATAATATTTGTTGCCTTAAGCTACAGGCAGCTAGAAGTCAGTGGATTCAGCCAGAGCTTCTGTTAATGTTAATTCAGTGCTAGCTATCAAGCAACTGCTCTCATACAGGATGACATCATCCATCATCCTCAGTAAAATTCACAGCGGAAGCCTAGTCAAACACTCACGTGCAGCTTCTCCTCTCCCCCCTCCCCCCTCTGTCACTCCCTCTCTCTCTTCTCTCTACTCCTCTCTCATCCTCTTTCTCTCGCTGTCTCTCTTCTCTACCCCCCACCACAGAACACAAAGCAGCATGTGCATGCTGGCACCCATCCAGCGCTTCAGTTATCAGCTCTCTGCAGGGGTCCAACATGGACGATTCCTCTCACCTCCCCTTCACTACTCCTGCCCATCTCCCAGGAGACGCACGGCTTGATTTCAGAAATGTTAGCAATTCCCCCAAGACCAGCCTGCACCTGTACCACCTGCTGATACACTCCACTAGCTCCCTCCCCTAGCTCCCTCCCCTAGCTCCCTCCTCTAGCTCCCTCCTCTAGCTCCCTCTCCTAGCTCCCTCCTCTAGTTGCTGCCCTAGCTTCCTCCCCCTCAAAAGCTGCTATAGACCCTGCACTGGAGTCACCTGCAGGCTCCTCTGAGACAAAAAGGCACTGAGGTCAATGTCCGGTACAACTCTTGTTAGCATGCGGTCGAGGCTGGAGAGCTCACTTCTCCCATTTGTGGAAATGCCAGTGAGGACTTCATTAGGTGGCCGGACCGCTCGCTGGGAAAAGCACGTTGTCAAATGTCAGGCCTGTGATGTGCACATGACGCCCAACTCCATGTCGCCCCCACCTCCTCAACATCATCCCCACCTCAACATCACCCCCACCTCCTCAACATCACCCCCACCTGGGTTCAGACAGACATGCGTGTGCACGTATACATACACACGTACACACAAGGACATGGATGCTTTCTAGAGAACAGAGAGAAAGAGATCATGAGAGAGAGAGAGAGGGAGAGATTAAGAGAGAGAGAGAGAGAGAGAGAGAGAATGAAACGGACAAAGGGAGGAGAATACACAGATGCATATGGGCATTTAAAACCCTTATACAATCCCCCCCCTCCCTCTCCCTCTCTATCCCACACACACACACACACACACTCATACCCACTAATGCAGATCTGAACACAAGTTCGCACAAGCTATGCAAATACCAGCCAATGGGGGGTTTCTGCTTGAGGCCAAGTGAAACAATAGAATAAGCAACAACAACAGCAAAAAATCCACAAAGCAAAGACAGGTGACCTCCCACTGTATGCTAATAGTGATCATGTGACCTCCCACTGTATGCTAATAGTGATCATGTGACCTCCCAATGTATGCTAATAGTGATCATGTGACCTCCCACTGTATGCTAATAGTGATTGTTTATTTATTCATTTACCCCTGCATAGGAGAGGAGGGAAGGGGAGAGGAGGGGAGGGGAGGGGAGAGGAGGGGAGGGGAGGGGCAGTGTTCCAGCAGGCCGACAGCAGCACCTGCTCGTTTACAGACAATAGGCACCAATGCAAAAGGCAATGCAGAATAAAGATCTAATACAAAGCTTCAACAAAAGGATGAACAAAAAGAAACTCTATGGTGGGTGAAACCAAGAGGAAAACGAGGACACTTGCTTCCATGCACTGTCCTCTCTCTTTCTGGAGAAATGTTAGAATTCAGCAAATTTACAGAAATCAGTTAGAGAATTACAGAGCTGTTACTCGATAAGATACAGGTACTTGATAAGAGTGATCAGTGGTCTATTTCTGTGGCTGGAGGAAACCTTTCTTACTCACGAAATTTGAAGCAAGCACTAAATTCTGAGAATGCTCCTCCCACAGGCCTATAATTTCCCACCCCCTCCCCAAAAGCTAGTCATTTCATGTTCCCATGACAACAGCCCCTGAGACAAGGGTAAAAAAAAAAGCAAAAAGCAAGTGGTAAGGCTTCTAGGATGACCTTCAGAAGTTCCAGGAGGAGAAGGTCCTATGGAAACACAAAATCAGCCTGCATGTATGCCTACACCATGTGCACACTTTCCATTAAGAACCTGTGGGTTACAGTCTGGCAGCTTTTATGGGTTTAAGATCTGCCCCACGTGACCAAATCACACTAAAAAGTAGAAGAAGCGATCAGGCTTCAGCTCCAGAGTTTAGCTTGACCTCCTCCGAAGGAGATGAGTCTTCCAGTGAAACACACACCTACAGCTGGTGGCAGAGGGCAGCCAGGGGACTCTATTCAGATCAAACGACTGCATCAGTTCTCACATCCAATTACGGTGTGCAGCCAATCAACTCAATCTGAATCACAATTGGCCCACAGACCGTCAGGAGTTAATGAGGCATTAACCATTTAATGAAGGCAATATGATCACGGTCAGAGCAGGGACACAAAGGGTGGTGAGGGGGTCAAAAGTTGGAGGTTTTCCCCCCTCCATTTCAAACCTCACTCTTCATTACCATCAAAGGACGGACATCAGCAGAAAAATGGAAAAGGTGGGTAATTGGGAGCAAATAGATGCTGATTCAGCAGACAAGAGGAGGACAATTTACAAACATCAGAGAGACGGAGGGGGTGAGAAACTTCATGCCATGGTTACCACGGGCACCACAATATGCATGAGAGTGAGAAGGTTAGGGATCTGGGGGGAGCATCTTATCAACAGAAATCCTCACACAGAAAAACTGCAATTGAAATTGGTTTTGTCTTGATGCTCTGCAGGTTCTGTAAGATAAAGTATATGACTGTTTTCTAAATCTACATACGAAAACTGAGTCCTTTGAGGGTAATGGGGTAAGAGATATTCACATTATAGATATGTGATAAAATCTCTTGTATGTGTGTGTGTGTGTGTGTGTGTGTGTGTGTAACAACATGTATCAGAGTAATGCTTGGGGGACTGCCTGATATTGCACCCACTTTTACATCAATTAAATTCAAATCAGGTGCATCTGGTTGTTCCTAGATATGGCAACTGCACCCTATGAAAAGAAATTACCCTTAATCAGATTACCATCCCTTCATTTCCCACCAGGCCCCAGGCATGGGTTTCTAAAAGAGATCAATTAGTCTGAACACATGGAGTTGTGTATGAACAGGCACATATGTGGGTGAGTACATGTAGTGCAAGCCCAGAGTGTGTGTGTGTGTGTGTGTGTGTGTGTGTGTGTGTGTGTGTGTGTGTGTGTGTGTGGAGTATGTGTTTATATAGCAGGGTATCTGTGTGTGTGTGTGTGTGTGTGTTCCCAGGAACAATGCCCAGGAAATCATCTTCTTAAAGCCACTGACTTTCATCAAAAGGACAAATAGCCTTCTGCCCATCGCAGGCACTGCTGCAGATGTGACTGTCACCTCGGTTACTGCAGGTACGACTGTCACTTCGGTTACTGAGCGACGTTCCTCCGTGGGTCGAGCAGGGTTTAGGGTTTGAACCGAGCGCCGTCTGCCAGCTGCTGCAGAGAACAGCCGCAGCTGCACAGAGACCCCAGGGACCAAGCGAGCAGCCATGCTAATCGCTTTACGCGGAGCACAGGGCGCTAGCGCTCGCCACGGCCCACTCCTGCCCCACGCCACCGATGCTAACTGCGCTTGATTGTAGCTTACCTGGTAGTGCCGGTAGAACATGGTGCTGATAATACCAGTCATGTGTTTGATACCCAGAGAGGACTGTAATCCAAAATAACACGTCACTCTGGATAAGAGCATGTGTCAAACTATGTAAATGTAAAGTGAAGGCATTCATAACAGAGAGAAAAGGAGTTAAACAGGCACTTGGCCCAGCAGTGCAGTATATTGTGTACAAGTTAAATATAACACAGGAAGACCAACAGCCAATAAATATGCTCTTGTGCACTAAGGACGGACTATAAATTGCTGGTGTAATGTGAACCATTACTTCTAGAGCCAAGCATAAACTTTGCTTGAATGGATCTTGGGGTTTGGGCAAAGAGAAGTAGTGCAGGCCAAGGAAAACTGTGGTCTTACCTTCATCAGTACCGACTCACTGAGCTTCTCCCGGTTCACGATCTTTATGGCAACTTTCTGACATGTAACGCAGTGGATCCCCAACTTCACCAGACCTAAAGATGAAGGGCAAGAAGAGGAATGATAAAAAGTCTCATCAACCCAAGAGCGCCTGGCGCTGCCGCCTCAGCAAGACGCTGCTCGCAAATAAAAAACTCTCCGAAGTCGCCGTCATGCGTCAAATGAAAACGCAGCCGGTCGTTTCATGGAGGAGCCAAGTACATGTCAGGCAACATACATGAACACAAACAGGGGCAGATCAACGAGGGAGATCCGTCAACGGCTCTCTGTCATAACAACAATAAAAAGGAAGCCTCCCTCCCTCCCTCCATCCTCCCTCCGTCCTCCCTCCCTCCGTCCTCCCTCCCTCCCTCCCTCCAGAGGCAGGCAGGGGAGTGTACATAGATCAAGGGTCCTGCTCTAAATGCCACTCCTTTGCATTCTTTTATTACCTCCATGCATTTGAGCCTCTGCATATCAAACTGTTGATTTCCCAGTGGAATTACCCATGGGGGCTGAGCGGCTGTAAACCCTTGACAGGTCCCCGCATCTCATTTACGCCCGGGGGTCGTTAGATCCTGGGGGGCTATAACCAAGTTTCGGTGTAACCAGATCACACCGGTTGAGCCTGTGGTACCTGGTTGGGGGGGGTGGGGGGACGTGGACATACGGTCCCTCACATGGGACAGCAATGCTCTTTGGCAGCATGAATATGTCATCAGCTTGTAACCTGCCTTGGACAGACGTGCACTGAGGTGAACATAAGGGCAGGGGAACTGGTTTGTGGAGGTGAGGTGGAGCTGAAAGTCTGCTGGGTCACCAGACCAAGCGGGATGAAGAAAGGTGATGCTTATAAAAATCCAGGTATAATTATGAGAATGCTTTATTCAATCAGTGCAGCACCTCCATTACACAACAGCCTGAGGCATCCAGTGAAGCTTCCAGCACACTGAGGGCTGCTGGGAAAAAAACTAAACAAAACAAAACCCCCATAAGAGGCTCCATTTGGGAGGTAATACTAATTTGGACTTCTGTCAAACGTTCGAATATATGAATAAATGCATACAAAACAGGCAAATTAATTGCTAAACACATGGTAGTCGGCGAGAGTGGGCGTGTGGGGATATCTGCAAACAGCTTCCACATAGCTTTAAAGCTCCCACATATCTTTAAAACTGAGTCACACATCTACATACAAGCTGGTTTAAACATGTGCACATGTGTATGACAACATACATCATCACATACGGATTTGCATAGTCTTCACTGCAAGCATGGAGTTTCTAGATCAGGGAAGGATGATATTATCCTCAGATATCTGCCATCCTTTCCCTGCTGTCGTCGGAGAGCAGAACTGACCTATGACTTAATTCGGCTAATCAGAAGCATCTGATCCAGCTGTGTTGTGCAGAAGTGTAGGCTTCCAGCCTTAAACGCCCAGCTACTTTCCTGTTAAAAACCCATTGGTAAGTAAACGACTCGAATTCAGGTGCCAAGCATCTGCAGTGGTTGGAAACAGACAACGCCACAGCTACTCATGTTGGGGCTTTTGCTACGACTAATCACACAAACCGGTGTCAGCCTAACTCTCTTCAGTCAGTAAGCTACGTCGAAAAACAGATGAAAACGGGAGAGTCAACCATGGCAACGCTCTACGAGCGACTCGGCGAGTCGTGTTCTTGTTATTTTTTTACAGAGCAAAACAACACTCTTCCATGAGAGGTTGGTCCACGAGTACTTCTCCAAAAGCTGACGCAGCTGAAACCTCGTAGGGGAGGCATGTGCAAACAGAGCTGTCAAAACTCTGTGAAAAAACCAAAAATGTGGTAAAAAAAAAAATGACCAAATCTTTGTAGCAGGAAATAAAACACTGCAAAAGAAACAGAAAAAATAGAAAATCTTTTTTTCTTATGACAGCTACCCTCAAGACAAATGGAGAAAATAAACCCATCTACATAAAAGCTGCATCAGAGCAGTTCTTTATAGCCACTTCTCATTAACTAACACAGGTGACTAACAGATCAATATATGACAACTTTTTATAGTAAAAACCTGCCTGTGACCTTCATAGAAAACAGGCACCGGTAACGACCAGGAGCTGCCCCTCCACTTCAACCACCCGCATCCCCCTCCATCACACACACACACATACACACACACACACACACACACACACACACACACACACACTGTTCATATTGCCTTCAAGGGTCACACAGAAGTTCATCATGAACTCATAAACATATATGGATGTTGATGTATCATCTGTACTGATGCACTCCCTTGACTGTCTCAGGTACTACCACAAGGAATCTGCCAGCCTGCAGAACACACAATACTGTAGCACTGCCAAGGTTGTGTAGCCCCACGCTGATCTATATTTGATTAATGTGCTCAATGTCAGCATAAAGACTCAATGATTATGCAGTCACTGAAGAACATGCAGCTGGTCTGGGTCCAAATGAAATGTGTGAAAACACTTTACTTCCAGTCCACATATATAATGCATTGTGATGCGTGTGTGATTCATATCACTGGCTGATGATGAAGTCGTGAAGTGTTTTCTCTGTGTCACTGTTTGCTAATAGATTTTTCTCCCCTTTTTATTTTTCTCCATCTGAAAGCTTAGGTTCATGATTTTCTGAGTATCTTGATATTTAAAGAATTCTGTTTTATATCAGTGTGAATCAGTGCTTAGTTGCTGTTGTTGATGCACTGTGTACTTGGTCCAATGATACTCTGTTTAGAAACCACTCTTTGAAACATAATTGACAGGTAAGAGGTACTGGAATATCGCTATTAAATTCCAAAGTCATCATCCATCCATTCATCCATCCATCCATCCATCCATCCATCCATCCATCCATTCATCCATCCATCCATTAGCAGAGTTGTCTACATCTACACCCAGTGGTGAAGTTCTAACTGTGGTCCTGAAACCACGGTCTATGAATGGATGTGATGGGGAGGGGGATTTGTGCCTGGCAGCATGGAGACAGGCATTGTAATGCTCCAGTGACAAGAGCCCCCCGTCCACAACAAGAGCACAAAGCCCTGATGAAGCCAAACTCAACATGTCAAGCATCATCCTTTGTGCTTTTTTTGTCTGTCTGTGTTTTGGCAGCGAAAATCTTTCAATTAGGCCTTTCTCAAGCTCTTGCCTGGGGGACGAGTGTCTGGAGATTGCTGTGCACACCAGCACATACACACACACACACACCCATACACCAGCACATACACACACACACACCCATACACCAGCACATACACACACACACACACACACACACGCACACATACACCAGCACATACACATTCACACATACACACGCACACACACACACACACACACACACACACACCGCAGCTATCAAGTAACCAGCCACTACAGGACCATAAGCATCTATTTTTACCGGCTGCCACCATAAGACCCCGAGCAGCTGTGCAGATGAAAATCGCCATGTTTTCGCTTTGCATTCCAAATCTCATGTGGGAACTCTCGGCTCGGCCTGGTCCTTCACTGTGCTGCGCAAATGTTTATCACTCCCATCCCTCTGACCTACTTGGAGTCTGACTTTCAGACTTTGGGGAGTTCGTCTCCTCCGGGAACTTGGTCGTGTCGAACAACGTAAGAACATGGAATGGTCGAATGGAGTCTAAAGAGTCGCATTAATAACAGTCGAAAGCAGACATTTCCATTCCACATCTCATTCAGCACAGTGCTGTGTATTAACAACTGCCTGATGTGAACACATGGAAGCTTACATTTTATATATATATATATGTGTGTGTGTGTGTGTGTGTGTGTATATATATATATAAGGCAGACAGATGAAAAGAATTAAAAACTAGAAATCTGTAAAACCTTGACCTGACAAAGCTAATGCCATATTTTATCCTAACCTATAATATGTACTGTTAGGATAATATTACAGTTAAAACACTAAGCCTGAAGAAAGGTTTGATGATGATGTTGGAACAAACCCTCAGTGAGTTTGAAGTGCACAAGTGCATTCTGCAGGTGACTGGCTTTATGAGGGAAGATATTTGGATCCTAACAATGAAGCATCTGGGACTGTCACAGCTATGATTGATGATCGGCTAATCCGAAAACAAATCAGACGGCGGCTAAATCAATGAAACCAGGCTTGGCTTCAGAGGCTGCGACGCTCTCACCGTAACGTTGACAACACCATATTAAAGCAGGTACCGGAGAAGCTGGGCAGGAAGTAGGAAGAGCCTGCCATGCTGCTCCACGTGAGGGCAATCATGGCTCTCGCTCAGTTCAGAGCATCTATCCTTGGCTCCTCACCTGAAGCACTGTGCTAATGCAGAAGCCTGTTGGTGATACAATCTGAAGCGCCATCTGCTTATTGCAAACCATGAAACATAATGGGGCTTGCCTAAGGGGGGAGAGAGCGACACTCCGCCTCTTCCCTCTACAGCCCCACCCCCACGCACCACCGAGACTGCCATGGTGATCTGGGAGAGGAGGGGATGCAAGCATGGTGCAGATCCACTCTGCAGGTGATAAATCGCACCAAGGGCAGTACTGCAGAGGGTGAGTGTTTCATCACTATCATCAGAACAGTTCTGCTACACAGAGTATATTTAAACGATGTGCATTCCAAAGTCTAACTCTAACGACGTCTCGAGGGGCAAATTCGTTTGAGCAAAAAGTCCTTCTCCGGCAGCAGTCTCTTAATACTCAGCCAGGTTTAAACCTCCGTCCCCAGAGGCCCGAAGAATCAATGAACCTGCAGATCCTCGCCACACTAATCAAAGGCTCCCAAACCCATGGCGGGACTATTTCAGAAGGCCTGCGCTTTCAAAAGCAGTGGCGAAGCCAACACTGTCGCCTCCAGGCACTGCCTCCGAGCTGCAAAGGCATCGTGCAGCAGGCAGCTTCCCAGCTGCTCCCAGCTGCTGCTCGAGCTCCAGCGCCGTCTTGGGCCCAGTTCAAATATACAGGGCATTGAGCCAGCAATATTAAATATGTGTTTATTGCCTATAATGAAAGCCAAGGAGAGCCAAATATATCCTCAAGGGCTAAAATGTTATCTGCACCTCATAGCAGGTTGCTAAAAGGACCATGATGTTATAGATGGGTTCTGCAGGCTGGGCAAGAGACTGGTGAAGCATGAGAAAAAGATCCAAGCGATTTTAACACAGAACATAATTAGACATATATAGATAATGAGATTTGTCCATTTAAAAAAATCTTTGTGATTTTCAGATAATGGGAAATTAGCACCGGGTTTAGCAGGGAAATGCATAGTGGTCAAAGCCTATTTTCTTGATTCATCTGCAATATTAATCAACTACAGTCTCGGAGCACCAATCTAATGCTGCTTAGACTAGAGCAACAGCCAGTGAGGTAGCTTGGAGCAGGAACTGAGCACGCTCCAAGTTTCCCTGAGCCTATGAAAACATGGAGGTGAGGGAGGGGCTTGCAGTGTGAGAAAGTGAGAGTCATTATACTGACCACCATTGCTGGGCCTGTTGACATCTCTCTCAAGCAGCAGCTAATTCCATCGCCACTCGGGCTAAATCAATGTGTCAGTGGCAGCGAGCTCATTATCCTCACACCCACCGTATATTAACGGCTCTCCGTGCTGATTTCAATTACCTCTGCCTCTCTGCAGATCATCTGCACACCCTCTCACATGTGCCCTTTTTCACTCTCTCTCTATCATTTTCTTTCCTTCTCTCTTTCTTCCTTTCTCTTTTCATCTCGGCCACTACATCCATTCACTAGAACCAAAGAGGTCTCAATAATGGCTCCTCTATAGCTGGTTAGCAAAGAGGGTGAGTGTAGAGGCACAAGTAAGTGTTTGCTATTGTTCATCACAGCTGCTTTTGTTGCTGACCATGGTGCTGATATACAAAACAGACTTGATACTTCCACTGTCTTCATCAAAATGGGATTGGTAGGACATGTATAAATGTCCTAGATAACACACAGCTCTGGCAAAAATTTTTAAATGTATTTAAATGAATGTATATTTTAGTAAATTAATGTACTATGACATAGTACTATTGGGCATACACACACACACACACACACACACACACAGTAGCCACACCTTCAAACACACACACACACACACAACCGTTAAACACAGAGTCCTTTATAGTCTCCACCTTCAAGGATCTTCTTAACTGCTGATACCTTCCATAACAACATGCACATTACTTGTACTGATTTGCCAGTGAAGGCCAGTGCCTCACATTTGTGTCATGTAGCAAGTTAATGTGATTGAGGGCGTGCAGAATTACCTTAGAGATGGTCACTTATAACAGCTGAAGAGCTATCGACCTAGACCTTGTTACCATCCCTGGATTTACCGCTGTGACACCTCACTGTCACTCCCCCCGCCCCCAGCCTCAACCAATCAAGTTATCCCGCCACTGCACCTCTAGCCAATGAGCTATTGATTAACTGCCTTTGTTACTTCTCAAATGAGATTTAGGATGTGGGGATCAGAATCACTCTAGAGACCAGACACACATAAATAAACCTGATTTATCATTTCACATATAATTCAGCCACTGCATGCACCTCACAAATGGGTTTAAACCTCAGTGCTGTTCTCAGGAACCCTCAGAACGAGCACATGCTCAGTTACCAGTATATTTTCATAACCTCATTTCAAAAAATAAAACTCATTGTTCCATGTTTCTCCTACGAATCAAAAAGGATTTCGAGGTAAAGCCACATCGCACGTGTTCAATGTGGCCATTGCTGCCTAGATGTGCACAGTGGACAGTCCAGCCAGGACTGCAGAGACAGACGTACGAGGCACGTCCTTGCTGCCGGCGCAAACGCTCCTTCAGGAGACCAGTCCCGCCACGGTCCCGCTGTGGCTGTGCATCACTGGAAGGCTCTCTGGACCACTCTGGCTGCGGACGCCTACAGGACTGGCTGTGTCAACAGTCACTTTCCCATAGTGGGGGGGGGGGGGTCTCTGACACTCGGGGGTATGAAAGATGGAGAGAGGAGTTAAAGATAAAGAGGGAGAAAGAGAAAGACAGAAGAGAGAGAGGAAGAGAGATAGGAAGAGAGAGCAAGGGAGAGCAAGGAAGAGAGAGAAAGAGAGAGGAAGAGAGGAAGGGAGAGATAGGAAGAGAAAGGAAGAGAGAGAAAGAGAGAGGGGAAGAGAGAGGAAGAGAGAGGAAGGGAGAGAAAGGAAGAGAGATGAAGAGAGAGAGGAAGAGAGAGGAGTGAGAGGAAGAGAGAGAGGAAAAAGAGAGAGGAAGTGAGAGGAAGAGAGAGAGTATTCAAGCAGCGTCCACTGCTGCACATCCTCTGATTAGGAGTGTAGAGGAGCATAGGACGTGAATCACTGGCTACATCACACTTCAGCTCTCTGCTTATTCCTCAGAGGCACCAAACACATGCAGGCATCTTCAAGCACCATTTCCATCTCTGTCTCTCTCAAACAGTCCTACATATACACTCCTTGCCTACTCTCTGGGGTTTTCTCTCATATCTAACCTTTTCTGAAACTGTCACGTGTGCATGCGTGTATGTGTGTGTGCATGAGTTCAAGCATGAGCATGTGTGTGTGTGTGTGTGTGTGTGTGTGTGCGTCTTTGCATGCATTCGTGCGTGAGCATGTGTGAACACCACAGATTACTTCCACTGTGGTATTGGGGCAGGAGGTTAGGAAGTTAATACCTCTGTGTGCTGGGGTGTCTCTCTAACATTGTCCTCCCCCCAGGAGAGCAAGGGAAAGAGTCGCTTAAAACAGAGGACATGGACGGAGTGAGTGAAAAAAGAGAGAGAACAAGAGGGGGTAAGAGAGAGCGAGAGAGAGAGAGAGAGAGAGAGAGAGGTGGGAGAGGGAGGGGACTCTGCACACAACAGTGTACACAATCTGAGCTGTACTGCTCAGAGCAAAGTGGGAAAGGGGCCGTGCCGGTCTCTATTAAAGATCCTCCCCCTGGCTGTGGGCCCAGGTTGATTCTGGCGGCAGCTGCTTGTGTGAGAACATGTACGATCAGAGTCCCTTTGAGCTGGTGGACATTTGGACTCCAGTGGTCCATGAGCCTGAAGAGGCTTTTAAGCACAGCATTAGCACCCTGCTTCCAATAAACCTCCACACGGTCCTTTAACCAGAACAGTGCAGACCTTAAATAACAGCTTCAAAACTGGGGATTACCAATTAAAAACAGTGAATGCACCGAATCGTTAGAACGTTGATATGTTAGAACTGGATTATGATTATTTGACTGCAGTAAGGAATGGCACACGGCACTGGGGGCACTGGGTAAAGGTATTGGGCAAATGGCACTGGGTAAATAGTTTACCTGCAGTTGAGAGAACAAAACATGAACAGTCAGATTCAGCAGTGAAGGGCAACATGAAAAGAGAGAATATCACACACGTGTAATACCAGTCCATAACATACTCAGCGTAAAAAAAGTTGTTTTAAGCAAGTGGTATAATCAACAAATTCCCTGTAACTACGAGCTAAAGCAAAAACATTATGGGAACATTATGTTGAATTTGACTATGTTCTATCAGTATTCTATCAAAATATAATAGAAATGCAAGGTTAACTAATCAAAGAACAGGAATAGTGGACCAAGCAGGTTCAACTGCTCTGGCTACTTTCAATACTTCATTTTATTTGTGTCACCAGAATAAAACTTTTCTAATGCATCAGAAAGGAACAGCTCCTTGGCGTTGTTTGCTAACATAAGTTTATGAGCATTCCCTTATAAAAGTTTAAAGCCGAGTGCTGGAGCAGATGCGAGACAGGCGTCAGTAAAAGGATGCATTCTGATATAAGTCCCTCCCTCAGCGTACTCTCAGCTCCTCCCCAGAGCAAGAGCACCATGGCAGGAGGACCCACCCCCTCATTAATTATTAATCAGCCAATTAAAAGGGTGCACTGCCCCCATTGGAAGAAAGGATGATGAATGGAGGAAAAGGACACCAAGGTACATTGCATAAAACAAGCAGAAGCAAAACTCATGGAAAAAAAACCAGTTGCACTTTTCCAGAATATCAGCACAGTTGCAAAGGGACAGACGATTGAAAGATTGCACCAAAATCAATCGGTCCTGCCTGTAAATATTGATTAGATCTCAATATCCATTTCATGAATGGCAGAGAAATGTCACTGCCCGTGTGTGTATGCACTGAGGTTACAAGCCACAGCTCCATATAGAACCATATACATTTCTTTTCTCTTTTTTTTGCCAGAATTTGCTTTGCCCTAAAGGCCAGCCAATAAAACACTCCACTGACAGCACATGAAAGGGATCATTGCACCAAATAACCCTTGCAGTGGCTACTACTGCACTACTGCACTCAGTTCAGGCCACCAGCTAAAGGTAGTTTTTCTTTCTTATTTTGTGGTTTCATATTGAAGAAAATAGGAAAGGAAATCAAGCATTATGGGTAAAGATGGATTTAGCTGAAAAACAAAGCCTTCACTACACTGCAACGCTTCTGTTATTAGTTTTACGCCACTCGGTGCCACTCGGTGCCACTCGGTGCCACTCGTTGCAGTGTTAAACTGCAATGCATTACAAAGCAGAAGGGGGTTCGCAACTCTGCCATCATGCAGTTTATCCCCAGAGGTACACCAGAGCTACTGATATCCCCTTTAATCACAAGGCTTTTATATCACACACACTCCCACATCCCCCACACATACCCCTTCAGTGCAGGCACGCGCACATACACACACACATGGCTCAGCCTGCCTGCTTCTCCAACTTAAAAACTAATTAAACCACAGGAGGGAGTGTGTTCCACTCCCCACCCCCACCTCCTCCAGTCCTTCCTCAACCGCATGCTTAAAAGGAGAGAGAAAGTGAGTGAGTCATGGCATCCGAATAAGATGAAGAGCGAGAGGAAGAGGAGAAGGCAAGAACCACGGTTCCTGCCACGTCTGACTGCTTCTTTGCTGGGGTGTGGATGTGCTTCCTGGGGCTTCCTGTGGCCATGACAACGACGCCTCTGCTTTGTGCCACACACTGATCACACGAGCAACTAGAGCAGGCGAACAGGGCAAGTACAGTATGGAAGTGGGACACGTCCTCAATTCCCGTTCAGTCCACAATTCCATATTTATCCGTATCCTTTTCCTTTAATCTCTCTCTATTCTTATCACACCATTCATTTTGTCAGAGCCACATTTTTAGCTACTAACCGCAGCACCATAGCAGGACATTGGGATGCACCACTCAGCTAACACGAGATAAATCATAGTTCTGCCATTAACCGACGCACAGAGTGCAAGTGTGGCCTTTATGTCGTTATCATAAGCTTGCAAGGTTGGATCCTTCACATACTGACACAAGCTAAAGGGAGCTCTGCTCTACCTGCTACTGTAGCCATCCAAGGTACGTGAGCACGAGAGTTACTGGCAGTTTTGCTTGTGGATCCGGTCTTGATGGGTCCCTGGGCCACCCAGCGAGAGGACACGGTCCGGGTAGGCTACCAGCAGCCGGAGAACTAGTACAAGACAGGCTGGAACTGTTCGGTTATCCTCCCCAGACATCCTCTCCTGCTGATGCTCCCTTTGATCTTGGCGAGCAGAATGGTGCCTTGAATTAGTTAAGCAAAGGTGCAGGACACCCTCACCCCCTCCCTGGTTTACCATGCTAATTAACTCTAAACAGCTGTCCTCACACCTTTCAAAATGCAGTAAACACTTGTGTGCTAACAAACAAACCTGCATTGAGGTTTGGTATGTTGGGATCAACACATCTGCACAAAAAATACAGCGGAAAAGCATCTCTACGTACACTCACATTTATATATATATATAAATATATAGTCCATAAGTGCCCTGTATTTATTCCAGTTTTCATCAGATTGCCATACCATGGAGCACTGGGGGTTGTGACCCTCAAGCTTGGAGAGTGACTCCAGCAGATCTCTACGCAGAACCCTCAAACTGTAATAAGATTCTCTCACCATCAAAGGGCAATATGTGCTTGGCAAAGTTTATAATGAAAGAGACTTACTGATGCAGAAAAAGCCTAACAATAACCTTCAGAAAGTACATCTCTAAAATGACATTCATAGATTTTCCTGCACAACTTCATCTCAGAATGTGATGTTAATATTTCAATTACCCTTCACTGTAGGCCTTTAGATTGCTGTTGATCTGATGGTTGATCCCACTAAACAATATTCTGCTTCTGATATTCTTTCTTCACCGTTATTCCAGCTCATCTGACCCCTGACCTCTGCCTGGCCTTCGACGGCTCTTTTGTCAGTCCGTATCAGCTCGTGAGAGAGAATCCTGAAGAATACCAAGGCCGAGCACTCGCCTTATCAGTGTGGCGTGAAAGAGAATCAGACCAATGGAAAATCGAACGGAGAGACAGCTGGAGCGGAATCTGCACGTCTCACCTGGATCACAACGCCCAGGGCGTCCAGTCACTGCCTGTCTCACTGGGTTCTCACTGGGGGTCTGCTAGCCACACACCCAGCCTGGAGAAAACCAGGGAGGAGATCTCTACATGTCACCTGTACATGTCACTTAGTGTACATCTCACTGGGGATTCACATCTCATCTGAGCACAGCACTAAAGGCCACTCAGTGTCCATCTCACTGCAGTAATATATACTGAAAGCACTTTGCTCATTGCACATCTTTCTGCAGGGAGCAAACCTGCACCATGCTTTAACTTTGCAAACCACTTGTGAAAGAGAGATGGATGGATGGATGGATGGATGGATGGATGGATGGATGGATGGATGGATGGATGATCATTTGTATTAACATGAGCTCTACCTGCTATCTGCCCTTGTGCATGTTCACAGATGCAACCACATACCCCCAGACCCATCTACCCACACACACACACACACACACACAAATGTTCAATCATTTTCATGCTTTGTCAAGCCAGAAAATCTCCATTAAATCCAAGTCCTCTCAGAAACTGCACACTATCCGGGTGAAGACGGTTAGTTCCTGCCCATTGCATCCATTAGATAAGGTGTGAGGGGTCATTCCATGATTGATTTAACTCTCTGCACACCTGCCTCCATTGAGACCTCTACCAAAATTCTCTAAATGGCCAGAGGGAAGTGTACGTCTCTCATGACCACAAACCCAGAGAAAAAACAAAACATAACATGAACATAACAAAACACACACACACACACACACACACACACACACACACACACACACACACACACACACAAGAAACCTCAGATGTTTAAACGATGACCAGCTATTGACCAACTTAATCGAACTATTCTTAATAAAGTGACTACATGATCCAAACAATAACCAGTCCCTAATAAATTAAATATGATCACTGATAATTCTGTACTTCTTAAGGACTACATGTAAAGAGTGGAGAGAGAGAGAGAGAGAGAGAGATAGAGAGAGTTGGGAGGCTGATGGGACTGGGAGATGGTAAATGCTGCCCAGGCCTCGGAGCAGGAAGCAGAACTGTGAGGCTCCCTACAGCTGAGCTCTGATATGGCTCTAATAGCCCCATCGTGAGGCCCATCGAGAGGCCTGAGTGGCCACTGCTGTAGCTGTCTCTCACTCCTACTGAGAACACACCAGAGAGCCGAGCATGTGGCCTGTGTACACACACACACACACACACACACACACACACGTGCTCATTGAGAGCCGACCCACACACCCGCATTCTTCCACACGTCCACACACCAGGGCAAGGGCCGCCTCCTGTTGTTCAACCTACTACCTGATGAGCCACACACTCCTGAAAAGAGAAGAGGTCTCATTAACAACATGGTGAAAGTGTGAAAGGATCTCCGCCGCCCGGAGGAAGATGTTCCTGCCACAGCCAGCCATGCTGAAGTCCTTGTGAGCGGGGGCAGGTTGGTTTCGACAGCGGGCAGGGCCTGGGACGCCTCATTAGTCTCTCCTCAGCACCAGGGCACGTTTGTGCTTTAACTGGGCCAGTGCATCCATCATGGAATCTCTGTTCTGCAGTGGAGACTCGGGGTCTGGTGCACAGGGCCCACTCTCACTCCCCAGGGAAGACACAGGAAAGCCCATTCCTCGGATGGGGGAAGCTACCTGTTCATGTGGAACCGGATACAGCAGGAGGACATTCACTTTGTTTCACGTATCAAGCCTTAATCACTCCTCTCTGAGCCGTGTCAGTGGCGCTCGCTTAAGACTGGATCAAAGCTTGTTTTGTAGTTTTTTGACATCGCAGCCTGATTCGTTCGAGCTGAAGACAGAACTTAATCATCCAAATTTACTATATCGACTTCAGTTTTGTTCACGCAGTTTTGTTTCCTCTATTAGCATTATTTAACACCCCAGTCTGACAGAAAAAAAACATTCCCAGCACCATCTAACAAGACCACAAACGTATGATTTTTATCTTTTTTTCTCCTTCCCCCTCTACCTATCTCACCTTTCACCCCCCTTTCTCTCTTCTTCTCTCTCTCTCTCCCTCTCTCTGCCCCTCTTTCTTTCTCCCTCTCTTTCCCTCTCTCTCTTTCCTTTCTTTCTCTCATCTCTGAATGACACATGGACTGACTGCAAATTCTACTTCCCCTGCAGCAAAGGCATGTTAAGTGGCAGCGGTGAGGTTAAGTGGCAGCGGACTCTGTTGGTGATGAGTGCATGCTACTTCACTGCCACTGAGCCGTGCACACCGTGACACCACAGCGCTACAAACTCAGCCAATCAAAATCACCGTCGGCTCCATTTAACAGCGTGTCAGACCAGTTTAAAAAGGCACCATGCATACGTACTCCAAACGCTTTTGGAAGCAGTTCTCCATTCACAAGCAGGCAGGACTGCCTGACTAATGTTGAACATTGTAAATAAAACAACACCTGCCTTTAGCCATTGACATTGACTTTGACTCTCATTCATACACACACACACACACACACACACACACACACTCACACACACACAAAGCCCTCTTCCTTCCATGTTAGCTGGGATCGCTGGTCCAACTCTCACATCACAGCGCTGCACGGTGCTAACAGCCATCATCTCCTCTGGTACATGATGATAATGATCTTGCTGAGGACATGTTTTTTTTTTTCCATGCTGATACTCATCACCCATCTGCACATCCTGCTCTCTATGCAATCGATGGAGTTTTGATTTAGCAGGTCACTAAAGCTGACGTCAGCCTAAACTCCCCCACGGAGACCATTGTTAATAAAAAATGTCCACTGTTACAATCACCAGTTCAGTCAAGTGCTGAGTCATTTAATAATAATTGCCTGAAGAATTAAACTCCAGTTGCTATTAAAATATTCAGTATTATAAGCAATATCTCTCCATTTCATTTAATGCTGAAAAAGATAGTATGTCTTTTTGGAGCTCCTTTTTTTTCAATACAAAGACTGTTCAATTGATCAGCACCATTTAATCCTCTGCTTGAAGACAATAACGCTTAGCTTAGCAAAAATTATGGAAATTTGGCTAGCAATGAAATTGTTTGGATCTATGTCTCTGCCTTTGAGGCAAGCTAACAAGCTAATGCTGCAGAATTCCATTCATTATGCTAATGGGTTATAACATCATCACCAGACACAGACCAAAACAATTGTATTCATGAATTAATGAGAGGTGGTAAATTAGGCATGTAGAAAAAAGACTTTAATTGCAGGCTATCAGCATATAACTGAAAGAGTTAAGAATTTAGCCTACTTTTAGTAATCTAAAGAACAGAGCAATTTAGCTGACACAGTTTGACATCTAACGGCCATCAACGACACAAACTCACTGGTGATAGACCCCATTTCTACTCTATTACAACCCACTGTGTGGCCTCTCAAAAAACCAAGATGTATTACTAGGAGTGTTGTATGTGTAACCCCAGTGCTGTCTGAATCTACACAATCTTATAATGACAAACAGCCACAACAACGGAGGGAAGTTCCACAAATGAAGCTTGAAGATCGAAATTTGCCCTTTCCACACAGTCTCTCTTTTTACGGCCCAGCTCCATCACACACACACACACACACACACACACACACACACACACACACACACACACACACACACACACCGCAGCCGCATGGCACAATGTCTCTGCCAAACCGGCAACACGTTGGCGTGACCCAAATAGACAGCGGTTCTCTCTTCTGATTGGCTGTGAGTGTGTATGGGAGCAGTGAGAAGAGAAAGGCTCCCTTACATCAGAGTCTTAATAATTCATTCATTTACACACTGGTACTCTCCCCTCCAGCCCCCCTCCAGCCCCACCCCCTCTGCCACGCAGCCTTGCTTCTGTCGCAGGCAGAGTTGCACACAGCCTGCCACCTCACTGTGGCTTATGGATCCTCCGAGCTGCATGTGCGCTTGTCATGGGCCTCATACAGCTTCCCTATTGATTTACTGTGGCGTAAGTTTGTGTTCCCCACCACCTGAATTGCCTGTGCTGACATTTCAATTGTAGCAGGTGAGGTATAAATCTCTGAGGCCAAGAGGAATATATTCTGTGGGATAGGACAAACGCACACGAGATGTCCATGTCATAAGAATATAAGTTCTTCTAACAAACCCATCGATCAAACTCCAGTCTGCCTTAAACCAAGCTCCAGTAGGGTAGAGATGTCCCTACTCCAGGCCACCTGCTTCCACTCCGGAGCGGCTGAAATGAAACGATGTGCTGGAGGAGGTACTGAGGTGTGCTGAGGTCCTAAACAGTGCGGCGATGGGACTCTCAGGGGATGATCTCTGTCACCTCAGTGTCTAACGCATCTATCTCACACTCTTCTATCACTCCCTTCATCTCCCTTCAGTGTGTGTGTGGTGTGTATGTGTGCGTGTGTGTACGTGTGTGTTTTATACAGCAGTCTGCTCTCCCACAGGCCAAAAGTGATGTTATCATGTATAAGAACCTCTACAGCCCAGCAGAGCACACAAGATTCTGGACCTCCAGGGGAAAGGATAAATGTGCATTTGTGTGTGTGTGTGTGTGTGTGTGTGTGTGTGTGTGTGTGTGTGTGTGTGTGTGAATGTGCGCGTGCGTGCATGCGTGTGTGTGTGTGTGTGTGTGTGTGTGTGTGTTAAGGTGTTTGATATGGACAAAATTGTTATACTGCGATTATATTTTGCTACATACAGCTGCCTCGTCACACTGGTGAACATTTGCTATGAAAATATAAAGGTTTGGCTGGTATTATTCTAACAAAGGTTGTTTACATGTTTTGGATTATTCGACATATCAGCAGCCAGAGCAGCCAGAGCAGCCAGAGCAGTCAGGACGCTCAGAGTGCACAATAAAAAAGTCATTATCAGCAGACTCAGGCCTTTCACAACATCAGCACTGCAAAGGTTCAATACTGCAGTAAGATTCAACAATGCTCTAACCCAACCACTGTGGATGGGGTGGGATGAGACGCACCCACAAAGAGAGGAGGGCAGGGAAAACTCTCTAGAGTACGTGAACCGGTAGGGCGCTGGGATGGTAAAAGAAGGTGTGATGGAGACTGGAAGAGAAAACAGACATGAAGAGCAGAACGGCATAGGAGAAGGACGGCAACACCACATCAGCATTAACCTGCTACACACACACACACACACACACACACACACACACACATATATACACTCACAGACAGACATACACAAAGATACATAGATACACATACACAGACACAGACAGATGTTCTGTGAGAGGTCTAATTCCATAGCACAGCTGTGCATTTCATGTTTTAGAGTGCAGCTATACAGACATACTGCAATGGACATGATATTGGTTTATGTGTGTGTGTGTATGTGTGTGTGTGTGTGTGTGTGTGTGTGTGTGTGTGTGTTTTATAATGAGCAACATGGGTTTATGAGTCTAAACATCCAGAGCACAAAGCTCATGCAGGAGCTCAGAGATCAATATAACACAGACAGATGTGAAGCAGAGTGTCGGTTAGGACCGTCCAGTTACAGCACACACACACACACACACACACACACACACACACACGCACACACACACACACACACACACACACACACGCACACACACAC
>JAOXYF010000020.1:6352216-6366403 GCA_028565775.1 Sternarchorhynchus goeldii | reverse complement strand
TCTCACTCCGCTCTGGTGTGATTTTGCTCCACTCTTCTTCCAGTCTCTTCCACAGTTCTGGGACTGTTGTGGGTTTCCTGGTCATAACTTTGTCACCAAGGATTTTCCAGAGATTTTCCATTGGGTTTAGATCAGGACTCTGGGCTGGCCATTTCATTGTTTCAATGTTTTCAGTTTCAATGAACTGCTTTACCCGTTTTGCTGTGTGATGGGGGCATTGTCCTGCATGAAAATTGCTGATAGAGTGATGAATGCAAGGAAGGAACTACGTGTTGTTGAAAAAGGTTCTGATAGACACTTGCATTCACTCTTCCATGTGTATGAGAGGTCCAACTCCTGCTGCCAGAGGGTTTCAGTCACTTTGGAATGGCTCACCATGGCTCACAAAGTCAGTGAAAGCTGGAAAGTTAGGCTACCAGTTAAACAGGGTTTGTCAGATAATTAAGGAAATTAGCACCAGGTGCCAGATTAACACCAATAACTTGCAGATATCTGAAAGTGTTCTCTAATTTTGATCAGTGTTCTTTTTCAATCAGGTCATTTAAGTTTTTTATGCAGTGCTTTAGAATATATACAATTTATGAAATAAACTGAAAATACTGCTATTTCACTCCTGTTAGGACATTTTCACATAAGACTACACAATGACCTTGACATTTAGGAAACTGTGTGTGTGTGTGTGTGTGTAATTCACAGCTCTGTTCTGGTGAAGGAGATGAAGATGGACAGGTTTGTCTCTCCTGAACTAGAGGTGCACCAGCATTAGCAGTAACCGAGAGGGCCACATTAAGTACGGGGCTTTTCCGCACCACCAAGTCCATACAAGACATCGCATTACCATTCCAGAGCTAAAACATCTCCCAAAATCTCTCTTAATATATTAGGCATGACGGCTTTCGTCTTTACATAATGGAATTTTAATATTCTCATTTTATTTCTAAGAGTACATAGATGAGTATCAAAGTTTTTTTTTTTAAACTGCCAAAAATTATTTCATGGCTGCCAGCTTTTTGGTGGGAAAAGCAAGGAGGGAATCAAGGAAAAAATAATTAAGTAAATCTCAGCATACTTATCATGAGGGAAGGACAGATAGGCATCAGCAGAAAAGTAATTTCACCGTTCCTGATTGTGCACCAAGTCAGGTGGGGGGGTAGGGGGTGGCTGGGTGTTAAATACTTCCTCTCCACCAGTCAGCAATTTCCTGTGCGTGCTCAGGCCTGTGCCTGACCTTGTGTGTGGAAATGGGTGAGTGTGTGCACACAGGAGTCAAGAGACATACAGATGTGCGTGTGTGTGTGTGCGTGTGTGAAAGAGATAGAGGGAGAGAGAGAGAGAGAGAGAGAGAGAGAGAGAGAGAGAGAGAGAGAGAGAGAAATCTCGCTAGTGCTTCATCAAACTTTCAGCACCCTCTCAGGTGGGTAAGTGGTGTTTGACGGCCTTTCCGTCTTTAAACGCTGAAGGCAGGGTGTTCGTTGAAGCGAGGTGCCTCGAATTTGCCAGGGCCAAATTCTGCTTGGAGACACAAGAGTTTACGTAGTGGTCAGTGTGTGTGAAATTGTTTTGCTTTTTTCCATCCACGTAGCATATTAAAAATGGAGTGTAATCCATCTGGGAACTGTACGAGCAAAAGTATGAACATGATTCGCAGGAGTGGCCTGACCTTTTACTGTGGTCTCCTTATGACTCTGGTATTTCCAGTATAAGGCCGAACAGAGTAACCTGATGTTTTTGACCCTGATACACGAGGTGAGATGACTTTGGATGAGCCTGAATGTTTCACCAGTGATCTCCTGAAGCAGCTCGGTGTCCTGAAGTGGCTTTGTGTCCTGCAAGGGCTCGAGGTCTTGCAGTAACGTCGGTCTCCTGCAGAAGCTTCGGTGTCCTGTAGCGTCTTGAGCTAAGCCTGTTTCAGTGAGAGCCCTGGAGAGTGATCACACGAACTGAACTCACACGATATATGATCTACACCAACGCAATCTACATTAGGCTCAGCCAAATGCTATAAATCTAAATGTAAAAGCACCATTCAATTGACAGTGAGCTTTGTTAACATCTAGCAGCCTGACCGTGGGCCTCACAGCGCACAACACCGTGGTGTGTAACACCAAACTGATCCTGAGTGGACAGTGAGGAGAGGAGGCAAGGCAGTGAAGCATCATGACGTTACAGATGTAAGATGTGCAAATTCCATACAGCCAAGAAGACAGCAACTAGATAACTCAGCAGAAAACTTTTAGACTTTTCGTGCACTTGAAGTTCCATTTATAATGTACACCAGGCAAATTCAGGACGGAAAACATAAATCAAACACACACAAGAAGCCTTAACAGCCCAAGCCGCAGAAGTCACAATCTTAAAGCTCTTAATGTCACACACATGTGCTTTTCCACACCAGCATTCCCAGTCTTCCCAGACAGCATTCCCATCTTCCTGCACCAGACACGAAACTCCTATGTCCATACGCTGTGTGATGAAAGCTTTTCTGAAAGCCCTGAGGCAACTGATAGAGGTTCCTGGCAGATTCCAGTCTGACGGCATGTGAATATAGACATCTCACAGCCATTCCTGCCCCCCCCCCCCTCCACTTCAGCCAGGGCCAGAGCTGTGCTCGTTCACACACTTTCACCAAATCAGCATTCCACAGACACAAGAGCATTCTCCATTGGTCAGGAAATGTAACACTGCTCCTGTTCCTAGGACTTCCGTTCCAGACCAACAGCAAAAGCATTCATTGGAGCTGACTGCAGGGTCTCTCACACTCCCACCCCCACCAACGGTCAGGGCTAAATGACGCGGTGACGGAACCGTTGTTCATGCTTTTCACTCCCGTGAAGAGAAATCAATGCGTCCTGACAACATGTCTCTTCATTTTCTGCGGAGCCATACATTTGCCACGAAGTCGCTTCTATTCTTCACGGATTCTGACAGAGGCGTCGGCCGTGGAAGCCACGGGGGAGACGCTCTCATTCTTCAACAAGCACTCACCCACTCCTCTCTCTCACACTCCAGGCCTCGAGCTGCAGTTAGGCCTCCTTTCTCCTTTTGATCCACACCACGGATAGACCGAGCAGAACCAAAGAGATGCGCGCTCCTCTGTGAATGTAATCATCAGACAAGCGGAGCGAGGTGTGGAGAATCGCGTGTGGTGGAGGCTTTCTTTTCTCCTCCACCCTGACGTGAGTTCATCCAACCGTTCACTGCTGCGCGGGCCTGTGTTATGACAAGACCTCACCTTGCCCCGGCACGAACGCTGGGCTTACATGCTGAGAAGAGGAGGCGCTAACTCAGGAAGACGGGACAGTGTCCCGCTGTGGCCCATCAGCAGAGCAGGCAGACAATACAGCTTGGGGGGAGGGGGGTGTTAGCTTGGGTTGGTATAATGGGGGCTTTAAATACAGAGGCTTTAAGGAGGTTGGGGGGGGGGCACAGTTGCATAGCTCACCAGTCCAGGGCAGAGACAACGCAATAAAAGAGTCTCTCACTGACCAAGGACACTACCAGACTATTGTTAGCTGCAAGCAGCACTGAGGCTTTCGTTTAAGAGCGCTCAGATAACCATGTGAAGAACCAGCCTCTGTTCACACTATGTTTGAAATCTGCTTTAAAAGAACATCACTGCTTCCAAATAAGTACAGTCTCTTTTATTACCTCACTAAGACACTGCACTGTGAAGTGAAGATAAAGACAATCCTATTCATTCTTACACGTACGCGCTACCAAATTAAAATAATAATAATAATTATTATTATTATTATTATTATTATTGTTGTTGTTGTTGTTGTTGCTATTGTTATTATTACTACATATTTTATATCATTACCTGTAAAATGTCTTCAAGTAAAGGCTGTAGGAGAGGCTCTTTTTACGCTTCTTTGTGAAATTTCTCTCCTCCATTTAAACAAAGAAGCAACATTAAAAAGTAACAAACAGTAACAGTAACAGTAACAGTAACAGTAAGTAAAATTTCACTTTCATGTTAAAAGGTCAAAGGAAAACCCAGTGAGAATAAATTACACCTCAGCAACCCTTCCGTTCACATTAATGTTACACGCTCAAAGGTCTGGTGGTTGGAGGGTGGAAACAGAGCTACAGCAGGGCGATTCCCAATCACCACGAGCAGAAGCTTCATCAGTAGACAGGTTGTGTTGAGTGTTGCATATCCTTGCATAAAATTTGGCCTATTTTTCCATAAACCTCCTTACACTGCATTTTCGAGCCGCTTGCAAGAGGCGTATGTTGGTGGCACAAAGACAGCGGGGGGAAGGGAGGGTTAACACACACTACAGTACACACTGCAGTCAGAGACTGGGATAATCGGCTTTAAACTGGCCCAGACTTTAAAGAACAATAGAGAAAGGGAAAAAGAGAAGAGAGAGAGAGAGAGAGAGAGAGAGAGAGAGACAGAGAGAGACAGAGAGAGACAGAGAGACAGAGAGAGAGAGAGAGACAGAGAGAGAGAGAGACAGAGAGAGAGGAAAACAGAGAGAGACAGACAGAGAGAGACTGACAGAGAGCTGAGCTCTTTCTGCCACTCAAAATTATCATTGTGAAGAGACTGAGGCAAAAGTTAAGAGTCTTGCAGCAGTAACCTCTCCTCACTTTATTTGATGACTCTGTTCCCATGAAAACCAATGAACCATCACCAAAGAAAAGCCGTTTTGTCCTGATCAAACGCCGAAACTGTATTACAGCAACACCATCCTTTCTTCACATTTGACCCACGCGCTTTGAGATGGAGAACTACAGCATCTGAAGACTGGGTTCAATTACGCTGGATAATGGAGGTACGGGTGGAGCGCAGTTTGTGGGGCGATCTTCCTCCCTGGAGGAATCAGCGCAGAGAGGAGAAGAGTCGAAGCTAAAAATACAGTTCTGCTCAACCATGAGTCACAGGCCCGACACACAAACGCCTACTCTACACCCAGATGAACACACAAAAGAGTGTGCAGAACGCGGAAGCAAGAGAGAGAGATCGACAGACTCAGAGAAAATGAGTGGGATGGACAGACCAAGAGGAGAAGAGGTGGAGGCCAGGGTGCGTCGAAGCTGCGGTCTTGTGCAATCTGGGACGTCATCCAAACCTGGAGGCAAATCGCAATGACGTAATCTGTAATTGTTAGCCGCTCCTCATTAGCATATGATTATGGATGAAATGTGGCCAATTACACAGTGACAGCAGTGTGATCCATGCTAGGGTGAGGGAGAGAACGGGAGCCAGTGTGATCCATGCTAGGGTGAGGGAGAGAACGGGAGCCAGTGTGATCCATGCTAGGGTGGGGGAGAGAACGGGAGCCAGTGTGATCCATGCTAGGGTGGGGGAGAGAAGGGTAGGAGAAAGAGAGGCTGTAATTTAACTCATACTCCTCAAAATCAGTTTAGTTTTGACACTTTTGTGCGTCAAGTTATTTTCAGAAGGCGCATGGGCTATTCTGGCAGTTTGGCAAAGACATCTATGTGTAATAATTCATTCAGCTATCAAAGAGGCTTGAACTGCTGCTCAATTATGGAATAATAACAATCTGCCTCACTTGTTTTCCTCTGAAATGACTGATTATTAAAACCCAATTACAATGTCCACAATTACAACGTCAGCACCCGATCCTCCGGCAGTACAACAGAGTGGTGTTACTGAAGGTTTTCTAAATGTGCTTGTCTTTCTTAAACAAAGACACGTCTGTAATGGAGTTGTGTTCTAGCGAAGGTGTGCTCTGGTCTGGTTCTACGAGCAGCGTCTCCTCACCGTGCCTCTCAGGTAGTTCCATGACCTTGAGCGTGTCTGGCCCAGAGCCAGTAGCCACGGCGACCCAAGCCTTGCCGGCACGTCTGCCGTGCACCTCACAGCTCCGCGTGCGTGAGCACGGGGTGGAAGCGGCTCTCGTGAGCAGCTTTACAGGCGCGGATGAGACCAGGCAGTGATGCAACATGATTTATCACTTCATTTACGTGCAAATGCGTTTTCAGTGCATGCACGCGTGCCCGTGTATGGGAGTGAGCACGTGCACGAGCACGTGCACGTGCACAAGCGCGTGTTGGGGTGTAGACGCGTGCGTTTTATCAAAGGCATGACTGGGACGTGGAGGGGTTGACTGCCTTCGTCACCACACAGCCATCTGTTCCTGTCAGAACTGGCTGCTGCTACAGAGGACTGTAATCCCTGAACCTCTTCATCTGCCTGCACACTTAAGTAGAGGGGCGGCAAGTCCAGCTTTGACTTACTCACTCAAGCAAACATCTCAGAGCAGAACCACATACAGCCAGCAGCAAGCATCAATATGGTAAGAAGCTAATGCTAACTTCGCGTTGTATCTGCTAATTCCTCATCATGCTGTATGTATCAAACGCCAACAGCTACACCAAATAAAAACATTGTGTTTCTAATGAAAAACTGCTTTAAAAAGAGTTTCTGGTCAGAGCCCAAAGCATTAAACTAGGCAATCCTCTCAGAAGACAGAAAGGAAGATGAAAAATGCCTGTCTAGGATTCCAATCCTCTTACACACATTCACACACACACACATAATTCCTGACTGCCTCTTTTAAATTCAGGGGAGTCCTTCCACCCCATCTCTGTTTCAACCCTTGGTCTACGGGATTTAACGTGAATTTAGACCCTAGCTGTTAACCCTAACCCTAGCTGTTAACCCTAACCCTAGGTGTTAACACTTAACCCTAGCTGTTAACCCTAACCCTAGGTGTTAACCCTAACCCTAGCTGTTAACCCTAACCCTAGCTGTTAACCCTAACCCTAGGTGTTAACCCTAACCCTAGCTGTTAACCCTAACCCTAGCTGTTTCCAGGACCGTGTGCCATTGTCCTGGCAAGTTGTCTGTTGAAAGTTTTGGGACTTTCTAAAAATGTTCCCTTAATCATCGAAACCTTGAGGTCAAAAAGCATCACATGTCATGTGTAAAAGTGAAGTTTATGATCCATGTTTCACCATAATAAAATCCATCCTGTACGACTCCCAGTTGTGAATTTCTCCAGAACTCTGGTCATGCAAAGAGCTTTTTGTTTACCTCAACATACACATGACACAGACGCTCATGTAAACGTGTGTATGCTGTAACCATGGCAATGTGAGCCAATGCAGAAGGAAGATTCTGGAAACAAAGCACTGAAGTGAAGACCTTTTTCTTCTGTGTGTAGCTGGCAGCAAGGCATAATGGCTTTCCAAAAGCACTCTGTAAGACTCACAGGAGACAGTCTAATATGGGCTGAATCAGGAACAAGAAATGCTACACAAACACACAAGAGTGCAACACACATAAAAACACCAGTCATATCCTACCAGCAATATATATGAACAGCATTCACATGGTACATTTAATTCATGCATTAATTAGTAATAATAATAATATAATACACCATATAATAATAATATACACCATAAACATATTAAAATAAGCTTAGGCAGAAATTCCATGTAGACCTGAAATAAAGAGTTAGGCAAAAGGCAATTCATTTGTGGTTTTTTTTTCACCTGTTAACAATCTACAACTTCACACACCAGTTAAACGAAAACATAAAATTGAGTGCTCTGTGTGTGTATGTGTAGGTGTGTGTGTGTGTGTGTGTGTGTGTGTGTGTATGTGTGTGTGTGTGTATGTGTGTGTGTGTAAAGGCTGCTCAGCTGGGGTGATGCTGTTGCCATGCTGAGCCAGGCAGTGCTCACCCAAGCCAGATGTGCTCAGCACGTGCCCCGCGCCGTCTCCACGGATACGTGGCCGGCAACCATTGCTGTGGTGTAACACAGCACATCCAGCTCTTACTCTGTTAGCTACACTTTGGAACAGGGCTCCATTAGATTAGAGGAGCTCCTCAGCTCAAATATACATACAGACACACACACACACACACTCACACACTATGCACACAAGTAAGCATACATACATACACACACATATACATCCACAAGCTTCCCTCTTGCAGCTGAGTGTCCAGAGCGCTACCAGTATTTGTTGTTGCCAACGTGGAAATAACAGCAGCATTTCAGCCCCCTCCACACCACACTAATCTGATTATACCACACGATTGGATGCCTGGACCGAGGCTAACGGCCGCAGAGAATCACACATGCTTTTCTCACACACACAAACACATACACCTGCACATATGCAAACACACACTCAAACACACGCACACACACGCGCACTCAAACACACACACAAACTCACACACACACTCATGCACACACGCGCACACACATGCACACACACGCACACACACGCACACACACAAAAAAGTAGTCGGCGGGCCATCTGTGTGAGTTCTGGGAGGTGTGAGGACTGTAGCACTGGTGAAAGATCACAGCTCTGACGTAGCCTGAGGCGCTGTAGTGCTACATCCATGCAAAACGCAAAACTTCACACCTTATGTTATATGTGCACATTTGGGACTTCATGTCCTGCAATGCATGATGGGATAGGTGGAGAACTACATCAGGAAGAACCACACATTTCCTCATTTTCATCAGTTTGCGTTACTAGTTCAATGTTCAGGGTTTCAGATATTTTCTTCAATTTTTTTTTTAAATAAATAACTCCAAACATTCTAACAGAGTTAATATCCCTCATCTGCACTGAACCATCCCATAATGATATGCTACAGAATCAGCTTCCTGTAAAACTTGTAAACACATCTTCTGGGTTTTTCCCACTTTCCACTTCATCCAGCATAAATCACAAACTGTCCTGTATTTGTGCTATTTCACAGAATACAAAACTATAAAATATATAGGCAAAACCACAGCACTGGTCTATTTTAAAAGCAGGAGTGTTTCTTATTTTTTGAAATAGCTGTCCATGGTGCTGTTCACTTGGTCAACAGCTTAATGTAAAGGAACCTTCTCCAAATCTCTGGACTGTATGTGTGACAGTACCATTACATCGCTGTGAGTAACGTTATCTTTAAATGTTCCCCCAAACAAGGGCAGCTAATGAGTTACAGCCTAGTAATCTAAGTCACTCCATTTGTGTGGGTCAGATGGAAATCAGGCCCTGTGCTCCTGATGTCATTAGGAATAGAGGATATATTCAGGAAAAGCCAAAGTCAATACTGCAGCAGGACCATTATACAGAAATAGTCATTATCAAAGCCTTCCTCCACAACTCATGCAAGTCAATTAAATCTCTCTCCAGTCCATTATAAATGTAATTGACCCAAACATATAGTGTCTGTGTTTACAGTTTTCATTAAAAGAGAAAAGCAATTTCATTGGCTTTGGTCTACCAGATAGTTAAACATATACAATGAAGCATTCATACATGGCCTAACAGTTATTACAAATTGGGACATTATGTTTGTGGCTCAGATTACAGTGACATGGGGTTACACATCTGTTTTTTTCCAGATGTGGCGCATCAGATTTTCTGGGCTGTGCCTCAAAACAGATTCACAAAGGTAATGTTCAGTGTCTGATACACCACAGGACAAACAGAAACCACCTTTGACCCCTTTAACCCGATGAGAACTCAGTGATATGCTTCTTGAAAATTAAACCATAATTTCACTCCAGTTCCCTTTGGTGCATACTGGTTCTACTTTGAATGCTATAAATATACGTGCTTCATGGCTGTAATTCAAGACTGGACTAGGACTATGTTTAATCCGTAGCTGTTCTTGTCCTGTCTGCTTCTTGACAATGTCTTCTCTGCATAAAAAACTGTCTTAGACAGACAGGCCAACAGCTCTGTCTGTGATACACGATGGTGTTTTAAAGGGCAGGCAGGTCTGATGGATCTCTCTGGAGAATGAAAGCTTTAAAAATCCCCATTGTCTCGATGGCTGAATTCTTCATTATGGCCACATTAGTCCTGGCTGATGGAGGGCAGAAAATTAATGAGGAAGTGCCATAGCAAAAAAAAAAGAGCAGAACACTGAAAAATAACAGGCCTAGTTTTGCTCACAGAAGGTTCTTCACGAATATAAAAGGAAGA
This sequence comes from Sternarchorhynchus goeldii, assembly GCA_028565775.1. Lineage (NCBI taxonomy): Eukaryota > Metazoa > Chordata > Actinopteri > Gymnotiformes > Apteronotidae > Sternarchorhynchus > Sternarchorhynchus goeldii. The sequence continues at coordinate 6,356,469 of JAOXYF010000020.1, read as the reverse complement.
AGTTACAGACCATTTCTCTCCACGTGTTTCTCATTGGAACCACAATAAACAGATTTCATTCTATTTTTCCCATGGTATGAAAGATTATTTTAAAAATAACAACTTGTTATTTTCTAAGCTATTAGAAAAAGTGACTATTCGCTTCCTTTACATGAACTAAAAACAAACACAAACCATGTTAAACTCGTTCATTCATAAATTAAGTGTCATTACCTCAGGCGTACTTTGAATGTTGTCAAACAAGAGCTTCTTTCTCACCCTAATCATCACCCTGATCATCACCCTGATCATCACCCTGATCATCACCCTGATCATCACCCTGATCATCACCCTGATCAGCCTGCAGTTGAATCTTGTATTACATATATATGACAGAAGCCTTGTCCTTGCCATCAATCGATTCTCTCATAACACATGACAATGGAACGTGTTTCAGTTCTCCGCTGTCCAGCATGGATTATACTAGGATGAAAGGTAAAGTGTGAACAGAACCACAAACCCTGTTTACTTTTTTTCAAGGTTACCATGACGGCACGGAATGTACAAGAATGTAAAGATGACAATCGAGGGCCAATAAAATGACGTGATTTGATTCGACTCCTCTTGTCTACCTGATGGAGATATTCCAGCTAGCGTAACATACTGAATCAATCCATATAAAATTATGAACTCACTGCAAAAATCAGGCAACGATATGAGTTCCACCTTTAATTTGTCCTATGGGGACACCAATCAGCCCAAATCAAGGGATGGGGGAGTTCCTTATTCGTGTTCCAATAGCTCAGGTGGAGGCTAGAGTCCAATCAATAGCTCCAGCACTTCAGCCTAGGTGGAGCACAGCACCACAGCCATTCACTGCACATATGTATAAAAGTGGGTGGTTGCCATAGAAACCCCCAACTTGCCTATGACTAAGGGTGAGAGATATAGCAGATATTCTATTGTTGGCTACTGTTTCCCAGCCAATCCCGAAGTGACGTTACATCGCCTCGATATGCTGAAGACCAGTAATGTCCTTTATAACACAAGTGTAAACAATATATTTATTTTTATTTTCCTAAGTAAGAAAGTAACCTACCAGCACACTGTTCTCCAGCTATGTTAACTCAAAGCTGTAAGAAAAATCTTCTTCCATTTTCATCGTCTAACCTAAGTCGAAGCAGAATGATCTTTCCATGTCCATGAATAGAGTCTGAAGAGCATCGGTGACCACCTGACAAATGAGCAGGACTTCATGGGCCAGTGCAACCCAGCCATCTGGACAGGACACACCCCCACCAGTTCCTCTACCAATCAATCGCGCGTGCAAAATGACACGCCACTTCATCCCATTCATACAGTATGGAGGCAACAGCGTCACCCTCCAGACGAATAAATTAATAAATTAATATGACTTATCAAGTGGCTCTTGGGATGCTCTAGGGTATTGTTATTGTGGCTTGTCAGAGAAAAGTGTGAGAAGGACTTGAATGGAGGGAGACACGCAGACGAACAAAGAAAGGGCGAGTGTGTGAGTGTTTTGTGTGTGTGTGTGCATGTTTGTGTGTGTGTGTGTGCGTGTTTGTGTGTGTGTGTGTGTGTGTGTGTTTTGTGTGTGTGTGTGTGTGTGTGTGTGCGGGTTTGTGTTCTGAGTGTGTGTGTTCTAGCTCTGAGTCCTTTAGCTCTGAGTCCTTTAGCTCTGACTCTTTCACCCCCCAGTCTGGCCCATCATCCTCAGATCAGCACACAGACACCAGAGCATTTTCAAAGGCAGAGTGCTTCTCCTAATTAAACCCCGAATAGGCCCATCTGTTGAGCTATTGACCACAGTCGGTGCTCTGGTTTCAACACAAATGCAGCATTCAGCTTTGAGGGAGTTTGTGATGAGTAATGGTCTAAGTAAAGCTGTATGATTAATAAGCTATTTTGGGGAAATATGTCACCATGGTGTCTGACTGCACAGTACTGGGTATTCAGTAATACTTGTTGTGGAGTTTAGAGAAAGGACATCACACGGGACATGCAAAAAATCAATATACAACCATCCTGATGGGCTGTTTGCGCTTGACCTCAGTGATGTACCCTCTAGGGGGCTGTTTATGGAAAGGATATCCCACAAAGCATCTGTGACAAGGTAGCAAAGGTTGCAACATGATGATGAGGAAGGAGAGATGAAGATAGAGAGAATAAGGATGAACAGGGCAGCGTGAGGAGTTGTGGGACTCTGAAGGCTTTCTCTGATAACCCTCCCCCCACCCCCAGGAGAGAAGCCAGCCCCAGAGAGAAGCGCCGAGGTGGTGGTGGTCGTGGAGGTGAGGGGGTGGTAGGAGGAGTCGACACTCACCAGACTACCACGCTGACAATACAAACACCAGCACGAGAAGCAAAGAGAAAACAGACATTTAACAATGAACCAGAAAAGCAGAGAAGCCCCATCTGAAATCACTGCTTTAAAAAAAAAAACACACAGCCAGAAACCACTAAGTTCTGGCCTAAATTCACTACTTACATTGGTGATAATTATACTGTTGACTTGTCAGGTGGCTAGTCCACCTGTCCAGCCCTGGGGGGAACATCTTCGTCTAAGAAGCTGACTCAAATTAAAGAGCTACAGCAATCAGCAGTAGTAATCTGGATACTCTCCTATCCGTTTCATGCTCTAAAGCTTGAAACATAAAAATAACACATATCGTCCTCCTCTACTAATGCTGATGAGATTTAATCTGCACTGATGTCCTCATCCATTTCAGGGAACACAATGCATTAAGACAACCGCCGGCTATGTGACACATCGAAGGTGTTTTATTCTTAGTTTGTATCCAGTACCATTAAGCCAACAGCTAAAATGTAAACATTAAGACTCCTGGACATCAGTGAGGCATTTAGATAAAAACATAGCAAAACTGGTTTTAAAATGTATTGTAAAATCCCTTCTGGACACAATAATCAAAAATTCCAAATTCAGTCTACATTCATTTGAACACAGACTGCACCATTCTTACAAATGATGGTGGGCAAAAGGGTTTTCAAAGCCTGGCTGTTGCTGTCTGCCTGTGATCTCCAAGATGGAAAGCATGGCCATTGTGAGAAGAGCCTTGTGGGAAGGGGGTGCAACCATGACAACCAGTCACTGTTATCCAGCACTCTACAAATGAGAGCCAATTGAATGCTGGGATGTGTCTGGAAAAAAAAAAAGATTTCAACCCCCTCAGACAGAGACACACAGACAAATTGTTCAGAAAGTCATCACAGCAAGACAGCCAGCCACTAACACATCAAGAAGGCTTTTCAGGCTATAACACAAACCATTCAACAAAAAATTCACAAATTCTCCAACAACAGTGAAAAAACATTTTCAGCAGACAATTTAAGCTGATTTGAACATTGTGGACCTTGACATCTGGGAGATTTTCAAAAACCCAGTATAATGGCCACAATGTAACATCTTGGATGCTCAGACTTACAGGAAACCTTTGTTAACTAGTTCTAGTCCTGTTTCCCAAGGACATCAGAATTGTGAGATTGGGGCATCAAGCCAAGCCAGGCGGGTGCAAAGCGAAGAGACTCTGCTGGAAGCCTCTTTGCAGGTGTCGTGGATCAGTGCTTCCCCACCAGCGGACATCCGTTGGCCCTGGAGTGGGACGTACATGGTTTGATTATCTCCCGCGCCTCGGCGGCAAGTGTTTCTGGAGACCTGCGGCTTTCGCCAGGCACCGCGTGGAGCCTCGCCTACAAGCTGCGCACACATGACCCAGCAGTCCTGCTCTGTCTCTGGGTCTGACAGGCTGCGTGCCCCAGGTACTTCCCTGCTTCATTAGAGAGGAACCCTTGGGACACCTTAGCTGAGTGAGTAGAGCAGAAGACAGTAAAGGAGAAAAAGAGAGAGAGAGAGAGAGAGAGAGAGAGAGAGAGAAACACAGGGAGGAGTAAGAAGACAGAAGAAAGAGGAGAGAGTAAATAAGGAGATAAGGAAGAGGCTCCTTATGTGTGTGGGGCAGTGAGGAGCAGCTGAGAACCACAAAACAACCACGTGTGGCCCCATACGAAACCACAGCTTAACATTACAAGCTGCCTCTGTTCAAAGCGGCCATGCAGATAGCTCAATCTTCCTCACAGCACGAGGGCCTCTAATCTTCACCTCCGCGTCCCTTCTGTGGCACATGGCAAAATAAAGAGAAGAAAACCCAGACCAATGCGTCTGAGTCTGTTTGGGGGGGGGGGGGGGGGAATTAAACAGGAGCGTCCCTTTTTTAGGCTTCCCAGGGGGGTCCCAC
>JAOXYF010000020.1:6315975-6349558 GCA_028565775.1 Sternarchorhynchus goeldii | reverse complement strand
ACAATTTATTTATTTATTTATTTATTTTAGTGTAATATCGAGCTCTGCAACATATCACATTTCCAAATTCACAAACGACCACATCACAAAGCTTCAGTGTAAATTGCATTATTCACTATCTCTCTTTCGGGTGGTTTCACTGGATATTCAGAAATCCAGTATGTCGAATATGCCTTGGCCTCTCAGCACAACACATGGTCGCTCTCTGAGAGAAGCATGGCACAGAGAGCAGGTTGGCCCTGTTTCAAATCCCAGAGTAACTCACTTCTGAGTGCCACAGCCACTTTGAAGTCACTAGGAACATCTGCCCAGGTTGAAGCTACCATCACAGCAGCTCATTCAGACAGCCCCCCCCCCCCTCATCAGCTCTGATGTGCATGAGTATAACTGTGCTGGGCCAAAACCACACTGGCATTCCTGACTGGCGTGTGTTAGGTTGCGTTGTGTGTAAAGGTGAGGCAGTTACTGTGTGCTGAAGTCCTGTCCTTCTTAAAGAAGTGTTCTCACTGCCTTCTGGGCATGTCTGTGTAATTTACTTCCTTAATTAATGACCCCTGTTGCCAAAATGGATAATTGTCTGGCACATCTTTGCCAGTGGAGTAGCCCAAAGTGAGAGCATCATCATGTGATATTATATGAGGTCAAAAGAGTGTAGGAGACATACACACACACACACACACACCTGCACGCATGCATACACACACACACACACCTGTACGCATGCATACACACACACAATGGTTAAAGCTTCACAAAAGGGAAACACATCATTACTTTATGTCTCCTGACCTCTTGGTCACGTAACAACAGGGATTTTACAAGCTGGATTCTCCATTAAATCACTGCATTCCCATCCCCCCCTATAGCACTTTCCCTATTGTTTCAGCACCAAAAGCCAGGACTCCATGGTGGAATCAATCAAGACTCCCCTTTAACTTCAACATTATGCCACACAATAGCTTGCCACGTGAGAGAGAGAGAGAGAGAGAGAGAGAGAGAGAGAGAGAGAGAGAGAGAGAGAGAGAGTATTTAGACTGTGTGCTGTTTAATTTTCACTGCCTTAATGTTTGGACTGTCACAGACAAGGACAGAACACAGACACACTACAGCACATATACTGTGTACTTGGCTGTGCAGTATCAGGCTCAGGACTGGTGCCATGTGATGACATGCTGGTATCATGAAAGATCTTGTACATACACTTTCCTGAACATTTTGTCAGTATTATTAGTATATCACAGGATGTTTCACTGATTCAGAAATCTTGGGTAAAAAAAAAACAGTTGTTACAACTTCAAAATGAAACCGCATTGTAAGAAGTTGCCAAGTGGACATTTCTCCATTAGTTCATTATCTGAGTTTTTTTAATCTACTTTCTACTAATTGTATTTTCCTGTTTTGTTTTGTTTTTTAAAATGAGATTTATTTTTTAATTTTTGAAAATAAACAAATATTCTTCATGTCCTTAAACAGGGCATGGCTGTTTTGCTAGCGCTGTTTCTTGTAAACTTCTTCTTATAGGAAGATCCGAATGTAAACAGCATGTGTGTCTGATTTTTAAAGTTTCCCACACTGAAGTAAAAATACTCTTCACATTCCAGATCCAATCTGACTGCTCATCACAGATCAGTGATTTTGTTTTGAACTGCACAGGCAGAGAAACATTCACGTGCTGATATCGCTGTCAGGATCAACACTCCACATCTGCATAACTAATGAACTTGAATGACCAGTCAGATTGCTTTGCTTCCAGCATCTTGTCTACACAGACCTTCCAACCTCTGTTAGGTCCATACGTCTCATGATTCTAGTATACCCATTAAGGCAAAACAATTAATGTGTTGCATAACTTTGATGGATATCTTGAAATATATTTTCTGCACATTAGCTTTGCTTGACAAGTGCACAGACCGTGAGAAGAATATGCATCTGGAATATTGTCTTTGAAAAGGGAGAAGCGTTTTGGACTTCTTGATGACACTTTCTGAAGTGTGTAAATCAGATCCATAGGCCAGTGTTCCCAGCACAGATGAAGTAGACTCTCAGGTGAAAATATGCTGTCATTAAGCAACACACAGTGAGAGCTCGAACATCTAATATTAGGGTTAATCTGTCTGGGAATCTAACATTGTTTTTATCGTTGTTTTTGAGAAATTTCAGCCCATATTAGACTACATATTAGACTAGTTTAGAAGTTTACTATTGCATCAACTTGCCAAAAACTTCTGGAATCACATGCACATTACAGATACAGTAATTATACATTGATCCACACTAAATCCATTACAAAAAATGTCCATTATTAAATACTAACCACTGCATAGTGGTACACTGCATTTTGGAAGAGGTCTGAACTACTCACCTGTACTTCACAATTATGCACTTGTCAAAGTCGCTCAGATCCTTAAGCTTACCAATCTTTCCTGCACACCATCTTCAAGAACGAACTGTGCACTTGTCACCTGAGATGTGTATATATTATATCATGAAAGTAGGGCATTTAAGTAGAAATCAGTGGTGATTTCATCGCAAATTTATTGAAACAAAAGGCAACAATGGTGGACATGACCCAACAAATAATGTCAATATCTCCATAACTTATGTGCCCTTGAACATCAATTACAGCTCAAAAACGTCTCATGCTGTTCACAAGTCGCCTTATTGTCTGCTGAGACATGGCATCCCACTCTTCTTGAAGGACAGGCCTCAGTCATTGAGGGTCTGGGGTACAGATCCCATTGGCTTTCTATGGGATTCAGGTCTGGAGAAAGTACCCCAGTCTCCAGCAGCCATTCCCTAATCATGTGACCTCGATGAGCTGGGGCATTGTCGTTCATGCAGATGCACAAAAACTGGATTAATGATGTTATTCAAGCAGTATGGGTTTCATCCTGAAATTTCAAATATCCTTACCTTTTTGTGAGTAGTGTGCATGTGTATATATTTATATAAAAATAAAAAAAAACACACAAGTAAACCACAGACAAGTAAACACCATAGATGTAATGCCCTATTCAGGGCACACTGCTCTCTCCAAAGATCTGGCAGTTAGGAGATAAAAGAGATACGAGATAAAAAAAAAAATGCAAAAGCAAAACTCCTACCTGTGTGTGCGTGCTGCGTGTATTGCATTTTGAAATCTGTTTGAACAAGGCCAGTGTGAATAAGGGCTATATCTGCTGCCACGTTTACTCAGCTTTGTGGAGACAAACACCACTGCCCTCATCACCTTTTGTCACATCATAAAATAATCACTGCACTTCATGCATGATTGAAAGGGTTGGAAGTGCTCAGATATTCAGTAGCTAAGCAGAAGACTCACGTACTGTAATCAACAATGTTGTACTCACAGCTCAAACTGGCCATCGCTTAGCATCATTAAAAACATTAAAATCACGGCCGTTTCTCAACAAGGAGATGCAAAATCCAAAACAAATAACAAAACTTCTACATAGTGAGACAGAGGTAAAATGAATATATGCTATTATTTTTTATTGTAATTTAATATACATGCATATAAGGTAAATAATTAAAGCACATGTTGTTAGCAATCAAGAAAACCCTGGAATACTAGCAGATCATTAGTACTAGACTGCCTGAGTAATTACACAGTGGTTATGGCTGTGCTGCAATTCAAATCCCTCCAAATCAGTGCAATTACATTAACCAGGCACCATATTTACCCCCTGCCAGTGTGCGGTGTACATCTCCTCCAGGCCTTGGCCTGCTCCTCCACTCTCTAAAGCAAGGGCGCTCGTTTGATGCTGATCTGACGACGGTTTTCATTAGCTCCTTCTTTTATTGCATGATTGTTACTGCCATATCATCTTTAAGTGGTCCTTTTCCATTTGTCTGGAGGAGGATGAAAACATTCTACTGGTCGATTTTGAATTCCTAGTGACAAGAAAACATCGAAAGGATGTCCTGACTCCTGGACTTCTCTCACCTGTTTCTGACCCTTCTTCCATAATGGAAGCTGTCACCAGTCCACATGTTCTGACTTGGTCTGCCATGAGTCACTTTGGATCCTAAGGCACTCGCTATACATGATATATTGTAGCAGTTAAATTGAATCCTTGTCTGCAGTGATCCTGGCAGGGAAGCATGAACATACTTCTTCACCAGGGATTCGAATTGGTCAGTTCAGTCAAATTCGTGTGCCCTGGGTGTTTGTCCCAAATGAGCTTTCTTAGATTGAGGTCAATAAGCTGTCACAGAGAGGGAAACCTAGCTGGTGGAGCCTGCAGTCGACAGGGCGTCACTCTCAAAGCTCTGACCCCGTCATCGTGGGACACAGTCGTCACTCCAGCTGAGAGTGTGAAGGCAATGACAGTGACCTGACAGCCAATAAACACACCCACCGGGCTTCTCTGCCTCGCTCCCAAGGGGCGGTAAAAATCGACAAGTCCACGGCCACACATTAAAGCCCCATAAATGCCTTTGTGGGCCTTGTTTTGTTTTTATGAGCTTTCTGTCAAGCGTTTAGTGGGCTGAAGCACTATAGTGCCCTAAAAGTGCTAACAAACACACAGCACTCTCAGTAAAATCTCACTGCTTTGCAGAAACCCAAGAGACAACAGAATGTCAGAAAGGCCATTAATATGCTCGTTTAAAAAAGTAAACAGAGCCAGCAATCTCTTCGTAGTAAAATAGGATGCATAATTATGTGTAAAACCAGCATACTAGCCATTATTTTAGTATAGAGTGTTTACATATAAAAAATATATAACAGCAAACATGTTGAATGCCACACTGTGTCAATAAGGAAACTGAAGGGTGTAGGAGGAAAACATCAGCAATGATCGACCCATTAGCAAGTGCAGCTGTGCTGTGGGGCCTCCGTAATCTCCCCATCTCCCCCGACTGCCACAGTTAAAGTTGCGGGGGGGGGGCTTTCTTTTTCTCCCACACGCAATAAAAGCTGATTATAGTTGAAACAGTTGGTCGATCCTCTCCTCCTTCCCAGCTCTGGATTAGAGGCTGCAGCCCATCATCTGTGAAATGAAATTGTGGATGGTTGAGTGGGGGAGAGCCCATGTATGGGTGAGGACAAGGGGGGGTCTGAAAAGGGGGCAGGAAAGATGGCAAATCAAAGGTCAAAGGTTCACCAAAATGCATTATTTAGTATATAATCGGATATTGGATGATCGCATCATATATGACAACGGTACAAACTCATAACCTTGCTTATGGTAGATTGTTATGTGAAATTTGTTGTGGAGGTGTGTGTATTTTATATTATATATTTTATATTATGTATATATATATATATATATATAAAAAACCTCGAAGCAGATGGGCTACAGCAGCAGAAGCCACTCCTGTCAGCTAAGAGCAGGTAACCAAGTCTACGTTTTGCACGGCCGACCAAAATTGGACATTAGACGACTGGAAAAACATTGTCTGCACTGATGACTCTTGGTTACTGCGGTGACGATCGGTAAGGTCAGTATTTGGCGTAAACAACATGAAAGCTTGGATCCATCCTGCCTTGTATCAGTGGTTCAGGCTCCTGTTGGTGGAGTAATGGTATGGGGTATTGACTTCTTGGCACACTTTGGGCCCCTTAATACCACTTGAGTATCGTTTAAACACCACAGTCTACTGTAGTGTTGTTGCTGGCCGTATCCGTCTCTTTATGATCAGTGTTCCCATGTAACAAAACTCAACTAATTCCTGGTTTCTTGAATATGACTATGAGTTCATTGTACTAAAATGGCCTCCACAGTCACAAATCTCAATCCAATAGAGCAGATTTGGGATGTGGTCGAACAGGAACAGTTGTGCCTGTTCTTAGCTGAAAGGCGTGGCTCCCGCTGCTGTAACCCATCTGCTTCGAGGTTTGGCATGTTGTGAATCCAGATTTTCTCTTGTACGTACACTGAATGTAATGAGTGGTTATTTCAGTTAGTTACTGTTGCCTTTTCATTAACTCAAACAAGTCTAGCCTTTCTCTTCTGACCTCTAGCATCAATAAGGCATTTTCGCACAGAAAATTGCCGCTCACTGGATATTTTCTTTTTCAGACTATTCTTTGTAAACCCTAAATATGGCTATACTTTAAAATTCCAGTAAATCAGCAGTTTCTGAAATACTCAGCATGTCTAGCATCAACAACCATATCTAGCAAAACAACCATGCTAACCCTAGCTAATTAGATATTCCTGTTAATGAGCAAGCATGTACACACACACATACATACACACACACACTAGACCTCAGGAGAAGGCCTTGTGGCCACATTACATGCAGTGCATGTTGGAGTGCTGGTGAACTCGTGAACCTTCCAGCATCCTCATTGAATGTGCCCTGAGCAGAAATCCCTCCAAAGCAGGGAAAAGCCTCCCGTTTCAGGACTCCCACCTTTGCTGTCTGATCCCGCCTCGTGGAAAGACACGAAGCTAGTGTCGAGGCTTTAGATCATTAGGCCATGCGGGTCGAAGATCAGTCTCACACTCCCACCAGGGACTTCAGTCTTAAGCAGAAACTGTGGTCAGACACCGGAAAGCTGCACTGTGGAAGCCGTTTTCTCTCTATGATACGGATCGGACACTTTGAAAATGATAATGACCTGAGAAAAATGTTTGAAAGCGTCCATTAGCAAGACATACAAATATACAAGCCTTATATTCTTTTATTAATTTTGATCTCCAGACATCAAAAAGTAGTAACAATTATTTTTGCTATTCCCTTCATAAGTGTCATGTTGTATTCAAGTATATATCTGTATATATAAAAAAAATCAACAAAAAAAAAAAATATATAAAACAAATGTAGACCTCACAATACTACCATCATTCTTAATGTTACCATCATTACCAACTGTATTGTTAACGTTAAGAAAAAAGGCACAAGCAATATCTTGTAACATGCACTGTTTAGGATTTTAGTTATTTATAGTAAATTGCTTACCAGGCAATTTACAAAAAAAAAAACAAAAAAAAAACAAACAAACAAACAAAAAACAAACTAAAATTCTTCTAACATTCATCAACTTAAACATTTCAAATTTGTGTAGAAACGGTCATAACATATACTTGATCAGTGTTGTTTTTTCTTCAAGATAGAAAAGATTTTTCATCTTATACAGCAACCATATGTATCAATTAACAGCTGGCCACAAACAAGTATGCAATTATTTACATTAAAAAGAAACAAGAAATAAAGAGAGATTCAACGTGTCTTTTTGACCAGGATACACTAAATAGCAATACATGTGAATAATGCATACATCTGTTCATGTGAAGTTACTGTAGACTGATTCTGTAAGAGCATCAGAGTACTTGGGCTGGAACCCAAAACGTTTCAATCTTCGGGCATAATAAACATGCAGCCATGCAACGATAAGGTGGAACAGAGCAGTGAACATGCAAGAGTCTTGGGTCCATTAAAGTGAAAAAAGTAACCAAGTTTAAATCCTTCCCTTTCCAACCATAATAGTAACTGTTATCTTTTGCAATAATCCCATGAACAAAGGTGCCGTTACCAAGGTGACAGATTGTCATAAACACTAAAAATCAGACGAAAAGGTCACTTCACATTTACATTCATAGCAAAGAGAAAGTCAATCTTAAGTGTTGAATCATAATTCAAGATTAATGATTCCAGGAGGTTCACAGCCCTAAGCTTCAAGTGGAAAGTCAAATTATGCAAATTCCAACATTTTTTTTTTGGTTATAGAGACACTTACCCCAAGTTACTATCCAGAAAGAGATTAATGCTATAGAAGTACCATGCTGACATGCAGATGTTTCACTGCTGTGGGAAACCAGGTCCTGGTATCTATGGCAACTGCAGGACGATCGCCAGATATCGGGTTGATCAGCAGAGGTCACTAAGGCCTGCAGTTTTTCTGGCTTTCTGCATTAGAGCTCGCAACTGGAACTGTTTCCTGGAGAGGAGCCTCACATGCTGCAAAATAAATCTTCATGTAAGAATTTATGGACTGCACTTCCCAAATTCTGATACTCATACCACCATCCTCCCCATCCCAAAACATCACTCCTGTTTCAGAACATTTAACCTGCTCTTCATATACAGTCATGGCCAAAAGTTTGGAGATGCACAAAGTTTGCTGCTTCAGCTTTCATAGTGGCAATTTGCAGTATCTATAGATTGTGAAGAGTGATCAGATTAATTGTAATTAATTACAAAGCCTGTCCATGCCATAAAAATTAACTCAATCACAGTAATTACCGCATTCCAGCCACTGCATTTCAGCCCTGCCATAAAATGCCCCAACATCATTTCAGTGATCACCTTGTTAGCTCAGGAGAAAGTGTTAACAAGGACAAGGCAGCTGATCTCACTCTGTCATGCTCATTAGAAAAGAAGACTGGCTGCTTTAAAAGGGTAGTGATGCTTGAAGATTTCATCTGTTAACCATGGTTACCTCCAAGGAAACGCATACAGTCATCATTTCGTTGCATCAAAAGGACTTCATAGGCAAGGACATTGGTGTTTGCAAGATAGCACCTAAATCAACTATTTATTGAATCATCAAGAACTTCGAGGTGAGAGGTTCAATTGCAGTGAAGAAGGATTCAGCTCCCCTGAAGAAGATGGAGTTATGGAATCTGGTCACCACTAGTGCAGAGCTCAGGAATGGCAGAAGGCAGGTGCGAGCGCATCTGCACACAGTGAGGCGAAGGCTTCTGGAGGACGGACTGGTGTCACGAAGGGCAGCAAAGAAGCTACATCTCTCCAAGAAAAATAGTACAGACTGACATTCTGCACAAAGTATAAGGATTGAACTGCAGAGGACTGGGGTACAGTTATTTTCTCTGATGAAGCTCCTTCAGACTGTTTGGGACATCTGGGAAAATTATTGTCCGGAGAAGAAAAGGTGAGCACTACCATGTGCCAACTGAGAAGCATCTTGAGACCATTCATGTGGAGTTGCATCTCATCCAAGGGAGTAGATTCACTAAACTTTTTGCCTTAGAACACTGCCATGAATAAGGAATGGGATCAACATCCTCCAAGAGCAACTTCTCCCAAAGATCTAGGTGATAAACAAAGCTTTTTCAAGAATGACGGAGCACCATGTCACAAAGCAAAAGTGATAACCAAGTGGCTTGGTGAAAAAAACACTCAAATTTTGCGTCCATGGCCAGGAAACTCCTGAGATCTCAATCCCATTGAGAACCTGTGGTCAATCCTCAAAAAGAGGGAGGATAAACAAAAACACAAACTGTGCTCAACTCCAAGCACTGATTAGGCAAGAATGGGTTGCCATCGGTTAACACTGTAAATATTAAGTCTTTGCTTAAAGTGGATTCATTTTAAAAAGTTTAAAAACTCATGAAATGCTTATAATTGTATTTCAGTACACCACATACGATATGGCAAAAGGATCTAGAAAAAAACTGAGGCAGTAAACTTTGTGAAAACCAAAATTTGTCAGTATCAAAACTTACTGTAGACCAACATTCTACTGCTCACCTTCAAAGCACACCATGGATTGGCCCCTCCTACCGTTCTAAGCTCCTTTCTTATACTCTTACTCCACCTGACGCTCCCCCCACCCTTCTTCTGTTAGTCTTCTCATCACTCCTCCTTTTCTACCCTGTTTTGGGTTTTCAGTCACATGGTACCCTATTTGTGGGACCCTTGCACCCTATACACTATACTTCCCCCCCATACCCTATACTCAGAACTTAATTCACTACAGCCGTTTAAATTGCCGTGGCCTGTTCTTAGCACCCCCCCACCCCCACCCCATTTTGTTTGGTTGGTCTTTTGTTACATGCTGTCTGGTCCGTTATACGATACCTCCCATTCCCTCCATTTGTAAATGTATGCTTGAGTTTCAAAAAAGGAGCATAAAAATGTAATGTGTTATTTTTATTACCCTAGACAACAACACAAGGTCTTCAGTGAATGCACAGGAAAAGGATAGAACAAAACAACAAAGATAAAAAAATTAAAGAGAAATACAGAAATACAGAGAAATGACGGCGAGACCCACCTTGAGGAACACGTCCAGGTCTATGACGTCTCGGCGCAGAGCCTCTCCCAGGTAGAAGATGGTGTCCTCTATGGCATTCTCCTCAGCGTACAGGCTCAGGATCTGGCGGTAGAGTGGTGCCGTGGGCACGATGAGGTCATCAATGTCATTGTTCTCTGTGCGGTTCTCCATCTTGTCCAGAGCAGCTGTCAGCTCCTCATCCTTCTGCTTCAAGAGCTCAATATTTTTGTCCACATCAGCCTGGAAAAAAAATACAGGAATAGAGGAAATAGTATTTCTCAGCAAGGCTGGACCAAAAGTCATGCAGAGGCTAGGGTCTCCTAGGACCCCTTTAACTACCTCCACATCTTGCCCCTGATATAAAGTGTTCAGATCATGGACAAGTGCAATTCGCTTCTTAAAACAAAAATAAGCAAACAAAGAAACAAAAACATACAATCTCTTGATCCAGCTTGGTGACCATCTCCTCCAGCTTCTGATGTCCCTTTTTCAGATCCTCCTCCGTCCTCTTCAGAGCATCCAGCTCAGCCTGAGCTCGGTCCATCTCCTCCTTCATCCTCCAGCGCAACTTGTCGCTCACAGCAGACACCAGGGATGCACGGATTGTGTCCTCGCCAATAGTACCGTCACGGCTGGGACCTGGAATGAAGAAAAAGGTTCAGGAGAAAACCTGCATCATAACCACAACCAAATCACTGTGGCAGGCAAGTGGGGCATGCTAGAGGGAGGAGGAAGCTGAGTCTTACCAATCTGTTGTTGACAGCACTGAATGAAAGAGGCACAGATCTAACTTACCCACAGGAATGGCAGGAGGGTACTGTGCTGCGCCTGATGAGACAGGGTATCCCGAAGCTCCAGCAGGGTAAGGATAACCCTGAAACCCCCTGAAAGAAACAGGAGATGGAATTAGAGCTGCACAGTACAAGATAAAAACATGAATGAGACCACGATCAAAACATTTTTCATTCATAATTAAAATTCTCAAACAATACAATGTCTGAGAGCATTTTTGATGAATTACCTGACAAACATCAATATGATTCTGTTATTCATTTTAACCCAAGCATTCATCTTTGTTTTTTTGTGTTTTGAAAATACATCACAAACACAATGTATAGGCAATAAATGAAAGTGTTTTTTTTAACATAACATTAGATTATTTGCAGACACATAACAAGGATAAATGACTAAAAAGAAAGTTTTCTCTAAGTACTCCTTACCCTGTGTTAGCAGAGTGGCTCTGTGTAAATGGAGAACCAGGAGGATTTGGCATATAGGAAGCTAGCAGGAAAGGAAACAAATCTGCTTAATTACAATTGATAAACACCTTTTGCCTATCTCAAGTAAAACGTGAATAATGAGTACTGTTGTTGGACTCCATACAAAGGAAGTCAAAAGATATGAACATGAGTCAAAAACTAACTAACAGTAAACATATAAATTAGGTCCTAATAACCTTGTCGGTGAGATTAGTATTTTTTGTATACTTTGTCAACAAGAGCTCCACTTTAAACCTACTGACAGTTTCAACGTACAGTTTGGAGGGCCAGCCGTTTGAAAACCTGAGTAAGGTGTCTGTGTGGTGGGCCGAGAGAAGACTGGTGGTTCTTCTCCAAACACCACAATCATCACTTGGATCAGGCCAAATAAGTCGGACTGTGGCTAAACAAACAAAAAAACAAACTAATTATTACTAAGTTCTCAGTGCCTGCAGAATTACTCACAGTTATAGACATGTGTGGACACAGATATGATGCAGGTTCAGTTCACGAAGCCAATGGTGAAACATTACTGCAAAGATTACAGAATAAAACAATAACTCAGCATGGAAAATTAACCGTCACCTACATGCTTCCATTCATGCAAGTATGGCAGGTAGATTTTTCCATTGGCATCAATATGTTTTCCTGGTTTGATTATCATAGTACTGGTGGGCTTGACAAAGCAGATGGGTGGATTATATGGATAGGAGTCAAGCAGCCACAGGCATATGGGAATGTTGTAAATATTTCCTGAAAATAAATAGAAAGCGAATAAAAATTGAGACAAACAGGTGATTGCATAAACAATGCTCTTATAATGACAGTGACTTAAAGGAGTTTTGTTGGCTTACTTAAAACAAAGCAACACTAGTATTTTTTTTTATGACAAATGTGATCTGCGTAACACAAACATAAACCAATGAATGGCATGTGTACTGAAATAACGTGCTGCCGCCTTCAAAAATAAGTGTATTGATTCCTGTGAGATATTTTCTATACCTCGGTAGGTTACTGGCACAGTTCCTGTAAGACTCAATAATTCCTTGGTGGAGCCATCGTTGAACACTGAGAGGACATAAAGGTTAAGAAACTTATCTTTAGAAACTGCATAGTTCTTTAAAGACGAATTAAGACTAAAGACAATTAAATACCTTATTTCCTTAGCTAACAATTTATTGATGACTGTACAGTTAGATTTAGCTAGCTAGCTAGCTATATGAGTAAGTCTTACCATAGTTGTCCATGACAGGCCTCAGGTCTTTATACTGAGCAGTCACGTTGGTGATTTCACGTACAGTCAGGTCTCTGTATTTATATGCCTGGGATATCAAGAAAGTCAGTGTTTTAACAATCAATAGACCGTAAACGGAAATGCGGCTTGTTATAGCTAGCTAGCTAATTTGCTATCTAGCTAGCTAGCTAGCTAGCTAGCTACCTACCTTAGACAGCATTTTCCGGAGAGCATTCTCATTTACAGCCATCTTATTGATAATCTCCAAATATATAATGTTCCTCAACCTGACAAATCAAGTTGACACTTTTCTGTCGTGTTCGTATATAGATTCCCACTAAAACATAGCTATGCCTTTAACTACCAACCAATCTGTGTATCGGATCACCCACAAAACCAATCACGGAAACCAAAGTTCTAGACCACTTCCGATCAGCTGACTAACAAGCATCTAAAGGGAGTGGCTACAGCTCTTGTGTGTGTGTGTGTGTGTGTGTGTGTGTGTGTGTGTGTGTGTGTGTGTGTGAATAATGTCTTAATCTGATCTAATAAAATCGTAAAATGTTTATATTGCCTTCATGTAAAAGATTCAAGAAAAGAAGGCTCTGGAATATTTAACAATTTTTATCAATCTTTTACAACATAGCATACCTTTACAATGTAAGACATCGTTGAAAGAAATAAAGTGCACACATACAGACACAAAATAAGTGAAAATGTTTCTATTTTCATATTTTCAATTTCATATTTTTATGCTTTGTTCAAAGGTTGTATGTTCAATTAGCAGACTTAATTTAATGTTGCTTTACAAGAGTTGACTGGGTTGTGATATTTCTCAACAAAAATAACACTAAACACTTTAATTTAGCAGCAGTCCTTTTGGAGGAACCAACATCTGATTTTAGGCAGCAAACTTCTTGACATACAAAACTATGACATTTCAATAAGCAGCTAGTCATGGTATTTCATACAGAACTATTTTCATCTAACAAAACGTAACAGCTCTGATTTTTAGGGTCAGTGTCTTTAAATAATTTGGACAATCCAAAAGTAGTTCTACTTCAGATTCAACATCATTCTTTGTTTCATACAGCTATTGTAATGCAACATAGTTTTAAACATTATTTAAATGTGTAGCCATTAATGTCTTGAGACAGAAAAGTGCTTAAAATATGATGGAAGAACACAACTATCCATCCATCCCAAGAAGTCCCTTTACATCACAGCGATATAATGCCACAAGTTATCCATAATGTTGGTCCTGTAAAAGCAATTCAAAAGCCCACAGGATTCCACTCAACTTGTGGTTTAGGATTCTGTGAACTCACATTGAGAAGAAAAGTAGGTAATTGCAGTTTTTAAACACTAAAAAATCATA
This sequence comes from Sternarchorhynchus goeldii, assembly GCA_028565775.1. Taxonomy (NCBI): domain Eukaryota; kingdom Metazoa; phylum Chordata; class Actinopteri; order Gymnotiformes; family Apteronotidae; genus Sternarchorhynchus; species Sternarchorhynchus goeldii. The sequence goes on along the minus strand of JAOXYF010000020.1, from coordinate 6,335,717 downwards.
TCTTAATTTATACGGAACCCCCATCCTCCCAGATCAATCATATCAGGATATTATGTGCCCCATCTAAAACTCCAAATTGGAAAATAAAATGGTCAATGCAATTTAATAGCTACCCCAGTACTATCTCTATGTTCAATATCAAATTTGTGTCTTGCTGTGTTTTAGAATGTGTAGTACTGTAACATTGTTGCAATTTATTTGCTGCAATATTAGAAATGAGTTGCAGTAAGTGGTGGTGGAGAGACACACCTGGGATGCCTTTATGCTAAACATATGGCATCTTTCACCTGGTAAATAAAAATCAGGACGGAGGAAACAGTAACTGCTCTTCTTTACTGCTATTTAAAGGCAACACACTGATACCAAATGTGTTATCAGTTATGTCAAACATGTCACTAAACAATTGGTTCTACCTTTTGTTTATAGTTAGACTGAAATAGAAAAGATGTACCACTGCACTTTTGAATATTAGAATAAATAACCCTAAAATAACAGACCACCGGTTTTAATATTTCAGCACTTGTATCTTTAACATCGCAGCACAACGTCCTTGTTTTTGAGCAATAAGGGCAGGGGTGACAAATATGTGTGTGTGTGTGTGTGTGAGAGAGAGTCAAACTGTACATTTACAGTAATGTAAGAGACTCAGAACCAAACGACAATGTTTCAACCTTATGCCCTGAGCAGAAATCAAGCACAGTGATAGGCAGAAACAGTGCTTTGGGCTTGTAAGGTTGCAAGATGTGCAACTCAGTTAAGAGTCTGGCCTCTGACAAACAAGGGATCTACAGGCACATTTTAATGCTCCAGAAAACCACAACATATCACAGACAAACCTTTTCAAATGTGTTGTAAGAATTCTGCTAGTTTTTCTTCCTTTGACATCTGCGGTTATTTAACTAGAAACCAAGGGATAACTAGGAAGAGGATCACTTATGAAATGTGCCCCCTCACACATGAAACACAGTACTATACCATGTGCAAATCAATGAGGTGTGTTCCTTTTTATCATGTACCTTGTAATCACCATTGTGAACTATTGCACTGGTGCTAATGAGATTTTAAGTACATCAGTGAAGAGCCTCTTTTCAAGAGAAGTCAGTAAATATGTACATGACATTGAGTTAGGCCTCTACCAGCAAACGATATACAAGTCACATCTTTTCCCTCACATCATTACATTTTGCTAGTCTAAGCATTATCATGTTTGCAAATCCAAGTAATGTAGTAATTATACTCTCCATTGGTCCGTCAATGAAAAGCCCAAAGCTCATGAGGTGATAAGCAAGGTTATTTTTTTCAGCTATTGTTTCCAGTTGAGAGTACAGTATTTTAGTGTGGATAACATATTTTAATGCAGCAGTCCTTAACACAATCCAAGCAAGCCCAGTGTTTAGACTAGTCTTTGAGGTAATATTCTTTTGGCTCCAGTAAAGGCCAGAGTCAGATGTCCCTCAGCAGACAGATGTGGACCCTTAAATCCACTAGTGCTGATGTTAAAAGAGTTTCCTTTTAGACAGTCTGTAGTTCCGACCTCTAGTATGTGGGAGGCATCGCAGTGTTGCAGCAGTGCAGCTTCTTCAAAAGTCCTTTCCAATTGTCACAGGTTCCCTGGGAGATGGAGAGGTTGTGGATAAAGATCTGCCCTATACATGGCACATGTTAGGAGCACCCCAGCTTCACTACTCAACTCAGCTGACAGGTGTTATGTACCAGAATCCTGAACCCTTTTACGTTGTACCAGCCCTGTTTGGCCTCCTTCATGAGCGATCTGGTTTTGAGGGCAGGTGTTGAGGTGCTTGATGATTTTAATATACATTTATGCAGTAATTACACTTGTAAATACTGTTTATGCAAACACTTGTGAATACAGCTCAGACTGATGTATATGCATTTATATCTACAAACAGTTTTTTTTTTGTATAAAACATACTTTTCATGTAAGACAATACAGGAAACGTGGGACAGTTCATAACAAGACAAGTTACTATAAGTCAGTTAAGTTAAGAGTACATAAACCCATCCTAAGTGATTGATGAGCTACATTTGTACATCTATGTGGAATAGGCGTACCTAATAAACTGGCAACTCATGATAACTATACCAATTTATTACTGATGTAACAGTATCAACCAGTACTTAACGCATTTAATGTATCTTGAATAGAAGCCTTTTGTTTAAAGAGTTAAACTGAGATTACCTGCTTGGTCACGACACCACGCAGCGGCAGTTCATGCAGTCTTGGCCGTTGTCATCTGGTGGATTCAGCTTCCTCAGCTTGTGCTGTCTGATTTCACGGACTAGTGTGTAAAAAGCATCCTCCACTCCCTACACACCAAACCAGTCCTCGTTAGCATGACCTAGCATAGCGTTTTGTACACAATACTTCAGGGTTGTTCTTACTGAATATCTTTAATTATACATAATTTTCTGACACCAAATACATGCCACTTCAAGAGTTTCTCAGGGGGGTCACAAACTGAACATGGTAACTATGGTTACAGTTAATAAATCAGGTAATTTTCATTTTATTTGCACATGCAAAGTTTATTGACCTGTCTCGTCTTGGCAGAAGTTTCGATATAAGGGATGCCATAGCTGCGAGCCAGTTCCTGGGCTTGCCTGGTATCCACTGTACGTGCTGGGAGGTCACACTTATTACCCACAAGCACCATGGGCACATCATCAGAGTCTTTCACCCTTTTGATCTGTTCCCTGTGAATCCACACATCCAAACAAATCAAGAAAAAGACAAACCAGCAAGACTCAGACCAGCATTTTCCCAGAATCAAACAAGCAGGCGTAAAACTCCCTGACCTGTACTGGTGGATGTCTTCAAAGGATTTGGTGTTGTTGATGGCGAAGACACAGAGGAAGCCCTCTCCAGTCCTCATGTACTGGTCTCTCATGGCGCTGTACTCCTCCTGTCCCGCCGTGTCCAGGATGTCCAGCAAACACGTCTCCCCATCGATCACCACCTGCTTCCTGTACGAGTCCTAGAAGAGACAGAAAGTGGGCAGTGAATATCATGTCATCACTCTTTAATTCAGCCACCACATACTTTAATACATCCCTATAATCTTTTTTTTATTATTATTTTTTATACACCTATGCTTTTTAAACAATGAAAAAATGTCATAATATCTGTAAAATGACAAAACTGAAAAAAACATCTTCAAGAGAAAGTAATGTGTTAAGTCTTACTTCAATAGTAGGGTCATACTCATCAACGAAGTGGTTCTGGATCAGCTGGATGGTGAGAGCACTCTTGCCCACACCACCAGCACCAACCACCACTAATTTGTACTCAGTCATTCTTCCAGCCGTGGTAGTAAATTCTGAAATGATGAAACAAAATAAGGGTGTGACAGTCCAGTAATTGAGATTATTATGCACATTTTTATGGAACAAGTTACTCATACTACATCAGAAAACCATGGTGGAGAACTAAACTGTTATCAGTAATCTAAGATCAACTTTACCAGAAATCAAAGCTTTTACAAGTCCTGATTCCATCGCTAAGAAATATTTACAGAATCTCTGATCCCCCACCCCACCCCTGCCCTCCGATACAAGTGAGGCTCTCGACTTTCCGGCAACCAACTCTCCCTGAGTAGCGCATAGCAACCAAGCACCTAGCCTTTTGTTACCATGACAAATGAGGCAACCTTTTTTTTTGTAGTGACGTACGTGAGACGGAAAAAAAGAAAGCCATCTTGGCAGACAAGCGAAACTCTCCCGCTGTCACTGACAGGGTTTTCCCTGTCAAAACCCTGCTGGTGATTTATTAGTAGCTCATGCGGCTTGATGCACCGCCTGCAGGAAAAGTCTGGTCGACTCTGTGGAAACTACCTGCCTAATTTAACATTAGCCAATGCGCCGGCTGCTGCCCATAATTTTAAGAATTGTATTAGTAGGATTGTACCAACACCACTACTTTTTTGCTAATTAAGTGGTACGCATTTATAACGTATATAAAAACAAATAATTATAACGATATCATTATATACATGTATCATTTACACCAATCAGGTGAGAAAATTTTGCCAGAAAGTGAGTTGCCCCATACCAGTTTAAGGTCACCGTACAAGATACATTTATTCATTTCCCTAGAATTCTAGTAAAATAATGTTGCTTTGAGAACATCATTGTGGTCACATTTGCTGAAGGTGAATTCAGAACCTCCAGTTGTTTTTTATTTGACCAGTGATGTGTAAGTCAGCACGTTTGGTTTCGTAACGTAAAATTGAGAAAAGAGGAGGAAAGGAAGAAATAAAGGCTGTGTATATATGTATATTAATGTATCTATATTTATTTAATTATTCAGGGGCGTTACCCTCCAATAGCATTCAGTCATTATGCAGAAGTGTTCTGAAACTAAATTAGCTTTCCACATTACAACGGCCTGAAGAGGAATTTGTGCAAGTTTACCGTGCAAGGAGAACATCAACGATATACTTGTCATTACTTTGTTTCAGCGATGTAAAAAATGCCATAATTGTTTGCTGTAGCCTATAGCGGTATACGCGCTCCAGGCCGCAAGTCAGGACGCACTGAATGACATCACTCTTATTGATTTCCCTGGTAGGCTATGTAAACAATCATTAGGGTGTGCGGATCTGGAGCACGGTGAACTAGCATGGGCAAGCTGTCGGCTATAAGCTAAGTTTAAAAAGCGTAACGAACCACCAATCATTAGATTATTTATGGATAAATAGAACAGCAGTCAACGTGAATGAAAAAAAAAATATATATATATATATTGTGTTAGCCTCTTATGGGACGTCTAATAGCTGTAACGCGCAAATAAATTATGATTTAAACCACAATGCACGCAGCGAACCAACTAAATATTGCGACCTCGAGCTCAAATGTCCACAGTTCTGCTTAACCTGCAGGTTACTGTATGTTCTGAGAAACTGGACCAAACTATCGGATATAGCAGTCGTATAAAGCAGAGATTTGGTGAATTGTTTCGTTCTAGGCGTGTTAATGGTTGCAGAAGCTTCAGTTTGAAATTAAAACGTAAAGGAACACAATGTCCTGTAGGTGCAGAAGCATGAATAACATTTATCAAAGTGTGAACTCGGCAAGACTACTTACAAAATACGTTGTTGTCTTTCCCTCGAAGACAGATCGTGATGTATAGGTTACCCTGAAGACAAGTCAATAATGTGTCGACAGTTGTCTGCATAGACTTAAAAACCTCAGTCTCGTTGATGCAAACATACCACTGCTGGAATTCAAGATTTTACACGATTGGAAATAATTGGCGTTTCAAACGAGCAATATCTCTTGACAGGCTCCGTCCGCCGCCAAGCCTGTACAACGAACTACCGGTGAGGTTGAATGTAACGCAAACAATGTATTGAGGGGGAAACAGCGCTCTTATAACGGCAGTCCACACCCAAACCCAACAGCTTAGCTGTAGCCCGCCGTCTGGCCCTCGTCGATTACCACATACTTTACAACACAGCCTACGACCAATCCGCATCAATTCGACAGATTTAAATGCGAAAACAATACTTTGTTTTTACTTTATTTAAACGCACCGTCTGAAGGCCGTTAAAACAAAGAGACGAGTAAGTTACGATAGGCTAGTCTGAACACGGTTTTATCTGAAACCATATCAATGGGGTTTTTTTTTTGCCCCCTGTCCAGTAAATGTATTTTCATCGCAGGCAGACAAGCAGATCCAATAACTCCTGGGCTCCACTTACAGAGGTTGATAGACCAGCTTGTGTACAAAGGTTTAAACAGTATTATTTGGGTAATAGACTCAAAAAATTTAATTATTATAAATAAAGAATGAAAATAAATCCAATATTGTTCCCAGGACTATGTGTGATGCAAATAATTTCTGTATTTTTTCCTTATAGACAGTCATAGGCTGCATGTAAATATTTCATATTTGTATGTGTTTGTGGTTGTGTGTGTGTGTGTGCGTGTGTGAGTGTTTGTGGTTCATGTCAGAGAGCATGAGGGTAGGTAGGAGGTGTACTTGAATTAAGTACTTCACATTTCATATTCAACATTTCTCCACATTTACCCAACTGTAAGTTATGTGTCCTTCCAGTAGAGTGCAGCACACTCCAGGTTTTCCTGATACAGGCTGACTGGGGGGAGGTGGCTATAGCCAGCCAAGGCCATTGAGTCAACATGTAGTATAACTCTCCCTGTTGCACTGCCCTGTAGGTGAATGGAAGTTTCACACCTCCAGCCACAGAATCTGAGAAATCTTTTAGTGGCTTTAGGCACCATGCCCTTTAGTCCAGCATATGTCAGCAAGTGCTTGTAAATACAGAGATACTCCGATTACTGTGATACAAAAACGCTCTTGGTGATAACACACATTTTCCCACTCATCTATGATAAGTACAGTGGGCCGCAATGGTTACTGGCAGAAAATCAGTTATACTGCCATTCTCTGAGTCAATAATCCTCACTCCACATGTCTCCCTTTCTTCTGAAAGGCAGCCTGCATGTCACATGGTCCTTTGTGTGTCCACCATTTGAGATTCCCATTGGTTGATCTGCTTGAAAAAGCATCCGTATCCAAGGCAACGGAGAGAGTAGCAGCTCCTCTTCACTTGTCTGCTGAGGCCTTGGCTAAGTCACATTGATCCATTTTTTACACTCTGCCTGTCCTTCTGTCTTTCATGTTGTCTTCTCCGTTGTTTGCCCCCGTGGACATCAGGTTGTAGAGGAGGTGAGTTCATTGCTGAGGCTTCTTCTAACACCTTTGTTTTTGCTCAAGGACACATTTTCTTTTGCAGTAACTGTTCCTTGGTGCTTTTCACACAAGAAGCGATTTTTTTGTACGTGATTTTCTGTAATTATCACAGTACTGCATGTTAATACACGTTGTCTAGTCTTATCCCTTGTACATAGTTTCTTGCTTTTTGTTGTAAGTAGAAGGATCATGTTCTTCTTTTATGCACTAAATTGTCAACATTCATGGGGCAAATTGGGCTTGTGACCAGCTCAAACCATGACCATCAGAAAGGCTTGACTTATTTATTACACTGACTCACCCTTACAGACACATGTGCTGTGTTTGTTCAGTTTATTTAGAAGCTTCTTCAAATGCTAAATGCAAACACACTTTACTGTAAAGCACCATGGAGTGTAACAAAGTGTAAGATGTTCCATTGTAGATATCAGTAGCAGAAAGTCTGGTAATATGCCTTCTTGCTGTTCTGGAGATCGGGAGCAAACAGTCTGTTATCTCAAAAGGTGGACTGTGTTGATAGGGAAGACATGGCCCGGTTGAAGCGTAGGACTATTTACAGGGTGCGTTTCTGTCATGGTTCCTGACACGTCATGGTTTTATAGAATAGGCTATTTTGTTTGTAGCGAAAAATGAGACAAAGGCCAGGGTGGTGGTGTCCACAGCTGCAAGCATGTACGCTTCTTAATGTTAACAAGTGGCACATCTCTTATGGTACTTTTTGCATTTATCTCTAAGATAATTAATGAATCGCTCTTTGGACATATTTCCTGTGGTGCACCTGATCTGAGGACTTTAGCTTTGTATTGGTTACTGCTTCATTTCCTTTTTCAGACTGTGTGGGTGGTATTTGCATCTGTTTAATTCACATACATGTCCTTTTTATAGCATTTGGTCAAGACTTTGCTTTGTGCCCATTAGCTTTTATCTTTAATTATGTGTAAGGTGCTTGTATTTATTAAAGAATGCATGCAAGTGCACATGTGATTTTGCATGTAATCGACTGTAATAAATTGCAAATAAATTTCCAAGTTTGCATGGTATGAAAACATGATATGAAAAATGGTATTTGCAAGACATGAAAAAGGAACTATACATCTATTCAATATATCAAGAGAGGAAGTTTAAAAAGTTCACACAGTGTGTGTAATAGGTCTTACCATTAGTGTTTTTGCTTTTTGTGTTTTTGACGCAGTTCAAACAATATATATTGTTTGTTTTACTTCCAGTGCTAACACAGGGAAAGAGACACAGACAGAGAGATCCGATAGGGAGTGATTTTTGTAGCTATCACCTGTGAAAGGGGGAGGAGCATTGGAAGACTACTGTATGTGCCAGCATAGCATAGTAGTGAGAAGTAGAGAGAGAGAAAGAGAGAGAGACACTTTCAGAAACTCAGGCATTTACGAGTGCGCCATTGATAGTTGGATCGTCTGACCACCTGTTGGACCTTATTGACACCCACTGGATTTAGTTTTTTTCTCTTTTTAATTATTTTAAAAGAAGCTAGTACTGTTTTCTGTGGATTGGCCCAGCAAGATGAGTGGAAAGCTTTATACACGGGAGAGAGGTTTCAGCTCGAAGGTAAATATAGCCTCCTGGTACAGAGTAGCAGGTTTGTCGGGTTCTTCCACAGGGTCTGTCAAGTTTAGCAGATTTTCCAGTGGGGTTCATGTCTGCTCTAGCCTTTTTGCTGTAGACAAAGAAAATGAATGTTTGTAATGAAATGATAGTGTTATATACTGGGTCAGGTTAATGACAAAAAAACAAAGTGTTCTGGTTGTATGTTAATTCATTATTAGGGTTTGCAGTGTTAACAATAATGGTATAACTCAAATAAATGAATGTTAACATTGGTTCAGTTTAATCTGGTTTATTTTAAGATTTGTTTGACATTGTTTATCCCACCAAAAACTACAAACAAATCTCCTTAAACCATTGATCACTTGGTCATTGCAGGCCATAACTTGTATGCTTTTGACCTATTGTAATATTCTTCAGGTTTATAACTAATACTTCTTTTAGATCTTTGGTTTACATTGCTTGATTATGGTTATAAATAAATGAAGGCAGCATAGGCAGGTTATGTGCCTTTCCCAGATAGATGAACAGTCAGGTTTCAAATGTCTAGTTCCATTACAAATTTTTCCATAGCATTTATAGTTCTAATAGTTAGCTATTCGTTAAGCGTAAAATTAATTAACGGGTCAAACATGATTTTCAAAACATTTTAGAAATGCATCATTATTATCAGTCTTGTGATACCTTTGTTTACCAACTGGGTTGGTATAATGGTGGTTAGTTAGAGGTGTTTTGTGTTTGTGTGTTCTTACAACTTTCACTCCCCAACATGAATAATCTCTTTGTACATTTCTTACAAACACTAAGCCCGATAAGCTCAACATTCGTGTGTAATGGTCACAAGTGTAACAAAATCAAGTCTACTGTCCAACACTGCATATCTTGCACAGCAGTCTGATGGTATTTCACAGAGAAGAGGCGTCTCTGTATGTCATTTTATTTATCCTCGATTACAGTGATGAGCTGTTCCTTCCTGATCTAAATGAATAGATTTTTGGTGTGTATTCACATGTATCAAGACCCCAGGATCTGGGGGAACCCATGGGAAACCTGAGAAACAATGGTGGGAATGTCTCTGCTCATCAGTTTCAACACTTGATACACCACATTGTCACAAAGAAATGACTGGGACCTATATGGACTTTTATTCACTGAGACAGTAAGGTTAGATAGCTGAGCTATTATTTTAGACATTTTATATCAGTAAATTTACTCAACTGGCCATTTTAAACTCTGGTCCGTCAAGACCAGTGTTAGGTGCCTCTGATGGAAACATGTTTGGATACGCAAGTGAAATTATCCAGCCACATCTATTCCCATTCATAAATTTCCTGTGTCTGCCTTCCACCTTTAAAGCTTTAAACATAACAGTACTCCCTACTGTAATGAAGCGGAAAGAAGGATTTCTTCACAGTTATATTATGAATCTAATATGTACTGAGAAACCTGGATTAGGCTGATGAACAGATTATTTGCAAAGAGCACCTGTTTCTCTCTAAGATAATTGAATTGTTTTAGCATTGCTTTGCCATGGAAGAATAAACGTTTCGAATTAAACTCACTGTGCTTCAGGCATTTGTCTGAAAAGGTACCTGTTTGGCCAGTTAATATACATGCTATCCCAGGATATAGACCACATTAACTTTACAATCAAAAAACAGGGATACAAAACTAAAGTTTGACTGCAGCTAAAAGCAGAAGGAAGTTTTATTATCAAAATGGGACTTTGGGCTCTTTGGACAGGAAGATGTAGGCGGATCCACCTGAATTGCTGCATGCCACAGGCATCATGATCGTCTTGCAGTCATTGTTTACTTCCGTGCTTTAGTGAGCTCATGTGAGCAGGAGGAACTCAACACTCCTCCCTTTGAACACAAAGAGGAAAGCTTCGATATGCTGTGGGACTTAATCAGGCTAGTTTCACCCCCTTTAACCAGACATGTGAAACTTAATGCCTGTGTGAGAAACCTCGGGACCTGGTTCTTCATGGTTTATGTGCTCTAAGAATTCAGACTGTTTGAACTCTTTATTTTTTTTCCACAGTATCATATGTGATTATTATCCGAGAAGGATAAGGTGCTAAGAACACTCCTTTCAGCTTTTTGCTTGGAATTTGTCAGAAATTTTAGCTGCTAAGCAGCAGCTGTTGAATATTCATCTACACACACTTTTGTCCAGAGAGCTCAGTAGCTCATTAGACGCGTCATCATGCGGGACAAAGGCCCTGAAAGCTGGCCTCTTGTTTGCCCTTTATTTCTTAGTGTTTATGTTGTCGCGTTTCCTCCTTGGGACTGATCAAATTTCCATGTGGATAGGGAAACATGGGAAAATAGGAGTGTATATTATCCCAAGAAGTGTCTCTAGTTACACCATACAGTAGCACTTGAAAAACACACACACACACACACACACACAAACACACACTTAATGAATTAAAGAATAAATGTTTTAACTATTCATTTGGAACCACACAAATACATACAAACACACACACACACACATACACACACACACCATGTTCAGGTTTTATTGAACTCCTGATGAATAGAGGGTGCCTAAAACTTTGATGTCCTCAGTCATGATAGTGCTCTTAGATGAAGAGTCTAAAATTTCAAGCATGGTATATATCCAGTTTGGTTCCTTCTTCATGCTCCAAGCTACCTGTCCACCAGTGACACGTCTGAGTGGGTAGAAGAGGTGCTGGGAGAACAGATGCCTCTTTTGTGAGCGACATTCACAACAATCTAATCTGCGGCAGGTTTGCTGAGTCAGGCAATGGGTGTATAATTACACACAGATCCCAGGAACTGCATACTAACAAAGATTTTACTGGATCATTTAGTGTCTGTTGAACAAAGTCATTGGTTGGCTAGGGTGGGCAAGTTTGCTGTTGCCTTGTTCAAAGATGCCAAGCAATACAAATTATGCAACACTTAAAATGGTTGAAGTACTGTACTTTTCTGGTTAATATTACATAGGAATGTCAACAATGGTTTTCCCTATTAAAAATAACATTTGCACTTAAATAGAGGCAAGATTTTATACTAAAACAATAAAACTAAATGTGACAAATAGGGACAATCAGTAAACAAAGTTAACCAAACAGACAAGTGGTTTATTTCAATTAGACTTTTACGCTAAACAGTAGGGGGAAAGGTAAAACAAAAGTCCTTGTTTTTTAAGTTCTCACATTATTTCATTAATGACAACCTTTAAAGTGAAGTCCTGAAGATACATACTAATGCCGTACAAGTTTTTCTTTGTGCATAAAGAAAGTAAACAGTGAGTCACTGTTTTGTTACTACCAGCTTAGTTAAGCAACATTTAGCTATTCAGCAAGCAATCTTGGTATTTTTATGGTTAATGATCTAGATTCCTAGCTAAGGTGGTAAATGTTCAGCTGGCAGGATGCAATGCTGTCTGTAAATAAATTAAATAAATAAACTCTTTGTAAACAGATGTTTAAAAAAGAAGTTGAAACAGAACTTTGCAGTTGAAAGTTGAAATCAGATTTATTTGAGGAACTGAGAGGTGCACGGCTGGCTGGCTGGCTGGCTTTTTTCCTTCCGCAGAGCACAGTGTGTGTTTGATTTGAGTAAGCGCTTAGATCCAGGGCGTACAGGAATGTGAGCACTGGTTAATGATTGCCTTAGGCATGTGCTGTGAAAGGCTGGTAGAAACTAGTGCCACCTCCACACTTCACTCCCCACACACACTGGTCTTTGCTCTCATAAGGAGCTAATGGGAATGGCTGGCCAGTTCAAGCCTTGCTCAATGGTGCAAGTTTCCACCCGCACACTTGCAAGTGTTGTCTTGAGGAGCCGCTCTACCATAAAACATGAATGGGGAAGTCTGAAGTTAAGGGCAGGAAAGGACTGGTCCCTGATCAGTGCTTGCAGAGCAGCTTGCCATAACAGCACTTTGATTTCATGCTATATTTTCATTATGTGGAGTTCAAAGACTAGAGTGAATCACCCAGGAATGAAAATAAATTCCAGTAACCCGACTGCTAAACATTTCTCAGAAACCATTCACAGGTAGCCACTGCAGAGAGTAATTTGTAGCATGTATAGCGTTTTGTGTGCACAGGGTTACACACCAAGTTGAAGTAATCTCTGCATACCAATACAGAACTAACAGGATCAATCAGTACATTGTGGATTCTTTTTTTTGCCTTGACATCATAGCTCATCGGTGTTGCATGAGTCCTGGTTTCGTTCATTACCTTAAACTTGCAGCGCAGCATTCCTCGGTAGATCATGCTGGAATGTGTGTGGAGGCAATGTACCTCTGCCATAGGTCATTGTTTCCAGGATTTCAGATTCCCATGTATTTGCTGTGCTATTACCATCATGTGCAGTACCAGTCAAAAGTTTGGACACACCTGACTGAATGTATGTTTTTAATAGTAACAAAGACATTTTATTTGATGGATTATGCTTACATTTGATTCTAAGACAAATATAAATTAGTTGTAGATGCACCTTCAGCAAAAGGTTTTCTTCTGATCCTTAGTCCCTCACCCTTCAAGTGCTCTGCACATATGAGAATTTCTTCAAGACTGATGTAGAAACATCATAGGTGGCTCCTCATACAGCTGGAGAACATCACTAGTGTGGAGCTGAGGAGGACAGTAAAGGGTGGCTGCTTTGAAGGATCTAAAATCTAAGATAAACAAACATTGACTATCACAGCGTAATCACATATGTGTTACTTCACTGGTTTTATATGTTTCTGTTTTTTTTATTGTAGAAAATTCTAAAAATAAGCAATGAGTAGCTGTGTCCAAACTTTTGACTGGTACTGTATGTCACTTCTGCATTTTCAAACATTTACACACTCAAAGAGAACTGACCTACTTTTTTTAGGACATAAAATGGGATTAGCTCAGTAAGATAAATTAACCGGAGAAATGAAACATCTAATTATTTTATAAATATTATGAACTACATTGTTACTGTGACGTCTTCTAACTTTCCCAAATTTTTTATTTTAATAATTTTAAAGAAAACAATACTACAAAAATTACAATACATTTCAAATATGTAGTCTTGACCAGTCCTTCATGTGTTTTGTGATGTGCTTAACAGACAGAACTTTCTTATGGTGAAAAGAGAATATCCCGCAATGTCAGAATTGCTTTCAAATCATTTCCGATTACAGACTGTTCTGATAGAAAGTTACAGAAAGATTCTGTCAACCCCTGGACTTGAGTATGTTTTTCCATTATCAATGTGTACTTTTTCTGCATGTGTCTTCAGTGAAATTCAGACATGTTCGAACTGACTATTCCCTTGTGTTTTACTGAAATCAAGTGTTCCCTCTCACTTACAGGGCACTGTAAAGGGGGCCATGTGAGAGCAGCTGCTAAGTGAAGCTTGTGAAGAGAGATGGAGCTAAAGGTGTGGGTGGATGGAGTACAGCGAGTGGTCTGTGGCTTATCTGAGGAGACATCCTGTCAGGATGTAGTCATTGCCCTGGCCCAGGCAATAGGTATGTATTAACAGTTCTGCCAGCAAAAACCTAATGACACTGGCCTCTTTTGATCCACCAATATTTGTTACATAAAGTGTATTTATCATAGATTAAAAGTATAATAAAAAATATTAAAAATAGTAAGTACATGATCCTATTGTTTTTCTCTAGGGCAAACAGGCCGCTACGTCCTAATCCAGAAGCTAAGGGACACAGAGCGACAGCTTGTAGCTAATGAGCGGCCGCTGGAATCACTGGCCAAACTGGGACAGCTGAGCAGTGAGGTGCAGTTCATTCTACGCCGCACTGGCCCCACCAGTAGCGAGGGCTCCGACCTGGACCAACTGCCTGCAATGCCCAAGCTCCAAGAGCCTGAGGCCCCAAAAAGGAGAGAGCCCAAGAAGGCCCTCAGCTTCAACCTGGGCCCCACTACCTCAATACAGACAAACACTAAACAGCTTAAAAAGGTGCCTAAAGATGCTTCAGACCCGCAAGCACCCTCTGCTCTGTCCTCGTCCCACGCTCAAGTCAGCCAGTCCAAAGAGGATATCTTCCGACAGGTCCTTCAGCAGCAGGGGAAGCTGCAGGCCCTCCAGGCCCATCTGGAAGCACTGGAGCAGCAGGTGCAGGTTTTGGAGCAGTCCCAGCTTTCTGGCCTGTTCCCTGACCCAGAGGAGGAAATGACCTACCTGGGAGAGGCATATAGGTGTTATGAGGCTGAACTGGCCCATGGCGAGTACTGGGAGTCGAAGTTCAACACTGAGGTGCACAGGGAACAGTGCATGCTGAGACAGCTCAGGGAGTTCCACACAGCCCTGGATGAGCACAACCGCAGGATCCACAGGGCAGGGAGCCAGACTGAGAGACTTGAGCAAGATCTCCAGCTCCAAGAGGAGAGCAGGAAGAATGGTATGCGTTATACGCAGGCGAGCGTGGAGGAGTCCCTGGAGCAAGTGAAGGGACAGCTCGACGTTGCACAGCGTCAAGGATCTGAGCTGGGCTTTTCCCTTGTGGAGACAGAAAAAGCCCTCAAGATGGCAGGAGACCTGCTGCAGGTATACAACCATATGCTCTTACTCTTAGAACTATTCATGTGTAAAGTGAGACTTTTAAAGGCAGGCGGTAATATTCCAGCATTTAGCTCAATGATACTGATTTCAAACTTAGTTCTATACATCAAGTTCCTACTTCTTACCTCTTCTCTTCTCTTTTGCATTTGTACCTCTTTCTTTATTGTGATGAACCCAACTTAGCCGGAGATGTTAGACTTCACAAACGAATATAGGTTCACTGAATTCATCAGTATTTGTGTCCGAGTGTGGAATACAACATTGCAGAGCAGGACAATGTGCAATTTCCGGCTCAGTCCTTGCATCAATATCTCAGTATCTTGGACTGGCAGGCTCTGGATTTAAATGTGCTTTTAATGACCATTTGTGATGTGGTCAAACAAAATGCTTAAAGCCATTAACGGCATGCATCTCCCAACAGGCTGCCATAAGCTGAATCTTTCCTACCAAAAGCTTTGGACCAGTTTACTAGACTTAGATGAATGACAGGTTAAAATAAGGTCAATACTGGCACTGTAATTTAGTAGTTTAGTCCATGTCTATGAAACCATTGAGATTCAAAGTGAAAAGTGTTAAATTAGTGTCTTACTAACTAATTGTCTAACTAATTAGGGCTCACTAACTCTCTTTCTTTCTTACGTCTAAGGGAACACAGTTTCTTAATAGTTCTCTATGTAATGCATAGAAATATAGGCCTGAGTTAAGCATGCTTCTTTATCTTTACAGTAACGAAGGATTACTGTAAAATGGACTGAAGTACAGTGGTTTTTAGTAAACTATTTTGCTGCATTTACCAATTTTATTCAGATATTTTTCATGAGGACAACTGATCAGGCTCATCACCACAGTTTCTTAGAAGCCATTTAAACTAAAACACACTTCCATTTCAATTCTGCCCTTGTTTTGTTAATATCTATGCGTCACTGTGTAACTCAACAATGAGGTATGCTTAGATAAACATCACGGGGTAAGTTTACCCTGACTAATATCACTACTGGACTGTGAACATGTTAAACATCTATTACATCACAATTTTTCCACCTTAACGGTGGCAGTAAAGCTACAAACTATTAAACTTTAATATTCGAGCTCATGAAGCTTAAAACCACCAACCAAAAAAGCAACAAATGAAAACAGATTTGACAGAATATAAAATCAAGAATTTATAAGTGATTGTTTTAGTGGTTCAGGTCAAATGTTTACTTTTTGTTTTTGCTGGTTCCTTGTGGATGCTTTGCTAACAAACACTTGGATAAGAAGTCAGATTGCAAAAAGGAAGTGCAAGTATTCTAGAGAATCATGTGATAACAGAAACGTTTCAAGGTGTGTGAACCAAACATATACTCACTCAGTTTTACAGCATAGAAAGTAGACATAATCTTATGATTACAAATTCATCAGAACCTGCTGGTGGAATTGCTTATGCCCACCACATCTCTATTATCTAAATAATGCCTGTGGTGTTGGTTGTGAGGTTAGGCCTTAATTTACATCAAACATGACAAGCAATCTTTATTTATTCTTAATGACATACTTGCTGCTATTATCTTGTGAATCATCTTTGCTTTTTGTAGGCTAAGAACAAAGAGGAGGATGAGCTGAATAAGGAACTTCGCCAGTGTAACCTACAACAGTTCATTCAGCAGACAGGAGTCCCCCCAAACCATCCCAGCGTCCAATCAGATGACTCAGATCACCTCATGCCTGACGGACAAAGCGATGAAGGTAATGGAAATAAATTTTCTTTCATGGCTGATCCAAAATTACTTGTGTTTAAAAGATAGAAAAGGCACAAAAACTTAAAAAAAATCTAAAAATTCATATGAGTCTTTTGCAGCATGTGATTGTATTGTACTCTATTATTTTATCTGCTGTAGTGTGACCCCATGTGAGCTTGACAATGTAAACACTGTCGCCTTTGAGACAAAGTTGACGCAGCTTATCTCCTACATGCTCAAGCCAAACCTTTGGGTTAAGAATTATATATATATATATATATATATACAATTTGTTCTTGAGGATGTATCCATAAGTACCCTACATCCCCCGCTCTCTTTAAACAGACTCAAATCACTCAGTGTTGGAATTCAACCCTCGCACCACTGCAAAGCAGATCCTGGGAAACCCTCGCAGCCTACAAAACCCACTGGTCTCCAGCCTCCATCCAGAGGGTGTGTATGTGTGAAACCAGCCAGTATCAGACTGTACTCTGGCGCCCCCTAGCACCCTGCCTGTAGCGCCCTTCCAAGCCTTGCTCTTCCTGCTTCCCAGGTTACGCCCTCTCTTCACTGTGCTTCTCTTGGCTGTTCCCTTCTTCTCTGTTGCATCGTCAGGTGTGTGTGCTCCTTTGGGGGTTTGCAGGTTATAAAACAGCATTAATCTGACTGGGAAATGAATAAAAACAATCTTTCATCAGTCTTACATAATTATTCTTTTTATTCCAACTACTGGGTCCATTCAACTACTGCTATTTTTTTCCAGTCTTGTTTTTTTAGTACAACTCTCTCATGTGTTGTAAAGGCATAAACAATTTAAGGTATTTAGGAAAACGAAACTTCAGATCCTATTTTTTAGTGAACTGAGACATTATGATGGTTTTCATCTTTTGTTGCGTTGGAAAGCTCAATCCATTTTTGTGTCTTGCAGTCTTGTCATCAAGAGGAGTGTCATGGAGATAAAGCTAGGACTGCAAACCTGGGGATCTATTCACTGTTCACTTTATATCCTGTACACAGTTTTGTTCTCTAATTCAGGATGTATTTTCTTTTGCACCATTTTATGAAAAACGTTTGTGAAAATGCCATGTGTAAGCATAAATACATATATGTAAATATGATCTTTTTAATTATAAAACAGATTAAGCTAAATGTTGAATGTATTTTATAAACTTGTTTTCTTTCATGACATCTAAATACATCTGTTAATGACATGCGTAAGAGTAAAGAGTAAAACATGCATACACGTCTTTTTTTAAATAACCCCAAGCCCACTGTTATATGAAACTGCATGTTTATGATTTGCAGAGAATTTAAGAGCAGCTACATGGTAATGTGACTCATGCTACTATACATGGAGGACTTAGCCTATACTGTAAGCAAAGAATATACACATACAGTACCAGTCAAAAGTGTGGACACACCTGACTGAATGTATGTTTTTAGTAGTGGCAAAGACATTTTAATCTGATGGATTATGCTTAAATTTGTTTCTAAGACAAATATAAACTGGTAAAGGTGTTAGCCTACATATAAACTGATTTTCAAAAGACACGTGCACAAACAATCAGTTGTAGAGATTCTCTGAGAACCTTAGTCCCTCACCCTTCAAGTGCTCTGCACATATGAGAATTTCTTCAGGACTGATGGAGAAGCATCATAGGCGGCTCCTCATACAGCTGGAGAACATCACTAGTGTGGAGCTGAGGAGGACAGTAAAGGGTGGCTACTTTGAAGGATCTAAAATCTAAGATAAACAATTATTGATTATCACAGCATTGGTTTGATATGTTTCTATTTATTTATTGCTGAAAATACTAAAAATAAGCAATGATGTGTGTCCGTTGTTGTTCTCCACAACTCTCTGCCATTCCTCCTATTTGGACTTCTTGATGCCTTGCATATGTTCTAGTATATTCCTGCCACTAGGTTGAGTCTGTATGTGTCCCTGCCAGCTTCATGCATTATGCTGCTAGGTGCTGGACCGTCTCAGAGACTTCTTTGTACAGTCTGTATCTTGGGTACGAACAATAAGATCAAAGCCATGAACATGTATGTCCTGCCAGTTTCGGAGATGTGCCAGTTTGGCTCAGGCAGTTCAGGTTACCTGCACTTTTCATAACTTTCATTCATTCTTGCAAATGTTCAGTGTTTGACTATGGACTTCACTGTGTTTGGAAAGGAGAAGTATTTATTTATCTTATTTATTTTTTTCATAATTGTGTTCAGTAACTGCAGCTTTTATTACCATTTTTTTTATTATTTACAGCTTGTGTTCCATATATTGTGAGGATATTTCTGACCTTGACATTGGTAGCCTTCAGTTCTTCTCTTGGCCAGTATAATTGGCAGAACGTACATGTTTATAGCTTTGATCTTATTCTTTCCATTCAACTGACTCTTGAGGACCTGCCTTACCCTGAGGAGGAACTTGGATTTTGTTGTCTTGGTCATTTCTTCTTCATGGTTCCTGTGTGGTTGGAGAATCCCAGACATTTGTACCTCTCATCCATGTTTGTTGTATTTCCTTGAGTAAGTTCAGTTCCCTCTATATCCTAATCACTTTCCCTCTTTTTACTGTCAGACAACCACACTTCCCCATTCTGAATTACATTCCAATTACCTTCCTGTATATCCTAGTCGGGTGGCTTCATACAGGTTGATGTCATCCACATACTGGAGGTGGCAGATGGACGTTCCACTTCTGAATCTGTACCAATACCTGCTGATACTGATGATTTGACTAAAAGGATTTATAATGCTTGCCATATACCACACTTTATGGTCTTCAGGTTGGTGTCTAGTGTTGTACATCAAGTTTATATAAAATATATATATATATATATAGCAGTAAAAATAACAGCGACGACAATAATAATCATGTAATAATATTAATTTAATAATAATTCTGTTTGCTAATGTTTCACAATAATTAATAGCTTTATATACTTCTCTAAGAAAAACTGAAAACGTAGGTTTTGTGTTAGCTTGACTTATAACATATTTCTGCATTTCCACGCTTTGATCACAACCGATGAAGCCAAACAGAACATGTTTATACAGCAAAAACAAATGTTAGAACTGGTCTTCACTAGAATAAACTTGAGGATTGCTTGATATATGTTGGTACTGCGACAGTGGAAGGACAGAACGGGACACTTTCTGGCAGCT
>JAOXYF010000020.1:6288921-6310299 GCA_028565775.1 Sternarchorhynchus goeldii | reverse complement strand
GAATAAACTTGAGGATTGCTTGATATATGTTGGTACTGCGACAGTGGAAGGACAGAACGGGACACTTTCTGGCAGCTACAGGCAAAGCCATTTTGCTACGCATGTGGCTAAACAGCCCTCCCCACAGCAATAGTTTCCAATAGTTTAATTTGAAGATTAATTAATTCTCTTCTGAACTAGGGAACACAATCGCTTTACATTAAAAAAAAAAGTTACTACAAACTGTTGTATGGCAGTCATGTTCTTCGTCCTATGCGTCCGTCAGTCTCTTAATACAATACATATGCTTGGCTAAAACACTAGGCTACAAAATAGTTTCCGAATGACTGTGTTTACTGTAATTTAGCAATGCTAGATAGCTATCAATGTCAGCTAAAAATCAAATGTGAATTCCTTTTGTTTCTGTCTGCAGTAACTTTTGCTCGTTTATCAAGATCTAGCTGCATTAAGGCGTAAATTAACCCTTTGGTGGTTGGATAGGTCAACTAGCTAGTTAGCAATGGGTTAACGATAAACTGCTCTTTAACTTTTAATAGACACCCTTTTAGAAACCTTTCTATCCTTTTTGGGGGGGAGGCAGAGACTTCCAAGTGTGCTACGATGCGTCTCTTACAGAGAAAATAAATGAACTGCGCTATTGGAGTATAATCAGTTAACAATGGAGGCTTTCATGTATATTACTTTACCAGGCATGGGACTATAGATAATCTTAATCTTAAAGATGATGGACAGTGCTGGCCTCATTTGCTTGAACGCCTTTACTGTTTGTATCACTGAATGGGCAAAGGTGAGCGAATTGTAAAGCCCAATAATAAAAGTTGTAATCCAATTAGGAACCAGGAAGTCATTTATGTTCATTTGAATGTAGCGCCAGTTCATGTCTGAGGTGTATTTTATATAAATTGACTTTGAATGTGATGCGATAGTTTTACTGGACTGGTTGGATCTAACACTATCATCGTTGAAGCAATACAGTTTGTTCACAACTTTGACAACTGACAATATAATGTTTTAAGGAAATCTTGTTTAAGAAAACATTTGTCATGTTGTTTGCATTCCAAAAATGCGCTTAGTAGACAGACTCTCAAATGTGATGGTACATGGGAACGAACAAACATGGAGTGGCATTACAATAGTAATACGCTGGTATTTTATGGACTAATTGCCTTTCTGCCCTTCACTTAAGTGAACCAACAATGTGGTCATAGACAGTGTTTAAGGTGGTAACGTCCTGTGGATTGAGCCACCTGAGAAGCCAGAGATGTGCCAGTTTGGATTAGGGCGAAAAGGAAGGTGTTTGAGAAAACAAACAAAAAAATTTGCAGTGTTAAAGCACAAAGTAGGTGCTTTAAAAAAACTAATGACCAGCCATTTCTAATTATTTAATTAATATTTCTAATTAGCCTTGTTACACAGAATCTAATAGACGTTATAAAAAAGGTTTTATACTGGTTTTCATTCCAGTGAGCCCTGCGTTTTGGTTTTAGCCAAGAATCTTCATGTTAGTGTATCACATGCACTTGAATTGGATGTGTGTATGTGTATTTGTGACACTCAGTTCTCCTTCACAGAAAGAATACTGCTCTTGGAATTTGAACACCTCTGAATTAATGTTATGATTTAAACATCTTCTGTTTTGAGCATAAACCTTACATCTTATAACTTCAGAAGCATCTTGCTGATGAAGCATCACAGCCTGAAACATCCTGCTTCTCTGGAAATTGTGTTTGTGTTTGTATTCAATGCAGTTGCTTATAATGGCCACATGATGGAAGCACTCTGCATAAAGTCTATTTACCGTTCACACTCTTAGACTTAAATTATTATTATTTATTCCAGTAGTAAAATATATATTCTGCTAAGAGATCATGGTTTACACTGACAACCACTTCACTGAGATCAAAGCAAGGCAAGCAACAGTTGGGTTTTTGTTTCACATTCTGTCTTACGTATGCGCTGAAGGACTAATACGAGAAAATCCAGGCTTGGAAATAACATCTCATCTAGATGGATCTGTTGGTATTTTTTGTTGTTTTAGTGAAACCCCCATCAAACATTTCTTGAATGTTATCTCGCATGTTATCAAGGGGATGACAATGCTTGTACCAGGACATCTACAGGCTGTAAAAGTGCATGGCTGCTCAGACTACTTTGAGTGGAGAGACTCAGGATATGATATGAAAAGCTTTAATGTACTGTACATAGGTGAGTTTGTATATTGCCGTTTTAGGGCACTAAAAATGCTGAGCTTCATGGGAAACATGAATTCATAATTCTATAAACTTATATATATATAAGTAACTGTTGCAATGGATACACACAAAAATGAAAGTGCTGGTTGCCTCTAGGTATTATTAATTATTAATGCAGTGGTTTTGCAAATTATCAGAAAAATACAGAACATGTACTTTTTAAAACTTTCCCAACAGTTACACTGGTCTGAATGACTGACATCTGGGAAGTACAATGGCAAACTCTGTGTCCAAACAAACCTGCACTGTATGTTCCTGATATATATGTAAAACAAAAACTTTTATAAAGAGTTTTCTAACTCCTGTGACAGGAACATTTTTATGAATGAAAGTAGTAAGAATTGGACTAAACCAAACATAATGTGACTTTAGCCATTCAATTAAATTAGTAGTGAATATTATGTTTATAACAAATAATCCCTATTAATCTGTAGTTGGATTTAGCTGGAGGGAAAAACTTTAACAATGAAAATTGAAAATTTCACCACTACTACTTCATTGAGCAAGAAATTATTTCTGCCACTAGAGGGTGCTTTTGGTTAAATTTATCAGTGAGAAATCCTTGGGAAGTATTTGCTTTTGCTGTACTTTTGAGTCTTTCTGCCAATATTTATTTAATATAGAGAAATGAAATGTCATACAGAGATACATTTGATTAGCTACTACTTTCATTTTTTTGTGTGGTAAGCATAAATAGCACGACCTCTTAAATACTTTTAACACGATGGTTTTAGTTTCAGAGAAGTTGCCTGTTGTATTGAACCCCTGCAGAAACAGCTGACTGTTTTACTCCAGCATTTAAGTAAAGGTGTCAGCAATCCCCTTCTGTGTTAAGATTTAGTTTAACAAAACTGGACAAATGGGGTCTAAGCATCGGGGACCCTTTTGTTCCGTAGAAATTTAACTCTTTGGAAGAAAAAAAGCCTTAGTGATCAAAACTGAATAACTGAAATTCATCAAAATGACAGGTCACATTAAGTACTACTTATAAGGCAGTATCTTTCAGTGAGCTTTAGCTGTCTACTAAGCTACGGAGAGAGGACCACAGCCAAATGTAAATTTGGCCGGCTCATGCGCGTGGCGCAGTGTAGGCGCAGAATGGTTTCTTTCAAATCCTCAAAGCCACGCGCCCGACTCGTGAAGGCAGAGCCAAGGAATCATTCAGTGGGGCGGGGTCTTCTCAGGGAGCGTGCAACTCCGAAGGGGGTGGGGATGTGGTGCGCTTGTTGAAAAGGACCGCGTGTCACCCATCACTTTCAAATCGGTTGTTGAACAGGTGCCACCTACATCTAACAAATTCCTCTTGCGTTCCGGTCTGTGAGCCACGCGAAAGGCACGAGAGTGGTGCACTGCCATTACTATTGGTCTTTTGTTGTGCCCAACTTCGGCGTTTACTTTTTTTGTTACCTCGGTTATATTTGATGTATTTTACGGAAATGGAGACCACCGTCATCACGGCAACACATTTCAGTCACGGTCCGTATCGCCTTCAACTGTCAGACAGCTTTGTGCCTCAGAAGCCCAAAGGACGCAGCTCCCCGCATACAGATCCGAAGGACACCAAGTCCAGAGTGCTGAAAAGACAGCGCTCTACGAGCCCGGAGCGCCTGAGGTGCAAGCGCAGACTGACTTTCAACGGCCTTGGATATTGTATCCCTCAGCAGCAGCCGGTTGCTGTGGCAAGGCGTAACGAACGGGAAAGGAACAGAGTAAAACAAGT
This sequence comes from Sternarchorhynchus goeldii, assembly GCA_028565775.1. Lineage (NCBI taxonomy): Eukaryota > Metazoa > Chordata > Actinopteri > Gymnotiformes > Apteronotidae > Sternarchorhynchus > Sternarchorhynchus goeldii. The sequence goes on along the minus strand of JAOXYF010000020.1, from coordinate 6,306,327 downwards.
GAACATGGGCTTCCAGACGCTTCGTCAGCATGTTCCTAACGGAGCGGCCAATAAAAAGATGAGCAAAGTGGAGACTTTGCGATCTGCAGTGGAGTACATCCGCGCGCTTCAGCAGCTCCTAGACGAACATGACGCGGTGTCAGCCGCATTTCAGTGCGGCGTCCCGTCGCCGGCTGTCTCAAACACATACTCTGCGGGTCCGGAGTCACCACATTCTACGTATTCTTCCGATGAAGGCAGTTACGAACATTTGAGTTCAGAGGAGCAAGACCTGTTGGACTTTACCACATGGTTCGACAGGTATTAGTTGCAGGTAATCCATTTCTTATTACACCGCCTACTCGGTTTATCTTCGTTTTGAACGCGCATCATGCATAACGTACATTTCTATGTAATACACTGTGAAATAAATTCACTTTTCTCTGTAACCCCAATTCAGGTGCTGGAAAACTCATTTCTATGGTGCTGAAAAGGACAGCGGTTTTGAAGAACCTCTTCGGTGTTCATCACAAGTGCGCACTAACCAATATCTTAATGAATAAAAACCGCCTAACCGCCCTTGCACGAGGATCGTTCCGGGCGGCGCACGAAACAGTTATTTATATGCGCATCGTCCACGCGACATACCCACATCGTGTTGATGACAGAAACTTCAAAAGCAGAAACGTGCAAATGTTGGGCGCGGAAGACACGCGGGAATATCCATCAATATCCAGTAACGCAATGACGAGGAATTTCTTGCTAGATTACCAACTGCGTACAAGCACTACAGAATAAGAGAGTTACTGAATACAGCCGCGCGGTAGCCTTTTTGACAGACGAACATCTTAGGCCGCACTTGGTGGTGCTTGTGGGAGTGTGCACGTAAAGGAAAACACACAGACGCTATAGCATTCCCTATAGGCAAACTGTGAATTAAAAATGCATGCATATTAGATGAACAGTGAGGTTTTTGAATCGGATGAATGGCTTTTATAAGTGTGCACTTGTTTCTTTTCATACAGACTTGTGTTTATGTAATTGTTTTGTAAAGAGAACACTTATTTTATGTAAAATAAAGATGATTTTATTTATTCAGAAACTTTGTCTTGCTTTATCTATCTGACACTAGGTTTGGTGTAGGCCATCTTCTTTGGTATAACTGTGTTACTGAACACTTAACCTAGAAATTCAGAATGTGCACAGAAATTAAACTCTCAATCTAAATTCTGTTGTTATGGATGAGTCACAAACTCCTTCAATCTTGTAATATTGAGATCAAGTGAGCAGTGAGGCTGTTTTGTAGATATTTTGGCTTTAGGACTACTGCCCAAAGCCATTTCTCCATCTGCTTGTAAAACTAATGTTAAAAACATTACTAATGTTAAAACATTACTAAAAGTCTCAAGCATATTTCAATTTCAATGCATCTAATGCATTTTTTAAACTGTTACAGGTGCTTGAAAACCTAATATTATACACAATGTTTTAGAACCTAATATAATACACAACGTTCAATAAATCCATCAAGCCATCAGTGCAAAATAAGCCTGTATGCCCTGGGGGATGAATTTATCTACTCTTAAAACCACTTTCAGTGGTTGTTTGTAAAAATCATTTATCTTGGTCTCACATTGCTTGACGTTTCAAAAGGCGCAACTCTGAACTGTGTCAGCTTGGTTTAATTGATGACACCTATTTATTACCACACAGAAAAGTGACACTGACTGGGAAAGTGAAGGACCTCCACAACCTTGAAAAGCTACGCCTGCTGGTTAATATGTAAGAGAGGGCAAAAAGTTGAAGTTCAAATCAGTTTATAATGCACGGATGCATTTATAGTGGAACCAGTTTGTTTGCAAATCCCAATACGGGCAATGAAAAGTCACAAGAAGACATGACGATAAAGGAACTGTTTTGGGGGGCATCCAAGAGAGCTTTGCCCATGCCCTCTTTATAGTCCTTTTTTTTCAATCTTTGCACCATTTGTCTGTCATGTATATTTTGTCTCCTTCCAGTCCTTTGTGAAGGAAAGTCAGCAAAATGAAATTAATCACAGGTCTCAAGCACCAACCTGTTTGTATGCATGTAAAGCAAGATATGAATCTATAAAATGCAGGGATGATGTCTGTGTGTAATCATTTGCATTAACTATTGTGTCTGCAAAGTTTGGATGCGGCACAAGGCCCTGTTACCATTATCCAATCAAACGGGCTTGTTCTAATGGTGAATGGCCCTTGCGTAAGTGACACAAAAGCACTTTTGTGCAAAGGGCCACACCAAATTCATCATGTAGTGCCTTCAAGACAAATCTGATTGGTTGTTCCAGGCACTTTGATGTCGCTCCAATGTGCAAGTGGCACGGTGATGGCTAACTTCAGCCTGTATTGCCTATTTGCAGCGCTTGGAGCAGGGGGTCCCTTTAATCTGTGAAAGAGTAAATTCATAATAGTGTCCCTGCTCCTACAAAAACAATCAGGCTGATTGACACTACTTTACAGGCAAGCAAACAAAGGCCTGATTTATGTCCAGTGCCAAATCAATGGGGCTGAGCGTGGGCCTCATTCAGACAAATTTGAATCTCTCTCTTCCTCTTTCCTTTCCTTATAGACTCCCTCCAGCACCTCTGTTTGGTTTCTCTCCCTGTGCTCACCATGGCTTTATTAAGTGCGTGTGGCTATCCAGGTCCATTCTGTTTCAGTAGAGCAGTTATTTGTTTCACGTCAGACTGGGGCTGCTCAGGACCTTTTTGTCATACTCAGCCTTTATGTGGATGAGCCACAGAAAATCAGGATGAATTTTACTCAATGGGCTAATGAGGGTAATAAAGAAAGAGTGAGAAAAACTGCATCAGGTGTTTTTTTCAATTAGATTGTCTATTCGTATAGCTTAAATGAGGTATTTGAGTGTGGGTTTCGGGTTCATTATTGCACAAAAACAGCACTCAAAGTCTTAAGTCTTTCCAGAGTTAATCAACATGCAGGTAGACTTTACTGGTTCTGCAGGTAGCGACAATACTTCTTAATCAGCTACAAAACTGGACTGGTCTTTCTTGTTTTTATTAGCTCCAGTTCTCCCATAGGAAATGTATGTTAAGATGCACTTAACATACAGAGGCCACTGCTAAATCTGTACATACTCAATGATAATTAATAAATCCATTTCCTTGCATCAGTATGCAGACAATACCCAGTGGTATATGCCCATAGCTACCAGCCCTAGAATGTGTACAAGCTCCTTGTTTGATTTCCTTATTAGAGTACATTCAACCCTGCAGCCGGCAACTAAACAACTAAGCAATATTTCCATGTCATACTGCCACATCTGTGAAGGTTAAAATTGTCATTGTAGTTTAAGAAACACGTAGATAGTTTTGCACAGATACATGGAGGTATACGCTATATGGCCAAAAGTATTTGTGTGGACAGACACTGATGTTGGATGTGAGGACGTGGCTCACCATCTCTGTCCTAGTTCATCCCAAAGGTGGGTTCAGTGGGTTGGATTTCAGGACTCTATTTGGGCCAGTCTTTTTTTCAGATTTTTCATCACCCAGCCATGCTGTTATGGACCTGCACAGTCATGCTGGAAGAGAAAAGGGCTTCCCCCAAAATTCCCGCTAAGTTGGAAGCATACAATTGTGCAATTTGTCCTAGACCTCCCCAGTTTCAGTATTTACTATTAAAATAAAACGACTTAAATTAGACAGTAAAATAAAAATGCAGACTCAGGAATTAGTTGAAGAGAACAGTTGAAGAGTAGTTGAAGAGAACAGCTCGTCCTTTTATTGAAGCTTTATTTATTGAAGCTGTACAGCATCGTCTGGAGGACGTCTGATCAATACTAAAAAATCCCAACATTTTCCACACTTTTTAAAGGCTCTTATTATCATCATGTACCTGGGTTCCCACCATCAGGTCCAACCAAACTGGAATGAACTGAACTATAATGAATAAATCTGTTACCACTGTATCATAATGAACAGGGCCATTCTCAGGATGTTCCATTTTCCAGAACTTACTTGAGATTTACTCGTCACCTGCATTTTTTTATTGATGAAGTTCTTTCCCATCTTTGAACACCACAAATCTTTGTGTTTTCACACTCATATCACAGGAGCTTTCCTCAGTGGTCTCATTGCCAAGCCCCCATTATCTCCAGCATCTATTTCTCGAAATAGATTTTGTTTATGTCATCTAACAACTGGACCAATAATATTATTTTCTCACCCAGACAAGATGGCCTATTGTTGGTTCACACAGACTATGAGGGCTCTGCACAGAAATGCTATTGTCTTCTCTATCTTAGGGAACCCTTTCACTGGAAATTTACATGGTCTGTTGCTGTGTTTCCAGCTTCCACTTTTTGAACCTTTCCACTAATATCAAGGAGTGAACCTTTCCACTAATATCATGTTTAAGGGAAGACATTTCACAGACTGACTTTTTGTGTGATATCCTGTTATGGCACCATGCTCAAACTCCTACCTGGTTAATAGGTAAGTCTGAAATCCACTAACTGAAACATGCTGGACATACTGACAACCTCACTAAAGAGTGGGAAAGCAGAATTTACTTATGGCCGTCAGCACTGGAATTCCCTTCCTAGCAACATGAGGGCTCTTGGAGACTGGGGGATTTTAAGAGGCAGTTGAAGACATTTCTGGTTTGATTAGCTTTTAGTAAACCTGTGACTTCTGTATATTTTGCTGTTTTATATCTTTTTTATTGTATTGTTTGGTTTTCTCCTTCAGATTAAATTTTTTATCTTTTATCTTAATTTATTCCATTCAATTTTATTTTGTATATATACAGACTTTGTAATATACAACTTGTGCTAAAAAGAAGTATAACAAATAAAGTTGGCAGAGTGTTGCTCCTCAGTTTGTTCACTGTTATTGCTGAGCATTTACTTCAGTTTGCCTGTCCCTAAACATCTATATTACACACAACCAACAGGGTCTGGAAGCTCCTTGATCTTGTGATTTCATGCATTGCGTTTCAATCAATATTTGCCTTGAGACTATTCTTCTAAATTTCCCTCTCTCTGTCATATACACACTCTTTTTGGAGTATTATTGTGTGCAGAGAGAATAATTTATTCTGTCTGGCTCTGCATACTAAAAGCAGTCTTAAATTTTCCCCACACCCTCCTCATGTACTCCTTTCTGCATACAATGGCTGCCATGGCACAGGGCCAAGCCCCCCCCCCCCACCTTTTTCCTCAAACTTTGTTGCCAACATTCATAACTCATCGTTTTCATCACAATCGGTCTCCTCATCGTCAGTGGATCAGACTCTACTACACAACAACAGAAGGCATACATGATCCCACCGTCTGTAAATCAAGAAGTCCTTCATGTTGTCAAAGGCAAGATGCTCACTCTTCCATCCTTAATACATATCTGTGGTTTTGAAGGGAAGGGGGGAGGAATCGTGAGAATGTGAGACAGCAAGAAAAGCACAGCAAATGAGCCCCCAGCAGAGAAACACTCTAAAACATCAGATGGTGATATTGCAAATCTGTGGGTGGCTAGTGAAGTTTTCCTGTACGCTTTGTTGGGGCCACATAAGCAAACATGTTTCTCTTGCTCCTATCTTTCAGACACACTTCCATTGTTATGAGCCGTCTAATATCTCCACGGCTTCTGTTTGTTTGAAGAGCTGCACTGATTAGAGACCCGCTTTGTGGGTGGCTCTCAGAATTTATTCAGCCACCCTAAATAATCTCAATGACCAACTAACTTTCCCCTTCAGGATGAAGGGTGCTACGTAACAGATGATTAGGAATGTTCTTCACCTTATCTGTCTAATTACATTGCAGTCAGCTGTGTTGGTTGGCTGCCTCTTAATGATATAGATCAAAATGATCAGCAGTTGTGACCTCAGCTCTGAGCTTTGTCCACCATTCTACTTGCCAGTGGTCCTCTGGGTTACACACTTCACTTTCTTCGTTGGAAAGTTTCTGTTTAAAACCCATTAGAGTAACCATTTTCTGTAAAGAATAGCACATCCTGTAAACAACAGCACACATTCTTAGTAATGTGTCTTACCTAGCAGTCCGTTAATGATATAATGAGTGGAAGATGCATATCTTCATTGACACTTTTGTCTTTGTTATTAAAACAAGCATTTAGTTGTTCATAGGTTTCACATGGGTTTTTCTGTATATTTTTACTACTCTCATGACTAATAATTAATCATCTATAATGTCCTTTAAGCTTCTTCTTCTTCTACTGTGGTAGCATGATTAATTCATTTTACATCAAATATATATTTTATGCATATCACATCTTACGCAGATATTTTGCTCTCTAGGCAGTTCTATTTCCAGTCAGTGATTATGCAGTGAGACGACCCAGGCCAATAACCTGAAAGGTTCAGCCGAGAGAGAGCGTATCACACCAAATTATGGCCCTGTGGTTTTGGGCATGTCCACTGTATACCACTCTTCTCTTTCTCCCCCTGACAACTGACAACCAACTCTCTGAAAAGCACTGAGGACTCAAGCCCTTGATTGGTTTAGCTAAGCTTCTCGAAATGTGTAATTGTACATTTTGCAGTGTGTACTTTACTTTATATGATTATTGTATGTTTATGGTTCCTTTTAATGTGACATTTAAAAACCACATAAAGTACCATCCCTAAGAAGTTTCCCAGGCACAACTATGGTTGGTTTATCAAAAATAACATGAATATTTCTAGTGGTAATTTTCCATTGACACTGCATTTGTTCTATGGCTTAATATTGAAAACTACCATTTGAAACATTGAAATCTTTGCATATTTTTACTATGTTTTGTATATGTGTTGTTTGCCACATGTTTTACATGTATAGTAGTGTGAAAACCATACATGCTTGTTTAAGGTGCTGATTTGCATGTGCTAGAGGGGTGGTCTGTTAGGGCCCCTCAGCTTGGAGGCTGTGGGGTTTAATCATTGGCCTCCTGTTGCCCGCTTATCACCCCATGATTAACAATCTGTGTATTTAGCCTAGCACTGTGGACAGAATTGGCCTGAATACGGGACCTCATTTATCAGGAGCTTGATTATTAAAGATATGAGCTCAAAAGATCTTGTGTCAACAGCAGGTGCTAGTCATGCAGCTACTGTAGAGCCCCTCTGCACTAGAGACCTTTGTGCTTCAGACAATATCAGCGCCACAGGCAAACTATCATGCTGAAAATTTGGTGATGTCAGTGGAATCTATGTTCTGAGCAAGTTCAAGAAGTACGAAGAAGAATTTTATTTTTATTTTATGTTGTATATTGTCTGCATATGAATATAGAATACTTGATAATTCCTCAATGTTCTATACGACCTTATTGGTGTACAAGTTGGCTTCTTGTAGTGGTTTTACTTTGACAGCTTTCAGACTTAAAGTATATGTTTTGGGGACAAGTTTTATTTAGAATACAACCAAAGTCCTGTACCTCATTGCCCAAGCTAAATATCTATTAATTTATAAAATATTATTTACACGCTCTCTATTAGAAATATGAGTGGCTGAATCTGTTGACATAACTGCATCCACAGCACAGAAAACACATTCAACATTCGTAATGCAATTAGGCTGAGCAAACATTTATTTATTTTCAAACAGCACCCAGTGACGAGCCCATCTGTTTAGCAGGTAATTTTCTCAGTTGTTTTGTTTTTCTCTTCACTCTACTGTCTACACACACTCACGTGTTCTTAGTACCAATATTTACTTCTGCCCATGTGCAATTATACACATCACAATGCATCTGCTCAGTCAATGTGGTGTATTTTCAAATATTTGACTATTCAACTCTTATAGACTATCTGCTTGCATGTATGGAGATTTTTTTGTCTCCTCCAAACACATCTTCACAAATTCTTATTGCTTTTTATCCATTATGGTCAAAAGCAATTCAGTCTCTAACTAGGACATTGTTCTAATGTTTTTGTATGCTTTCATTCTCTCTCTTTCTCTCTCTCTTTCTCTCTCTCTCTTTCTCTCTCTCTCTCTCTTTCTCTCTCTCTCTCTCTCTCTCTCATTATATCAATGCCTCTTTTGCTCCCTCCTTGTTTGAATGAGGAGTGGGGAAAGAGGCTTCGGGTGAAGCAAAAAGGGGGTGGAGCAGAGAGGAGGCTTGAATGGCTCCAGAGCTGGGGGTTGTTGAGCTACAGGATGAGTGGCATGATAGATGCAGCTCTACATATGTGCCCAAACCTAACAACTCTTTATTTGAGAGCTTTTCCTCTATTCTGTTTACGTATGTAGAGACTATACAATGTGATTTTGTCTACCTTGGACCTTTACTCACAAATTAGGCACTGGTTGTTGACATAAACAACCATCCTCGAGTCCTATGGTCCACTTGAAAAAAAACTCTTGTCAGTAGTGTGAAATACCAAAGGCTCTAAAAGAATTAAGAGTGGTATCACAAAACTGCTCCTCTGTCCTCCTTTCAAGGTCTGTTGGTCAGTGGAGCAGTGAGCTGGGCTTGACAAGTCTCTTAATGTTCACTCACTCTCTCTTCCTTGCTGTTATGATGGGAGCAGCTTGCACGTTCCTTTCGCTCAATTAGACCCCTTCTGTTTGGAGTGGAATTTGGAGGTCTAGAGGCCTTTCCCATCTCAATGCTGAGAGATAAGGATACTGTTATGCAAATAGTACCATTTAAATCTTACATTTTTTGTTCCTAAAACTTTAATCCAGCAAGGGCTGGATGGTTATTTTGTGGGATTGATTCAATCAAAGGTGGGAGTGACACCAAAAAAAAAAACAGATTCACAATGAATGCTGCGAACAAAAGCATTAACCTTTAGAGGGGGCATTTGTAGTCACATTTGCTCCTTTTCAGGCCTTCAGTGTTGCGTGTCAGGTCATGTAAAGTTTGACGAGCTGCTATAGCCTGTAGGTCAGGATGACGTGGTGAGGAGACAGAAAAAAGGAACTGGGTTTTAACTCACCTGTGAGTCCTTTAGTTCTGTTCTTACAAAAAACCTATTAGCTCCTCTTTCTCAGTCTCTCTCTCTCTCTCTCTTTATATATATATAACTATATATTATTATTTTATGGAATAAAATTTTATGGAATAAAATTTTATTTTAATTATTTTATTTAATAATAAAATATTATTATTTTATGGAATTATTTATGGAATAAATAATTGATCTTGCATTCCAGCCACTTAGTTATGGTGTTCCAGTGTTCCATGTATCCTCTGCCTGCCAGCATCTTGCACCCAGCTGTTATGTTCTGGATCGTCTCTGTGGCATCTTTGCCCAGCATTTAGGGTCCTGTCTGGTGTGGTAGATCCCAGCCTCTCTTGATCTTGCATTGGGAGCTTGTTCCTGTGCTGCCGTGATTAGTGCCTATGTGTCATCTTTCAGTCCAACTATTCAAACACATCCGGTGGACTTTGTACAGTCCTATTTCCAGATATGGCATTTATGTGATATTCTATCGGATCTAAATGCAGCACAAATAAGGTGAATGTAGCTGCTCTGAAGGAATGCATGTTTAGACATTTGCTCTCAGCTCTGTTGACATTTGAGACAAGAAGTAAACCGTTGAGACAAAAAGTAAACTGAAGATGTTTTCATGGGGGCACTCATTTTGTGGAAAAGGATGTGTGAATTATTTATGATATGCTAATATACTTGTTATTCGCTTACATGATGTGCAAATAACAAAAAAACATTGCATGACTTGAAAATGTAGAAAAATGATTAATAAAAACAAAGTGTGTTTTGTGATAACTGTAGAAAAAATCCAAACAAACAAAGCAAAAAAAAGTTTTTTGACCAAGCTGTGCTCGATGAGGGGATTATCTTCTAGAAAACTTTTAAGTGAATAAATATTCACTGTAAATTACTCAGGATGTAAGTCTCAGGATATATGAACTCCACCTAAATATACCTCAAACGTGTTTTTTTTTTGTTTGTTTTTTCCATTTCTTTATGCAGAATTACAACTTCCAGAGTTGCTTTACATAGAATTCTGATTTCTAGAGGAAGGTCATACATGATCCAGCATGTTTGCTGTTCTCCCTGTTTTTGACTGTCTGCCAGAGACCATTAACTTTTCATCTCCTTTCGTTTATGAAGAGTTAAATTCCTTCTGGTTCCTTGTGCTATCAAAACAATCTCATGCCATGCTCCAATATTGATTCACTCTTTCATCATATTGTGGATTACTATCAATAACAAAACTCTATTTGTGTATATGGGGAAAATAGCACGCAGTGTTTGGGGAAGCTGACCTGTTTTTTTTTAATGAATTGACGGCCCTCTAACAGCCACTGCAAGCATGGCTGGCCCTGCAAGAGTCTGAGGCCATGTTTAGAGTCAGTTGTACTCTCAACTTAGATATGGATCTCAAACAAAACAGGGTGTTTCAGGTAACTGCCTGTATTTGTTCCCTGAATGGCTCCCTGCCATCTCTACTGCCTACTTCTTCATTCTGCAGGACGCACAGTACACAGCCAACACCCAAACAAGCCACATGTAGCTTTATGCCTACATGGCTAGATCAGTGATTGTACATTGAGCTAATGTTTTTCTGAGAGTTGTTTCTGAGAGTCTCCATGGTGTTTCCATTTAGTTTTATTTCTTGTACTTTACGTAGTTGTGCACTTTATTGTGGGTCCAGGTTTTCTGTGTCTTTCTTTGTTAGCACAATACTTAATTCCGTCCCTCTGCACACTCTTAAGGTTCTGTCCTCTTTGCTCGAAGTCTTGGCCCTGGCAGATGGTGGAAGGCAGCGGGAGAAAGACCTCCCGCTGTCGAGCCTCATTCACCCCGAGCACTGGCGTGGCGGCGAGCACACTGCCTTAAAAATACCCCAGCATTCCGGGTACAGGGCAGGGGCCTGGGGCTCCAGAGTCTGGATCTTTGTGGAGGCCCATGGAGTGGTGGCCAATTTTTTTTTTTTTTTTTGTCCTGCACCACTCAAAGCACGTGGACCTAATTCCTCCACCTTCTCTTCATCCTTTGCGCAGCGACTCTTTGCACAAGTTCACCTTTTGGCAGCCTCACTCTCTTTTATTTTTCTTTCCCGCTTCCCTCATTCATGCTCTGATCGCATGCACAATAGATGAGGCCGGGGGCCTCTCTCAGGCTTTGACCGAGCTGAGAAATCACATCCTGTCAAATGGAGACCAAAGAGTTGGTCGCTGCATGATGATATGTGGAGCATGGAGGGCCCATCTGTCCATTTCTGGAGAGAAGTGAGATTGAGCACAGGAATGGCTTGAGAAATAATCAAGACTCTTAATGTCTGCTGAGGGAGTCCTCATCTGATATTGTAGGGAGATGTATTGTGAAGAGGGATATGTTCTTCACACAGTGGTGGACAAACTTAATTGACTTTTATTTATGCTCTGATGTTTGTGTCCAGTTGACAGATTCACTTGTAACAGAAGAGTGGAAGAAGCCATGGAGAAGAGCCATGGAGAAGAGCCATGGAGAAGCCACAGTCAGTCACAGTCAGTTACAGTCAGTTACAGTCAGTTACAGTCAGTTTGCCATGTGTGGGTTGTCCTTTCCTCATTTGCTCCAACATTCAGCAAGAAAAATTCAAATATACTGTCTGCCTCCCTTCATCACAATTTTCTTTAATTTGTCTTTAACTCTCACTCTCTCCTCTGCCTCTTTTCTCCCAGTGTGGCCCAGACACCATGCCGTCTGGAAGCTGTCCGCCCTGCGTCCCCTTTTAAAAGCCTGGAGGAACTGTAGGGTAATGGCTATTGTGTGCTCTCATTGATCCCTGACTGGCCATATTGTGGCCCGGCAGGGTTGCGGGAGCACAAAAGCGACGGGCTGCAATTGTCCTGTGCTCCCAAATGAAGAAGTCCGTCGTCCTGCCGAGGACAGACTCTGGGAGTGTCATCAATGAGAGGCTCTGTGGGAGGGAGGTTAAGGGCCAAATGGTTAATTATTAATGCACCAATACAGTTCACAGCTAAACTCCCTGCTAATTTATACAAAAGACAATGGAATGTCCATAGCCTTGCACAGATGTTGGTTCTATTAGCACATAATGTTTTGTGCTCTCTCATGCATATTCATGTAAAATTACACATAAATACTTTGAAAATCTCAGAAGCAATGAGACATGATCAGTAAGCAGAGCTGCTCTATTTGGATTTAAATGGACTAGGATATGGGTGCAGATAACCCAACGATGGAAAGAGGCGGAGCCAACAGGGTATACGGGTGTCTTGTTGAGCTGTTTCACAGCATACCGTTCAGTAGTGTTGGAAGTACAGTTCATTGTTGCACCTTGGCTGTGTTTTGTGGGGTCAGTAAGACTGGAGTAGTGAGGCTGAAGTAAAATTGCCTTACTATGAATCCAGTAGCAGCACATTTAATGTATCCAAAAACTTCGCAAGCACTGAAGAAACGAGTTGCCATTTGTCTGTTAATTAACGTGTGTGTCCAGTATTAGGGATTCACACTCACTGGCATTGTTTGTTTAACCATTCCTCATTAACTATTCAGTTTACGGGCTTCTAATAAAATTAAACTAGTTTAGTTAGTATAGTTTTTACCAAAAATGTCTAGTTGCTCTAAGTACTGTCATATATTGCAATACTTACTAAGGAACCTGATGCAAGGCTGAAGGTGTTGTACCAGCATGCTTTGGTTGAGTTGCTGGTTGAGTACATACCTATACTTACAGTGCAGCAGGCAGTGCGGCAAAGCCCTCATGATGAGGACTGCTTCTTCATCTCTCCTCTCCCTAATGAACTTGCTCTCTCCACCAGTCTAATCCCCCATTCAGACGGAGGGTCATTTGGTGCAGATGCACCTTCAGCCCTTTCCAAAGTTTAATTAAACACCCCCCCCCCCCCACTCCATACCCCCACCTCACTTTTAAGCCAGACAGCCCTCTCCCTGCAGGCCTGCTCCTTACAATGGACCAAGCCGTTCATTCAGTGCATTGTAGAACTTAATGGCGTCCTTGTTTGATTTGAATCCGTCCGCTCACTCTTTGGTGGAGAGAAAGCCAGGCTTTCTCGTGGTCCGGCATGGCAGGGAGGTTTAATGAGTAGGGCATGCATAAGTCTGCCCCAACAATGCACATCGCAGCAACACTCTGGTGTCAAATAACCACAGGGATGCAAGTAGACTTCCCAGTGGAGAAGGTCCATTATAAAAAGAACCCACATCCAACTCCACTGTCCTGTGCTTAGTTAAAGTGGACTACATAAGCGCGTACAAAACAGCAACATGCATGTTAATATTTAGTTTTTTGGCAACAATATTTCAGTTTTAAACAACTTACTTGGTTGACTTAATGAGTTTCTTACTCAGCTCCTAACTAATATTTCATAGCACATTGGTCATTTATTACCATCTAAAAGAAACAGTTGCTGTGGGTACGTATTCAAACCTTTGTAATCTCCTCGCCTCATGCCTTCAGTTAAGCAAATCCTGGCTTTCACTGATTATCACAGAGCAGATAAGACAAGTCAAGCCTTGGGAAAAATCCTCAAAAGACTAAATGCTCCTTTCTCTTTTGCATCAGTTCTGTTTCTTATCTTTCCTTGCCAGCACAAGGCACAGCGCTGCTCAAGGAAGATGCTGCTTCTCGCTGCCTTGTAACTGCTGGTGCTGTTTGGTTGTGTTTGTTGTGGGTCACTAGATTCCCCCTGCATTGTTTGTCTCTCCATTCTCCCCTTAACTAGATTCAGCATGTTTGTTTTCCAGAGTTTGACGTGTAGCGATTGTCGGGTGAAAAGCCCTGGCTGGGTCTCAGGGGGCTTGACCACACAGGCCAGCTAGCATATGGAAAAAAGACTGGCAATCAAATTACATTTGTCTTTATCTTTTCTCCTGCTGGAGAGATGAAGCAGCCTTTTGGGCAGTGGAGCTTGGAAGAGGCCAGCTAGACCAATAACGGGCCCAGATTCCAAAGGTGCTAATTGGTAAATGAAATAATTGGATCATCTTTTGCTCATCTATCAAAGGTTGCTTGGAAGAAGGTTGAAAACAATGAGCTGGAGAATGCCCCTGGGTGACCAGGTCCTTTTCAAATGTCCCTTCTGTCTCTCCAAAGGGGAAAGAATAATCCAATCATTTTCATGCCTTTATGAACAGTCCTGAATAAGCTTGCAACCTGCAAAAGTGTTTGATCCACAATTTCTTTTCTCACCTTAAGCTTAACCCTGTTAACCTAGGCCACATACTCCAGCAATCAACAACAGTGGTGCTGCAAATAGTAAGAGATCAAAACCAGAACTGAAAATCATACCATGAGCTGTTTAAATTGGAAGGTCTGTATGTTCAGTCAGTCCTTGCATGTGTGATGATTTCCTTTCTTATACCCTCCCTTTTCTGCTCTTTATATTTTTAACCTTGGGATCAAATGTGAAAGGTGAATGGCCATAAGCCATGGGTGGCCAATTAGGAAGGGTGAGGCATAAAGTCTCTTTGTGTAGTTGTCCCCTACCTAGCACGCCTTTGCCCTCTGTCCATCCATCTCTATACTACCCATAACCCAATTACTGCACAATGCTTGAATCAAGCCTACCATCATCTATTTGGAAAAGCCTTTCGTTCTTTCCTGTCGCACCTCAGAAACACTCTGTTTGCACCTGCCATTGTCCTGGTCTTTTTTAAGTGTCTGTACAACTGGACAAATTATCTCTTCTGATATTTCTTTTTAAGGAACATTTTCATCTTGCAATAATTTCACAAACAGTGCTTTTAACCTACAATAATAATAATAATAATAATAATAATAATAATAATAATAATAATAAGTCTGTATATTTTCCTGCTGTTTTATGTTTTTAAAACATTAGATTTTTTTTTAAAAATCTAAAAACTGTGTTATTAGTAATCACTGGATAGTGTAGTAGATGTTTTGTCTGTGCTCAGTGGGAGAGGGACAGGAGCCCCAGACCACAAGTCTTTGTCCTGAAATGGCTCTGGGCTTGACTGTGAAGGACTTGAGTTGAGACGGGGACAAAGCTTCCACATGGTTCACCATATCTGCTCCAAAAAAAAAACCTGATTAGCATGAGAAAACGATCTGGTATTAAAGAACAGCTACAGCTCTGCAGTGGATGGTCTTCTGAAACAAGTGAAGTAGAAACTGTGGTGTGAGGCAATATGTATGGGAATTTAGGAAAACATGGCTGTGGGCATAGACAGGCGCATCAATATAATTTTTATTTCTTTCTTAACATTTCCACAGTTTTCTAAATATAGGGAAAATGAAATTAAAATGCATAAATATTCACCATATAAACATGAGTCATTAAAAATATAGCAACCTCTGGTTGTGTAAATCTATATAAACATGACAGAACATGTTACTATTTAACCTGTACACACTGACAAAGCTATCTCGAATCCTATCATGATCTAAAACTCTGTAACAAACCAGTTTTCTCTTTTTTGGGAATCTGTTAACCACTTCACCCCAAACCCTGGAACAGCAGGGTGAGTTTTCATTGTTTGGGTTCACAACACCAAATGAGGCATGTGAGAGAAAGAACAGAAACCCGTCTGGTGTGTTCACAAATGGACACTTACTTGCACTTCTGACAAAGCCATGCATGTTTAAGGTGACATAGGGTGTTTATTTCTGTATTTGTGTTTCTTTCAATCAGTGTTTTGCCTTTACATTTTTAAATCTTAAAATATGCTTTTAGTTACAATGGCCCCAAGATTTGGAACTCGCTATCTCAAGGTTGAGATTAAACTCTTAAGATTTAGCCTCAGTGTAATGCAAGAAAATGTATTCAGTATTGCATTCGATTAGGATGTCAGTTCTACCACCTCCCCATTACTATTTATACTGTTTAAGCACTTTCTATTGCACTTATGTTTTGTGTTTTATTTTATGTAAAGAAATATGCAAATTAAAATGTGTTATACAAATAAAAATGCTGCTGATGATTATATTATCATTAATTATAATAATAATAAACTATCCATGTTGGAATTTATGCATACAGCCCAGAAGCTCTTCTGACCCTGGTTTCTACCTGTTGTGTGACCCAGGAAATGTCCCAGCATGCCCATTTTCCCACTTAACACTTCTTTCTCCTCCTCATTCAGTGCACCTTGAGGTCTTATTGAGGTTGCATGGTGAGCAGTCACTCTGTAGTGCCTACTGGGAAGTGCATAAACAGCCTCAACTCCACAGTGACTCTAATAAGGGTTCCCCAACCACTGCTGAGAGTCACCACAGCTCTAAGTCCTTTAAAGAAGGATTTAGAAGCGCGAATTGCACTCTGCGTTGCAGCCTTCAGATTAGCAGAGTGCAGGGCCTGCTGATCCAGCTCCTGGCCAGCCCTGCGTTCCGGTCAGGCCTGGGGTGGGGGGTCCTCTTTTGTCCCAACATAGGCTTCTCTCTGCTGGAGAAGCAGCGAGGTCTTTGTGTGCTCATGGGCTGGAGAAAGGGCTCTAGAGCTAATAAGAGCTGTGGATTACAGGGCTAAAGGCACCTCTTCAGGCCTCAGCGCTTGGGAAATAAGCAGATAATTATGCTGCTGTTTGCAGTGAAAAAGCAGCACATAGGCTCAGCTAGAGGGCAAGAGGTCGCGGGGTCGACCTGAGCGTGTGGCCGAGGTGACCCCTGACAGTAGGCTGCAGAAGGGGTTTACAGCACTCAGGAACCCTGAGGACAAGGTACCATTAACATTAATGACATCAGGGCACCAGGGGTCAACACTGAGCATTTCAAATGATCTTGGTCTAGCAATGTGCTCAGCGTTCAAAATATTTCCTTTCAACACAGCATAATCACTGCTCTGAAATCGATGCAATGTGTCTAGGCAGTGTCTAGGACAGCAGGCTCCTATGTTTGATTACAACAGTTTTTGATATTTAGCAATATAGAACTATACTATGTACTAACAATATTTTTGTAACTATTTTTGAAACTTTTTTGGAACACCCATGATCACCAATGTTTGATATAACACTTGGAATAACTTAACATCAGGGATATGAAACTTGGACACTTAAAAAAAGAGAACTAATCACATGAAATCAGCACATGTAATGTCAATAAACTCTGAGGTTAAAAGGGAATGCACTGCGGTAATAAAGCTCTTTGCTCTCAGATTATAATTCAAAATGGCAGATTGAGGGGAAGTTGAGAGGTTCTCTTTGAGATGTGGGATGTCACAGATGCCCTGGAACCTCATTTATTTTCATCAGGACCAATGGGCCTTGCAGCATTGTGTATCTACCTCCAACTGAGCCAATACACTTTGCCTAGCAACATGTAGGCCTGTAGGGCACACACTGGACCACGACCTCTAGCACACATACACACACACACACACACAACATGCATGCATACACACGCACACATACACAACACAAGCACACACACACACACACACACACACACACACACACACACACACACACACACACACAACCAGCCGATACAACTCTAATTATACAAGACAGACCCAGTATTTTTATA